>CM035437.1:44640170-44645170 GCA_020310875.1 Ceratopteris richardii | reverse complement strand
CGTCTCCCCAGGCTTTCACCAGCTTTAGATAGGTTTGTGATTATTTCATTTCATTTTCTACACATGGTTACTACACTTGTACATGGTTTTTGTCTCATAGGCCAAGTTTGGCCTCCAGAAGACGTTAATATGACTTTCTTTCTTTCTCTCTCTCTCTCTCTCTCTCTCTCTCTCTCTCTCTCTCTCTCTCTCTCTCTCTCTCTCTCTCTCTCTCTCTCTCTCTCTCTCTCTCTCTCTCTCTCTCTCTCTCTCTCTCTCTCTCTCTCTCTCTCTCTCTCTCTCTCTCTCTCTCTCTCTCTCTCTCTCTCTCTCTCTCTCTCTCTCTCTCTCTCTCTCTCTCTCTCTCTCTCTCTCTCTCTCTCCACACTTTCATCTCCTATTCCATTAGACCCTCCCTCATCCACTGAGACACACACCACGATACACTTCACACACGAACTCTCACATATTTATGCACACCATTTACACACCCGCCTACTCTCACTCGATCCACTCTCACCCTTAGACACACTTACATCACAGATCACCACCATCCTACAGGACTCAGCTCTCCTAAGCTTCCCACATCGCACATATGTACACCCCCCTCGCAGAGGATCCATGCCCAAGAACCGCTGGTATGATGCAGAGTGTCGTGAGCTACGGAAACACCTACGGATATTAGAGCATCGAGGGGACATTACACATGCACAGGCACAGCGTCGCATGCAGATCCTTACTCGCCGCAAACGGCGAGAATGGGAGGAGAGACAGTACTGGGATATTTACCATTTGCTCATGAGTCGAGACAGTGTAGCGGTGTGGCGACACTTGAGAGAGAGGAGACAGTAGACACCCATCCGAGACCCGAGTACTTGGCATAGCTATCCACGGGGCCTATACGAGATCCCAGACAAGCCCCCCATTCCCATGCCGCAGAGCTCACGTCCCACTACCTCTGACTTCTTCACAGCCACTATGGTGCGACGCGCTATTGCCCGTCTACAGCATGGCAGGGCACATGACCATTTCGGCTTACAGGCAGAGCACCTCATCTATGGAGGCACGACTCTTGCACCGCTCATCGCCCACCTCTTCAACCGTGCATTGGTTGAAGGGTTCCCTGACTCATGGACTGAGCACACCATAGTGCCCATTCATAAGTCAGGTGATACCATGGATCCAGCTACATACCGGACGATCATGATCGGGCCTATATTGGCCAAGTTATATGGGGCGGTACTAGAGACAGAATTGAGTACTCTCGCTGAGAGGAATGGTATCAGGGCTCAAGGACAGGAAGGTTTCAGACGAGATTACTCTACCATTGACCACATCTTCACCCTGAGATGCCTGATTGACCAGGCAAGAGTGAGGAAGAGGAGATTATATTGCTTCTTTGTGGACTTCCGCAAAGCATTTGACACTGTTCCTAGGGAACGACTCTTCAGACGACTACTTGATATCGGAGTTCCAGAGGAGATGATATGGGGAATCTACGCCTTATATGAGAGAGTATCTGGTAGAGTCAGATGTCCGGGGGGATTATCAGATCCGCTTGCTAGCACTATCGGGGTGAAGCAAGGATGCCCTCTTTCGCCCACCCTCTTTGGTCTATATATTGATGAGATAGTGGACTTCATACAGCAGAAGGGAGGGGCTCACTATTCATATTCTTTTATATGCTGATGATATTGTATTGGTTTCAGAGTCTGCAGAAGGTTTACAGCATCACCTACATGGTCTAGATGACTTTTGCGCACAGAGAGGTTTATCTCTGAACCTTGGTAAAACCAAGGTCATGATCTTTCATACATCAGCACAGGTACGCAGGCATAGTTTGTTCACAGCAGCGGGTGGACCGATCGAGGTGGTTGGATCATATGTTTACTTGGGAGTGACATTTACAGCAGCTTCAGGGGTCTTCTCTATGTCTCACGCAGCCCGTGACCGCATCACACGTGGATACGCAGCACTAACTCTGATGGAGAGACAGTGCCACCAGGCATATTTTCAAGAGCCTCGCACGAAGGGGTGGCTCTTCGACACCTTGGTTACGCCAACGCTCATGTATGGGGCAGCCATTTGGGGGTCGGGATTAGCTACATCAGTATGGACAGCGTTGGAGAGGCCACAAATTCTCATGATTGCCAGACTTATCCGCAGCAAGCCTTCAGTACCACATGATATCATTAGAGCAGAGCTCGTTGCGCCACTGATGCAGGCACTATTCCAGACAGTATGCCTATTACACAGACTTCGGAGCATGGATACAGAGCGCATGGCTTATCGTGCTTTCCAGGCATCACGTGATATGGCATTGGCAGGTGACACCTCCTCGTGGTATGCACAGACACGAGACTGGCTGGCCCACCATGGTTTTGATATAGACAGGCTACCACCACTATAGTACGACTTACATGCACCCACCTATTCTCTCTCCCATCAAGAAAGGAATAGGGTCATTCGTCAGGAGATATGGCACACATACATACAGAGGACATGGGTGTGTCCTAGAGATACATTGCCTCCGAAAATGCTCTATTACCGTGAGCATTTTCTACTTATATCGGGCGAGGGCTTCATTGAGATTCCGCGATACATGCAGACATACCTACCCCACCACCTTCGAGTTGTCATTGGGCAGCTCCGGGTGTCATCACATCAGCTCGAGATTGAGAGGGGTCGGTCTAGGGGAGTCCCCCGAGAGGAGAGGTGGTGCCTAGTATGCCAGACAGAGCTAGAGAGTGAGTGAGGAGCATTTTGTTGTCAGATGCCCAGCATACTTAGACCTACGTGCACAATTCCAGATAGAGGAGTCTCTCCAGTTGTGCATGATATGGGAGACCAGGGGCGGTTGGGACGCTTCCTCATAGCGGCATATGAGAGGCGAGAGCAGTCACTACAGCCGACACATCAGACACGAAGGAGTATCCAGCAGACCATTACTCAGTTCTTTCAGCAAGCTCAGTTACACCAAAGAGGTCCATCTAGAGGGCTTACGCCCAGGAAGCAACACAGAGAGCACGACGTCGACCACGCATGGTTGGATATCATCGACCACGACTTTATGGGGAGGATATCTCACGCATCAGGACAGCCTATGACCACATGATGGAGCAGAGGCGTACCACCACCACCTGGGTTGTCTTCCTTCGGGAGGCACTCAAACCAGCACCGATGTACCACATACTAAAATGCTAAGGAGTATCTTTTCCTACTCCCGTGCTAAGGATGGAGCTCTCTTCCTTTCGTAGAGCGCTGATGTAAACATCACTGTCATGACAGGCCATCTTCCAAGTCACGGTCGTACATAGCTTCATCGCACATTGCCTACTTGTCAAAGTGAGAGGAAGGAGATGGTTGAATCACACCCTAAGAGGGAGCATTAAAAAGTAATCCTCAATGATGGCTCGGGAAAGTGGTTAGCCCATCGAAAACCTACCCAACATGTCACGAGTTCGATTCCCATGTGGATCCACTCTAGCATCTAAAACGGTGCAAAAAGGGGCGACCCTTTCAAGAATTTCGCCCATCAAAGATTGGAGTGTATCTCCCAATATGTAGGTCGAATTGACATGTATAAGGTATTGTTGTAAAGCTCTCAGAACGCTCTTTCTTAATAGCACTTGATTGAGGGTTTAAGATACCAAGCATGGGCGAGAACAAGGTTCAAGGTACTAAGATTGAGAACAGGGGTTCAAGACACCGAAGTTTAGAGCAAGAGTTTCAAGAGATTATGCGAGGTTAGAGTTGATATATTTCGGTTCAGATGTGTGAGAACACGCTTAGGACCGCCGAGCAACTTTTTTCCTCTTTATGGGGGTTTTTTTATCAGCTCGTATATACACCTATAACGCTAACGGGTAAATTATCTTTGTACATTCACTTCGTAATTCATTAAGGGTTGTGTTTTGCTCCAAGCTTCTTCTTCTTCCTTGTGTTGTTAGTATGCTTGCACACACCTCGAACTCCAACAATTGGTATCAGAGAAGGTTGCCGCTTCATTCAGGGCATATGATGCGTCATGTATTGGTAGCAAAAGGATTGTGGAATATTGTGCAAGGTATTGAAAAACGCCCTACTACACCAGCAAATACAGTTATTGAAGGTGATGCAGATAGCGTTGAAGATGATGATCTTCGGATTCATGTTTGTGCTTCAGTTCCTTCGGCACTTACTACAAAGCAACTTCCTTGGGATGGTAGAGATACTTAGGCACATGCATTGATAGCCTTGTTTGTCAAACGTGCCATTATCCCTCGTATTCACTCTTGGAAGAGCGCAATGGATGCTTGGGATACACTTAAAACCTTATATCGGGCAAGAAATGAGCCAAATGAGCCTCGTGTTGCTTACCTCCGAAAACAGTTAGAGAGTGAGCACATGAATGAAGGAGATTCCATGGACAGCTTTTTGACAAAGATCAAAGATTTGAAGGAAGAGTTGATTTCTGCTGATGTCGTTTTGCCAGATAGTTCACTTGTGCAGATTGTTCTTAATGGTCTTCCATATTCATACCAAAGCTTTTCTTCGATTGATGACGAAAGGCAATCCAAACGCATTCACATTAAAAGAGTTAGTCTCTGTTTTGTTGCAAGAAGATCAGTCCAAGTAGAACAGGTCCATTATGCATGTTGCAAATCAAGCTTTCTTAGCTCGTTAGAAGGGCAAAGGTAAATGGAGCTAATCTACTAGTAAGCAGAAATCTGCTAATACTACAAAGTCAAAGAAGGAAGACAAAGATTAGAAGAAAACAAAAAAGTAGAAACAGTTTTGCAAATACTATAAAGGAAATGATCATGTCATAAAGAGTTGTCCAAAACTGACTCCAAAAGAGGCAGAGAAGAAAGAGATAGGTATGGTTATTGCAGAGGCCTCTACACCTAAAACAGAGTCTGTTAATCTTATACAGAATGAAGAATGGGCATTTACTACTATGTGCAACTATGACCCATCTTCTCATCACCAATGTATGTCTGCAATAGACTCATATATACCATAATGAATCCAAATAAACC
>CM035437.1:44627670-44632670 GCA_020310875.1 Ceratopteris richardii | reverse complement strand
GAGGTTCGAACCGAACCTTACGAACCTTAAAACGAACCTTATGGTTCCGGTTCGCGAACCGAATCAACCTTGGCACTGCGAACTGCTTTTTCACCGCATCACTCCCAAGGGGGTAACATTGATATATTTCGGTAGTGATGTGTGTGAACACATTTAAGACAGCTGGGGCACTTTTTTCCCTCTTTAGGAGGTCCCCCCCCCCCCCCTTGCTTGTATATACGCCTATAACCCTAAAGGGTCACTTATCTTTGTACATTCACTCGGTGATTGATTCAGAGTTGTATTGTACTCCAAGCTTCTTCTTCTTCCTTGTGTTCTTCTTGTGCTTTCGCAGACATCGAACTCCAACAATTAGGACATCAATTAAAGGGCAATTAGGGAGTTCACGAGCCGATCATTGAAGACAATGATCAATCAAGGGGGAAAGAATGTCATAAAGTGAAAAGCAAGAGATGGTTGAACCACCCCTAAGAAAGAGGATTAGGAAGTAATCCTCAACCATGGCTTTTGAGGCAAGTGGTTAGCCAATCGAACTCCTATCCAATAGGTCAAAAGCGTATCTTTTGTCCAACATACAAGACTAATCGTCCAGATTCTAGTCATGATATTCTTGGACTTTGTACGATTAAGAAAAGCTTCTTCATATGTACACACTTGCAATTTATAAAAGACTCTCGCCAATTGTATATTGCTTTCGATGTAAATGTAGACTCAAAAAAATGAATAATAATAAAAATAAAATCAAAAAACAAATCTTTGGGGGGAGCAGTCCAATGGTACATAGGATAGGTGGACTAATCCAAGATGGTATATATGTCATCCAAAAGAAAGAAACTCTCAATGACTCTACATGGCAAATGTGCATGCATGAACACGTAGTTATATAGGCATGCGCTAACCCAACAGCTCATATCACCAACCCAACAACTTATATCCATTCGTTTTGTAACTTTGATTTTCAACATATATATCATCTAGATGGAAGAAGCATCATCCATCTATGTGAAAACACATCTGAAAAATAATTGTACTTATTGGCTTCATTCAGATATGCTTAAGAACTGAATTTGCATGAGCTACTTGATATTCAACCTCAAGAACTAAATGATGAATAATCAGAATAATTCTGTTTATAGATATTTTTCTCACACAACCAAAAAACTCAGGCACTTTAATACTTATGATGTAATACTTACCCAAATCATACCCTAATCATACTTGTATGCATACAAGTGCATGATTCATGACTGTTACGAAGTATATATGCTCCTACATAGGTGCACAAAACGCAACATATTTGTGCAGGTGGAAGTGGGTGTGCATGTAAACGATGATATGTATAAATATATGCACATACAAGCGTTCATGTCCACATACATGAGCTTTTTTTCACATTTCATGTCACAATGTTTGGTTGAGTGCATGCATGTAGTGGATTTGTCTAAGCACATTGGGTCAGCAGGTGCATGGGTGGGTGGGTGGGTGGGTGTTGGGGTGAGTGAGTTTTTTTTTTTTTTTTTTTTGTGTGTGTGTGTGTGTGTGTGTGTGTGTGTGTGTGTGTGTGTGTGTGTGTGTGTGTGTGTGTGTGTGTGTGTGTGTGTGTGTGTGTGTGCGCGCGCGCATGTACACGCGCACGCATGTGTGTGCACGTGTACATGTGTGTGCACGGTGTAGCGTCGTGTACATGTGTGTGCACGTGTAGCATCGTGTACATGTGTGTGCACGTGTAGCGTCGTGTACATGTGTGTGCACGTGGTCATGTGTGCGCACGTGGTCATGTGTGTGCACGTGTACATGTGTGTGCATGTGTGTGTGTGTGCATGTGTGTGTGTGTGTGTGTGTGTGTGTGTGTGTGTGTGTGTGTGTGTGTGTGTGTGTGTGTGTGCATGTGTGCACACACACACAAGTGCTCCTGCTTGTGCGTGTGCGTGTGCGTGTGCGTGTGCATGTATCATGTATGTGTGTTTGCACACATGTGCCATACATGCATGGATATGTGCCTGTAAACAAACATGCAAACATCCAATTCATGCATGCACATATACATGGAAATAGAAAAATATGTCTTTTACAAACCTTTGCATTCGTCGAATTACACGATTTTGTTCGTTTGATGGACAGAATGAATTCACTTTCAGCCTGATTGTGTATGGTGGACAGCAGGACACCTCCATTTCAGGCTTGTACAAGAACATGCCTGATCGTCTCCAACCACGATTTAGTAGGTCTAAATATTTCAAGCATAAATAGCCTAAGAATGAGTTTCTACAATTCCTAGTGATCTTAAGCTCAAACAGAGTGCAAAAGCTAACCTTCATAATCATAAACCGATAAAGAGTGAGCCCACAGTCCTGTTTGAGAAAGTAACAACTCATCATTGATACTCTTGTCAGAGGACAGTCTTTCTTTTTAGCAATCAAGTCACATTTATATAAAGAAGAGAAAAGCAGGAAGAAAGACACAACAATTATAGGGGTCCTTATGATTCATGAAAACCAAAGCAAAAAGAAAATCATCAATTTAAGGGGCCCAAATACAGGTACATGTTAAAACTTTCCAAATATGTATTATTCAATCTCTAATCCTCTGCAAAGTTAATACAATAAGCAATAGACTTTTTCTACAATCATGACAGTTCTCTTTTATTTATCTAGTTCCTCCATTCTAACAAGGAAAAGCAGGATGAGGGCTTAGCAGCCCCAAACTTATGCTCAAACCACCCTTTCTAGGGTGGCTGGAGACAGGGGCACCAGGAATTATGGAATCTTATCCCAATGGCCAAGATGGGCAACGATGGTGGATGCATGTAAGGAATGCCCTTCTTTTATAATTTTAGCTTGCAGACAAAAAATCACATTGATGATTGGATACAAATCATAGTGGAGAGAGTCGAGACTAATCACTATCATATCAAGTACAAAAAACATACATACAAAATATTGAATGTACATTGCAAGGTGTGACAATCCGCATAATGCATCAACTATAGCACAAACAAAACACATAAAAAATGTATGATGTGGCATGCAATAAAACATCGCAATGCATTGCCACACATCGGGAGCATCCTATGATGCACACATAGTGCACATGTCACACATTTATTGCACACACATTCATATCAATAATTGCACACAATGCACATGCCACAGTGCATATTGCACTCACATTCAGCAGTAATGATTGCAAAATTGTATACGTAGTTGAATCATGGTTCATCCTATTGCTGAATCTTAAGTGCATACATCATACATATTTACTACTGTGATTTGCATACACACAACACATTCCACACCATACACATTGCGCATATGCATTATGTCACTACACACAGCACTTAAAAATCTCAATATTTGTTTCTTAATACACCTGTTATGTTTGCCCCTCTCCTCCTTGTGCCCTGCCCACCTCTTCTTCCAACCCCTCTTTGTACCCTCTTTTTAGCCAGCCCCCGTGTGGGATTCAACCCCAGCAAGAGATCATCCCCCCAATCCAAGTTACTTCAGCTCCACATATGACATCCGTAACCCAATCTTCTCATAATTGCATAGCTTGTAATACATCTATTGAACTTACTAGATCAAGAATTCTGAATCAGAAATGTTTATGATTGGTATAAATCCAATGAGGTATCTAGTAATACTGATTATTTCCTCTAATACATGGCATAAGCTTATTGAATAGCTACACACTAGAATAATTGGCAATTCATGTTAGCTCAGTTGATAGTTCACCTTCAATACCAAAAGCAGAAATAAATTTCTAAAAGGTCTTCAATCAGCAATGAATCCATGAGCAACAGCATTTCCCCATTGTGAAATCAATCTATAGTCAGCACACAATTTCAAAAAAAGTAATTGGTAGATATTCTATCAATTCACATAAATAGAGAAGTGTTCAGGACACATTGCTTGGATTACATAGCGCTCATGATAAATCATTACGATGGGAAAAAACTTTGTCATTGTCTTGTTTTTCTTAAATTGTAACTGTTAAGTTCAGCATTCTTGGAGCCCCTGAATCCTAAAACCTTCGTATCCCAATTAAAAATGCCTCAAGATTTGATAAGGCATGATACAGGCATCTTAAGGGCCAGTAGATATAGATTTATAATATAAAAAGAATCATATCTAGAAAGAACTAAATACCATAGAGAGCCACAAATTACAGAACCATCCCACACAAAAGAACTACATAAAGCTATCTAAGATACAAACTTTCAGCATTCAAAAGCTCATCGTATTTTCACAAGAACCATTAATGATTCAGATCACAAGACTTTACACGCTTTCTATTGCAACATCCTTCACCTGAGCCATTGCAGTTTCTCTCAATTTAGCATCGATAGGAATTAATAGATTATACACTATGGTTGAATGCTAGATGACCTGGCCTATCTGTAAAGAGTTCAGAATCTGGATCAATGTCACAACACAGCGCATTGCAACACATTGCCTTGAAACCAAACAAAAACCAAAAAAAAAAAGAAAGAAACATATTCCCACTTGCATGGAGCACCCTATGCACCTGATGAAGAGCGGAGAACCCAACACACACACAGAGGGGGGGGAGAGATGAAGAGAGAAATGAAATGAATTAATATATTGACTTCTCCAAAAGGCCAAATGACCTAGAAGACCAAACCGTTACAACATGCTCTACCTGATACATGTTGCAAAAGAGAAAAAGGGGGAAAGTCCCTCGAGAAGCGGGCGAGCCACCCGCCGGGGGGGGGGGGGGGGGGGGGGGGGGGGGGGGGGGGGGGGGGGGGGGGGGGGGGGGGGGGGGGGGGGGGGGGGGGGGGGGGGGGGGGGGGGGGGGGCCGGGCGGGGGGGGGGGGGGGGGGGGGGGGGGGGGGGGGGGGGCGGGGGGGGGGGGGGGGGGGGGGGGGGGGGGGGGGGGGGGGGGGGGGGGGGGGGGGGGGGGGGGGGGGGGGGCCCCCCCCCCGGGGGGGGGGGGGGGGGGGGGGGGGGGGGGGGGGGGGGGGGGGGGGGGGGGGG
>CM035437.1:44367540-44610040 GCA_020310875.1 Ceratopteris richardii | reverse complement strand
ATCCTCATGAAGATAACCATTTGAGCCATCTAGCATCAGATTGACCTCCAAAATTAAAACCCTAATTCTGTTTTTCATATGCTTTTCACATTAATGTTAATCAATGGCTCAACTTTAAGATCTAAAAAATAGATCAGATGAATGGCTAAGCATAGACGACTAAAAGAAAAGCTCTAAAGGCATAGTCAAAGGTGAAAAAAACCACTCACACAAGTATTTAAAAATCTTGTGCAAGATTCCAGATTTTTAATAGCTTTTTAGAAGCTTTTCCACCTAGAAAGGCATGGCTATGTAAAGAAGGGGTTGGAGCATCACTAGATCATCCAATTCTAAGCTACTCAAGCTATAAGCTCCACAGTCTAGGGTAAAGAGCTAGGGAGATTCTTGGAGTTGCATATGCCGCTTTGAACTGGGAGCTTCCTTTTGTTCTTCTTCATGCATGCTGATTTTGGAGACTAGTAATACCTACTTTAGGGTTTCTTCATGTGTTATTGTTCTTCTGCACCTTTGCCAAGGTTGGATTCTAACATGCCCTGATGTACCCAACATGTTTCTGACGGCTGTGTTAGTAATGCATTCCTGAAGCCGTTTCTTTTTTTCTTTCCCAAGTCTTACTTGACCTATTTCAATTTTCTGGCTGATTTCATACTGCTGCGCTTATTGCTCTGTGTCTGGTGCACCTCACACCTCATAGGTTGGACAATCATCTAATTGCCTCTGTGCATAGTATCTACTATCCCTTGAGCCAGGACAGTTGGGTTGCTGCTGAGTTCCCTAATCCCCTTCAAGCTTGGGGAGTTCCTGCCGAGTGCTGCCTGCACGTGTTCGTCACCCGATGCCTGAAGGATTTTCGAAAACCTTAAACGGGTTACAACAACTTCATATGCATATTATATATAATAATTAATATATATGGTATATCATATTATCATATATGAATATAGTCTATAGATATGGATCATGCTCATGTCACATGTGATAGGTCTTATTCATGAATTATGTGCTATTTTTTTTTTTTTTTTTCATATGTATTTGATGATTTACATGTTCACTTTATAGTTCATAATTCAATACGTTGTCTTGCCTTGAGTTTCAGCCTTTAGACTTTTAGTTTTTCAATAAGTGATGACATATGTATACATCTTAGTATCTACATAATGATGTGTTATTTCTTTTATGTTTCTGTCCTGATCTACATATTAATATTTTAAAGACCACTGAAAAGATGCTTCTTAATTGTTCAAACTTCAACCATGCTCTATCAAATCTTTTTTATCAGATGCAAGAACATTTAGTATAGCTTCTGCTGCCCGCTTCTTTTCCATGTCTGATCACCATTTGCAAGTGCTAGCAACTAAACATGTAGATGATTAATTATGAATCTTGATTCTCAATGATGTAATTGTTTTTCTTTCATACTTGTAGATGCCAAGGAAAGCTGGTGGAGAATGGGAGTATGTGGGCAAGGTCAAAGCCTTGCCAAAAGGGAATTGGAAATGTAAATGCAAATTTTGTGGCCATGTATGGGATGGAGGAGCCAATCGAATTCGGGCACACATTCTTGGCCTCGAAGGTTTTGGAGTTGACCAATGTGCTCAAGCTCCCCAAAATATACGAGAAGCATGTAGAAAACTACTTGCAAAATCACCTCAAAAAAGTGGGTCATGCTCTAATGCAAATGTGATGCATTCACATGAGGATATTGTGGCAAATGAAAGTGCAAATTTTGATGATCATGAGGAAACCTATGTATCTCAGCCATATGGTGATACCTCCACTTTTCATGCATCACAAAAGAGAAGAACTTCTCAAGGACCTTTGCCAAAAGCTTGGTAAGCTCAAGCAAGAGCTGATGCAGACCAAGCTCTTCGTAGGTTCTTTTTTGGAAAAGACATACCATTTTTGAAAGTAAGAAGCCCTTACTTTCTTGATATGGTTAATGCAATTGGCCATGTGGGCTCTTCCTATAAACCACCATCATATCATCATTTGCGTACACGTCATTTTATGATGAAGTGAGGTTCATAGAAGGTGACTTGCTGAAATTCCGGGAGAAGTGGAAACATTTTGGATGTAGTATAGTGTGTGATGGCTGGTCCGATGCTAGGAATCGACCAATCATTAATATTATGGTCAGTTGCATTTATGGAAGCATGTTTTTGAGATATGTGGACACTTCAGGTGAAATGAAAACTGGTGAGTACATCTTTGAGATTTTAAAAGAAGCTATCAAAGATGTTGGACCTGAAAATGTTGTCCAAGTATGCATGGATAATGCAACAAATTGTGTAAGGGTTGGTTCCTTGGTTGAACAAGAATTCCCACATATTTTTTACATGAGATGTACATGCCATTGCATTGATTTGTTGTTTGAGGATATTGGTGGGCTTGCTTGGGTAAAGCCAATATTGAATCAAGCTCTAAAAGTCACAACTTTTGTAACTATGAAGCCTCGCATACTTGCTTTATTTAGAAAGCATTCTTCAAAAGATCTTCTTAAACCTGCACAAACTAGATTTGCTTACATGTTTGTCATGCTAGCAAACTTGTTGGATGAGAGAGTGTATAATGGATTGAGATCCATGGTGGTTTCAGCTGAGTAGACTAGAAAAAAAGTATGCCGAACAAGAAAAGCTGAAGATATATCTGGTATTGATCCTAGTGCATTTTTTTGGAGAAGTGCACGAGAGATTGTAAGCATATGTGCTCCTATTTTGAAGGTCTTGCGTTTAGCAGACAAAGAAAGGGCTATCATGGTTCTTGTTTATGAATTGACCCATAGAATGATTGAGGAAATCAGCCATATTGATGATATTGAGAATGCAAGGTTAGAGGAAGTGAAGTCTTTGTGTGTGAAAAGATGGGACATGATGCATTCTCCATTGCATGCAGCATCCTATTTCTCCACCCTATTTGGAGAGAAAAATGCCCAGATGATGATCGAGAAGTTAATGATGGTTGGATGGATATCCTTGAGTGTTACACACATGGCGATCTTGAAAAGCAAGGGATTCTAATGGATGAGCTTGATAAGTATAAATCAATTGAAGGTACATATCAAAGGCCTCTTGCTAGAGATGAAAAGAGAATGCATTATGCAATAAAGTGGTGGGAATCATTTGGGGCTCGTACACGGTACACCCAATTTGCAAAAGCTTGCTTTACGTGTTCTTTCACAAGGAACTTGTGCTTCTCCTTGTGAAAGAAATTGGAGTACTTTCACTTTGACACATACAAAGTTGAGAAATAAATTGCTTCCAAAGAATACAGAAAAGTTGGTCTATATTCATACCAACTTACGACTTGCCACTAAAATTAAAGAGAGAGGGTTTGAGAAGATAGAAGTCACACTTGACATGATTGAATATGAAAAAGACGACGATAGACTGCTCACATTGCAAAAGAGCAAAGAGGACAAGGGTATGCTTGACTCTACTATTCCCATACTTCAGAGGCTCCCATTGAGGGATGATGATCCTCTTCTTGCACATGATGATGATGATGATGATGATGATGGAGAGGAGGATATTCAGCTTGATGATGATTGATGATTGATATACTTTTGGCATAGATGTTATTAGTCTTTTTGGCTACTAGTTATCATAACTTTTTGCAGCATGTTAATGTTAACTCACTATGATGTCTTTTATTGTTTTTTTCTATAAATGTGTAAAAATGATTATTTTGTTGAAATATTTAATGTGTACAAAAAATAATATATATTTTGATATTTTATTTGGAAAAAAAAAGGCCGTGTCGGGAAACGTCAGAAACGCTTTACTGTACCCATCAGAGATCGGTCAAAACGTCAGAAGTTAGAAGTCAGAAAAATGTCAGTAACAACCATGGCCTTTGCCTATTACTTCATCGCAAGAAGTAACACTTATCATCCCATTCATCCATCTACATAACGTAGGGAGTTAGAGTTTATTCTTTAAATAAAAGGCTTAGCTTCGCCTATACCTCCACCAAGATTCCCCTTGTTTATCAAGATCTACTAGGAACCCTAGGTAGTGCACCTCTAACTAGTCGTGCATTCATTTGTGATTTGACATGCATTGACCTATGATCAATTATGTACTCACCTCATTAGTGATACACCACATTAATGAAGCACATAGATACATGCATGAGTACACCAAAATGATGGCCAATCCACTTTTTGAGGCCCCAAAATCCCAAGAAGAAATACCAAGCAAGTCCTCCAACTATAAACTCTTAGGCTCCATTCTGCACACTATCGATAAAATACTTCAAAGGGTAGTCCAAGTAAAACCCGAATTCCCCTAGAAAGGAAAAGTGCAAAATATAAGCTCTAGACCAAAGTACTAAATAACATCAACTTCATCATGCTCAGTATTAACCCGATACTATAAAAATCCCACTAACATGGGTAGTGCCCAACGACAAAAATAAAACTAAGGCATAAAAGTGTTGTCTCTAACACACAAGCAAATATCCACTGTATCCAACATAGAAAACATGGATGATTTTGAGGAGATGGTTAAGCAAGAAAGAGAAGGGATGTCAAGGAGAGTTGTGAAATGGACAAAATGCATTTGACACACACCAAAAGAAAACAGATGGCAAACAAGAAGGGAAACCAAGAAGAAAGAGAGGGGATGATATGTGCATAGGGGGCATAGTACGAACCAACGATTTAAATCGAGATATTTAAAATGAGAATTAACCATTTAAATCCTTTGGACCCATAAATAAAATCGAGTTTTTCATCCTTGCGGAGCGATTTATATTTTTTTATCATGTAAAAAATATATATATACATCAAAGATCAACACATTTCTAAATCGTCAATTCTAACAAAATATCTAGATCCTAAGTTTGACTATGCTCCATAGAATTCTTTAATCGTTCAAAGAATTCTCTCTTTCACTAGGGTCTTCTAATCCCACATTTAGGAAAAAAATGGATCTAAGGGGAAGGAAATATTATACAAGAGCTAGAGAATGAGGGGAGGCTTGAACCACCCCTTAGAGTTATGCATACATGGGCTCTCACATGACGTCCATGTGGCACTCATGTGAGGAGCCATGCGGTTGCTCTACTTACTTAGAGTGAGAGAGGAACTTAATTACATGTGAGGAGGAATCAAAGATGCACCTCGCTTGTGTTATTCTCATGCAATCATCATCAATTTCATTCTTTATTGATCCTTGGTATTCATTCACATAGCATCAATGATAGTTCTTGCAAGAACCCTTTAATGTATCTACAATTTTTAACATGTGTTTGAATTTGGGCATAGAATCCTCGTGAATGTATGCATGTACTTACATACGTACAATTTCCAAAGTATGTGTGTATTTGTTTTAAAATCATGACATGATAATTTAAACTATAAAAAGACCTTCAAAAAAATCATTCCTGTTATTCAAATCAAAGACAATTTAATAGATTTTTCATTTTGAGGCAAAAAACTGCAATCTTTTCCCACTATTAGGTAGGGTCGGAAAAAAAAAAAGAAGGGGAGGAGAGAGGGGATGATTGATTGATGGCAACCTACAAACTAAGCTCATTGAAGACTGATCAGGCTGACACAAACTTCATTATAATATTGAAACATTCACTCTACAATCATACAAATGAAAGATTCAAAGGATTGGTAGCATCATCAAATTCAGTTCAATACCATGATGTACCCTCTTTTTAAATAATGCATGTCTAGATATATCCATTTGTTCCTCTATAACTGTCCAGTTTACAGGATCCGTTTGACCTAGAAAGATAATATTACAAATCCGCCTTGCCATTTCACCCGCAATCGTCTAGTAGTTTGCAAACACGCACAACAATGTGCCAATCATGCCACTCTAAGAGAACCATCTATGTGAGCTTCACCAAATTTGACCAAATCTAAAAATCCATTATGAAGAATAAGATAGCCTGACCAGACAAACATTCAATTGTTCCTTTGGAAACTAGCAAACAGCTTCAATTTGCTCTCAGGAAATAGAGACTTACCATATGAAATACTTGTGTTTCCAGATGATTTGCAATAACCACATGAACTAGAATACTGGCCTTGATCCTCAACTATGCTCACATCCTGCTGCACCATTTTATTCGACCCACATATGACCTTAGAACTCATATCTTGCCTATGAAGGCATTCTTCTATTTATGAAAAATCCTACAACCACAAAAAAAAAAATAAATAAATAAAAAATAAAAAATAGAAAAATCAATTAGCATAGCCAGAATTTCATTTCACCTATGAAACTCAGCTAAGTGGTACCACAAGACGCTGCAGCTTAAATAATGAGGAAATTAAAGTTTGTAACTACAATAAATAATCGATATGGCTGCAAACAGTCAAAATTTGTCCCTACAGATTCCAGAGAATTTTGTAAGATTTGACCCAAAAAACAAAAGAATGGCTGCCTGAAACAGCTTCAAAGTCAACAATGCATTTATCTCATACTGCATACACACGTAAGTTTCACCATCAAATAATCACTACAAGAAAAAGGACATCTACATTGTGCATGTGTGTGTGTGCATGCGCGCACCAGGGATATATACAATGTTTACACGCACACTAATTTTAGTACCTTTACAAACATATAGATGTCACATATCATACAAAGCATTTATGACCTTTACATGAAGAACACTCTACAAAACATACACACAGAGAACTCACTCATCCATGCTCTTCTCAACCAAGCATTTTCTTGGAAGATAGAGACAACAAAGGATGATACATTTAAGATTAGCATGTAGACTGAGATATGTCATCAAGATCCTTCAAGGTGGCCAATCCTTGCAAATCAAGACAATATGCTCTTATCTAGAGCTGCCCACGGGCGCACACACACACATACACAAAGGAGATTTCTCATTGTCTTCATGTGTGTTCACCTCATCTTTTTCTCGTTTAACCTCTACTAATCCAATTCCAACCTTTGGCTTTTTCTCCTTTTTGTAACAAAATTCTGCTTGATGAAGTTTACCTCCACAAATTTTGCATGAGTTGATAGTGTAACAATGTGATTCTTTATGATTTGTCCTCCCACGATGTTTGCTTAAGAGTCTTCTTATTGATTCTTGTTGCCAATGCATAGTTATCTCCTTGTCTTGTTTTGCATAGTAACAATCATATCATAAGAAAAGGGTAAGCTCTTCAAGAGAACTACACTTGCTTGGGGTTCTGATATGGGACTCTTCATCATAGCTGGTTGTACCATATAGCTTTTAAATTTATGAGTGCTCTAGCCTCGGCCACTAGTGTACACTCTTGCATTTCTAATTGATAGAAGAAAATCAAAAGTGACACAAGATATTGTTGAGTTCATGCATGCTAGGCGATATTGCTTAAGCTCATTCCAATAGCGGAAAAACTTTACCATTTCTAGATATAGCTGGTACATCTCGTCCTCCAAGTGTTTCTTTTGGTTTTGAGCCCCTCTTGCTCCAAAACTTTCAGATGTGGTTGAAGATGAAGAAGAACTTTGAGATTGGGACTTACAGTATTATATTGCAGCTTTAGTATGTATGTCGATTCCTCCTCCTTCAATCCGCTTAGTTTCAGCTTCTACTTCATCCCATAATTCATTGATCATAAGTAGATATTAAAGCCCGATTTGCCACGTATGGAAATTCTCTTCATTAAAGCGGTCTACCAATAATAGACTCGAGGAAGCCATCTTCCCCTCCCTAGAGCAATACCGGTTCGCACACCGTATGTGTAGGTGCGTTCAGTCCTCAAGATTCTTCTGGTGCGTGCTCGAAGAAAGAAAATTTTGTTTATCTCATATTCTATTGGGAGAAACCCTCTTCTTCTCATTTTCGAAGATTCCATCCTCTTAAGTGCCCTTGAGACTTGAACTAGCTTCAGTCTTGAACTAGCTTAAGGACCGAAGTTCAATCTTGAAGCTTCAGTCTTACATCATCCCCACATTGGAAAAAAACCCTCTTCTTCTCATTCCATTTGCATAGAAAAGCTGATTCCAAGTGCTATTTACATATACACTTCCTTTTTTTGGGATCTCCCATGTTGCTCTATATGTTGCACTCTATACACCTTCACGAGTTCAAAGTTATGCAAATTTACAAACCCAAGATAGAGAACACAAACGCACAAAAAAATAACAACAAAAGCAAGAGCCTACACATAAAATAAGATCAATATATGTCATGGAAAATACAAACAAGTAAGAAAACAATACAAAATGAACCAGACTAAAAAAATAAATAGAATTTAAATTTTAAGAATATAAATATATTAAGAAAATAAAAAATAATAGAAATTTACACAAATACATATAAAAATGTAAATTTTAAATAAAAAGCATGCTCTATGTGCAATATTTCAACTTGCCCTTATACCAATTGTTGGTATTTACGGCCCACAATCAATATAGAGTCATAAATGAAATAGAGACATGAGAAAGAATAGACAAAATCATAAAGAGATGAAGGAGCAAAGCTCCACATATATGCCATATATTCCAAAACATGAAGTACATGAATGTTACAAAGGATCATAAAAATAAGCATATAAATGCACATGCTGCTGCATAACTTCATAACTTCACAATCTCCATGTGTAGAAGACGATCTCCTCCAAGTGTAGATAAGCTTCAAGCTGCTTCCCTCAAAGAAAACATGCAGGCACAAGACCTATAACCTGCTGCCCTGCTTGTAGAAGAATATGAAACCCTGGCTCCAACAACTCCTCAAGTTGAAGGAAGTCCTCTCCGAAAGTCTAGCTCTTGGTATCTCTTCAAAAAGTTGATGATAAGTGATCCGAAAGATGGTCTTTACATAGAAGATTGTATCTATGCCTTTTTCCAATAAAAAAATAATTCAAAAATCAAAAAAGCTTGTATTTCGCTTTTTTCACTGGCTTTTTCGAAAACTGCATACGCATAGCTTTTTAGTTTTTTTATGGTCAAATGTCTATCGTGGGATCATGTCATATGAATGGTTGCCAAGTGTCAAAAAATAAATTGACTTTTTACTGACTTTATATTAAAACTTTTGACCTTTGACCTAGCATTAAGGTTTGACTTTTGACTGCTCAAATGTGGTCCAAATAACTTGTGTCATATATCAACAGCGACAAAACTGTTTTTCATCCCGACATGAGGGGGGCCTCCTTTTTGGCAGCCCAAAACTGTTCTCTATTGGTGCCATGAGGAGCAGCCTCCATCTATGAGAACCGGGAAGGCCAGTATGGAGATACAAAAGGGGGGCAAGGAATATGCTGGAAATCCATGACAGTCCACGTGATTTTTGGGGCTGAAGGCTGAGAGCTGAGGAGGTGGACTCCAAAAGTCCAAAATTAATTTTGAAGAATTGTTTTCCCAAATCCATGCTATTTTGGGCATCAAAAAGTATGTAAAATCTTTACACCAAATCTAGCATGTTCTTACATGGTAAACTTTTCTAATTTGGAAGGGTTAAAGATTTTTAAGAGGTTCCTTAAAAAAAGAGGGGGCAAGAAGTTTCTATTTTGGGTTGGAAGCTTCCAAGAAGATTCCCCCAAGCCTCTTCTATTCAACAGCCACCCATCTCCTAAGCCTTCACCATGGAAGGTTTTCCTCATGTTATCAATTTTTAGCCAGCTATGCAGCAAAATTCAGCCACAATCGGAGGGGACACCTCTCCGTTGCCTATCAATTAGCATGGGCTATATACTAGCCTTCGCGAGTTCCATGGGGTCGTTGCCACCCCATTCCTTCCCAAAAACCTATGGGTGATGCGAAGGAATGAGAAAGGGCCTGATCGATTCCTGGTCCTTGTAGTGGATGGGATTACATGACATGTGCTAGTGGCTCATGTTCGAGGGGATGACCTAGTTCTGAGGTAGAAGTTTCTAGGGGTCTTTAGGAACCATTTTTATGCGGAATGATGTGCCCCAAGCATATGAGACTCCTCAAGGTGCTTGTTTGGGAAGCACTCTTAATGTGTATTCACGAGATTATGAGGATAATGGGCATGGACTCAAGACCTCAAGAATCCCGCTTCTTGAGAGGGCATTTCTCTTAGGGATGCTCTACAATACCACTACATGTGACTTCAGACATGCGTTTGATTACTCAGTGTATTACTCTACAATACCCCTATATGTGACTTCGGACATGCGTTTGATTACTCAAGGTGTTACTCTAGAAATCTTAAAAGACTTTTGGTGGGGAGGTGCCCGCCATGGTCTGACTGCAGCTACCTTATAGATTCCTCTTTCGTTGATCGCTATGGATCACACAAGTTGAGGGATGGTGGATGAGAGCTGAGGTGGTATGTACTACCAGCCTCCATATCCATAGGCACTAGATTTCTGGAGAGGAATTCCATAGAATGAATCACAGGCACGAGGGATGATTCCTATCTTGCCATGAGGCTACTGCGGGTGGACCTCTACACATGTTTTTGTCTTGTAGGTATGGTGGAAGGCACTTGTCAATGCTAGCCAAGACATAGGGTATTAGCTCTCTATGATCATTGAAGGAAGTTAGTAGCCCGATAGTCATGGGGACTGGTTACTAGGAGAGAAAGATGTTCTCGGGTATTCCACTACCATGGATAATGATGGACTACTTCCATGGTTGGGGCAACGTAGATACAAATCAAGATGAAATGCCGACATTTGTGACTCATCCCTCTAACTATTGTAACTTGATCCTGGTAGGCTAGTATTTATACATGATTGCGGGATGGCGCCTTCTATACTGAGTGTCCATTGATACGCACATAGTGCCATTCCCATTGAGGTTAACACATTTTGGGACCCTCTATACAAGGTGTTCATGGACATGCATGAGTGACCATGCCAATTGATCTTTGGCACATAGACCATGCATGTGGCAAGCACATGGATAATGCATATATTTGGACTCTATGTATGAGGGGTCCTTGGACATGCATGAGTAGCCATGTCATGTGGTGCTTGGCTCTTAATCCATGTGTGTGGTGGAACATAGATGTATCTAGCGAGATATGCATGGTGATATGCCTATTGAGGCTTAACTCAAAGCATGTGCATGTACACTATCCCCAATAGAGGGTCCGATTAGTGGAGAGCTAGCACCACTATGGACTCTATCATGGGATAGTTGCCTTTGACCTTGGACGGGATTTGACACCATAAGAGTTGTCCTTCGCCGACTCAAGTTATGGTGTGGGTCTTGATTATTGGTTTCATTGGGTGAGCTAATGAGCTGGATGCTCGACTTCTCATGGAGCTACTGCATGTGTAGCATGTATTACTAGAGGGCACTTGCTAGTGATATAGCAACCCTTGGTGGGGGATTTCCCATGATTGGGAAAACCCATGTATAGACGTCATTCCCCGAGGAATGGATGAGCACATGTTGGAGACCGTGGAGACCATGCTAGGAGAGCATGACCATGTCCTCTTTTATAGAAGAGTGGCCATGGATAGCATAGCCATCAAGATACCTATGCAAACACATAGATGAAGATGGATACGATGGAGGATGCTGCCCTTGTTGGTAGCCCTCCAAGTGCTTCGCCTCTATTGGTAGCTCTCTCGATTTTCATCGAAAAGATGTTTCCCACATTACTACACTCCATAGTTGTGCCTTCATATGGTATATGGACATACCTGACTTACTTCCCCTACATGGTCACAATGGGTGAGTAGCCTTCCCCTCTAGTAGATTGCTCTTGTTGGTATTTCACATCCACTAGTGAGTTGGTGTTGAGGCCCGAGGGATCCACATGTGCAGCTTATTTATTGTCACAAGATTCACAAGAGGCACTTTAATGTTTATTTGATATTCTGCACATATGTAAAAAACTACTCAGAGGGAGAGTTGAGAGCACAAAGATGACCTTGCACTTTGTTATCTTCTCAAAAGACAGCCTAGCACTACGTCATCTTCAAGTCATCCTACTCCACTAGCCTTATGATCTCCATAGTGACAAGATAGGGGTGTCTCTTAGGGTAACCCGAAATTATGAGATGCACAAGAATGGACATGTGCAAAGAGTTATCTTCCAAAGGATGTGGTCCTCGATGGATCACACGGATAATAACTTGGATATCCTATGAGCTAGATCTCGCAATTTTCCTCAAGGAATCATGGTTCTTGTATTGCATATGAGCTACATGGAGTAGTCTTGATGTAGGATGATTTGATGATGCCTCAAAAGGGGATCTAATGCTTTAGAGGATTTCAATGGTAGCCAACGAGCTTGATCTCCCCCAAAGGGTAAGGACGCCTATATAGCAAGCACACGAGCCGCTTAGGGGATGGGCTTGAGCAGGATGGTAAGGTGACACCAAAGGAGATTGAGAGCTTGGAGGATTTACATGTGATGTTCCACTAGAACCTATGATGGCTATGATCATATGGCTACGGAGCCTAATGGGGCTTCCTATTGAGGTCATTAATTGAGAAAGAGCATGAGCTTGACTCCTGAGTTGACTTGGGGAGTCAGTTATGACGATGAAGGATCAGTTCCTCGGTTTTAGTCGAGGAAATTGTCGAGGATAGGATTTAGAATAAGGGGGGAAGTGTTATGTCCCCAAATCCAAAGGACACCAATGATGGGCGACTATAGTTTAAGTGTGAGCCAAGTGTGGAGTGTCTTCCCAAGTGTGAAATTGGCCACCTACTTAAAAGAGACTATAAATAGGATCCATGGGCTCATTTGTTATTGATTCCTCTCATGAGGCTCTTTGCCTATTGGCATGTACTCGAGCCTCCAAACACTTGTAGAATGTGGGTATGGTGGTATGGGACACCATGCCCTTGTGAGGGCTACCACCCGCTTTAATGCAAGCTCCCAAGCTCTAGGGTGGATCGTTGTGGACCATATGGCAGGGAGGTGAGTCTAATGTACATCTTTTTGTGTTTGTGAATATGGCTTGTGTTGTATCTTGTGTTGCAAGGGATCCTCGAGGGATCTAACACTAAGGTGGCTCTATACACACTTCAAATGCTCCAAAAGCTCCGTTGAAGCTCACAAACCTTTACACTTGTTCTCCTTAGGTCAAATCATCACTTGAGATGCCTCAAAGAGGTAATTAGAGTGTTTACAAGCATACAAGTGCTTATATAAACGCAAACAATACAAATCCTATACAACTTAAACAATTCCAACCATGAACATTGGCTATTTTTAAAATCTCCCCCATCATTTATAGAAATTTAAAACCTACTATGTGAAAGCTATATATGCTTATACATTAGATCAAAGTGAAATCACTTCAATCTGATCTCATACAACCGTCAAACAATCTCCGAATGAAAGTCAAGGTACCTGATGGAAACAAAATCCATGTTGAGTTTTAATCCAAACTCAGAGATCTTGATCGCATTGAAAAGCTCTGAAAGACTTTGCAACAAGCCATCATGCATTCAAATTAGACATCTGATTTGAAAACAGAATGCATGCAACATAATTACGTGTACATATTGAATAATAGTATAAATTACAATGGAAGATAATTACATATCATGCAAGTTGCATCTTCAATTAGTCAAAGGGAATGGAAGGAAACTAAGGAAATCAAACACAAGAAAGTTTATATAAGAGCTTATAATGGAACGTATATGCAAGTTAATATGGAAAGTAATGCATTACATAATATAAGAAATTATGTCTTTGCTACTGTAAGTCTTTTCATCATCTGTATCGTGATCATGATATGAGTCAATTTATGTTTATTGTGAAAAGTATGGGTTTAAACTTTATCATATACCACAAAAAGCTTGAGTTGAATGGGAGTTTATTAATAAGTTCAATGCTCTTTCATAAGGTAATTGGAAAGTGAAATGTAAATATTGTTCCAATTCTTGGGATGGGGGAGCCAATCAAATAAGGCTCATCCTTGGCTTGCCAAAGCTTTCTTTTTTTCTTTTTTGCTATATGTTTTTTTTTCTTTGGGTGGGGGAGGGCGGGAGGGGGAGGAGGGATTGCAAAATACATTCCATTCTAGAAAGCAAGGACTCCATATTTTCTTAATATGGTAAACGCAATGGATCGAGATACAAATCACCTATGATAGATCGAGACGATAGATGATCTTAAAATGGTAAGCTCCCTCTTATGTTCTTCACACAAATCACCTATATGATAGATCGAGATACATTGAAAATGATTTACTTAAATTGTGTGAATAATGGAAGCAATTTGATATATATTTTATGATGATTGATTTGATACCAAAAATCAGCCAATTGTCAACATCATAGTTTCATGTGTGTATGGAACTATGTGTTTGACGTCAATTGGTTCTTCATGCATGACTAACTCTCAAAAACATATCTTTGAAATATTGAAAGTTCAAAGATGTAATTAAGGATGTTTGACCCAATGATGTGGTCCAAGTGTACATGGACATTTCATCCACTTGTGTTAGAGCAACCTATTTAGTAGAACACGCATGGACCCATATATTTTATACAAGATGCACATATCATTGCCTTGACCTTCACTTTGAAGGCATTAGTGCTCTTACATGGGTGAAGACAGTTTTTATTCAAGTAGTAGAAATTGTAACTTTTGTAATTATAAAGCCATCTACACTTGCATTCTTAAGAAAGTTCAATTTGATTAGATATGTGCAAAACAAATTTGCATACATGTCTATAATGTTCCCAAATTCGTTTGATGAAAGAGCATATAATGGTTTATGAACTATGATGGTTTCTCCTGTTTATATGAGGAAGAGGGTTTTAAAGACAAAAAGTTGAACATGTTTTTTCAATAGTGCTAAGTTCTTTTTTAGAAGTGCACAAGAAGTTGTGAATCTATGTTCTCCCATTTCGCAAATTTTGCATTTCGCGGATGAAGGATGAGACCATGGGCCTTATTTATGAGCTTACAAAATGATAGAAACATTGAGGAAGTGAGTGTTGTATGCATTAACAAATGGAATACATTGTGTTCTCCCCTTCATGAAACAATGTATGTTTTGTCTCCTATTTGGAGAGAGATGTCGTCAAAAGCATGGAAAAGTGAATGATGGGCATTGTATGAAAAACTAGATGCATGAAAAATCATAGTGCATGTATGAAAAATTAGATGTTCATAAGTCTTTGTTTGACACGTATGCAAGGACACTGATATAGAGGATGAGGATATTCCCCTCACTTCTGTCACCTTTGTTACCCAAAGATATGTAGTTGAAAATGAGGGGCCATCTACAGATGTTGATATTGATGATGGTGATGATGGTGTAAGAAATGAGAGTGATCTTCTAATGAATGATTAATCAATTAATGAATAAGTGGAGTTTCAAGTCTCAAGTCTTGTCTTTGATAATAAAGACTTGCAATCATTCTGATGGCTTTTCTTTTCTATTTTAATTTTGCTTTATGTTTATATTTAATTAGTGATTTATATAATGTACTTCATATTTCCCCTTTTTTTTTTTTTTTTTTTTTTTTTTTTTTTTGTTGTGTGGGGGGGGGGGGGGGGTTTGGGGGGGGGAGGGGGGGTTGGGGGAGGGGAGATCATGTTAGGAAACGTAGGAAACACGTTACGTTACTCATCATAAGTAGGACTCTAGTTCGAAATCAAAAGTTAGAATCACATCAATAACAATTGTGACCTAATTATTATCACTATCATTCAAGTAGCTATTAATCTTGATTATCACATGTTTTGTTTATAAACAAAATTTTATAGGTTAAATGTAATAAGACCGATAAGATCTACATATAAGATATCAATACTTAACTAATCTCGTAACTCAAGGTCACAATGCAATTCATGAATAAAAAGGGCATATGATCCTTAATAATCAAGGTTCTCGAAATCATTCTTTATCTCACAAGCATGATACAGTGTATGCAACCTCACATTAAAGTTCACATCCAAGGATCTATCACTTTCGTTTATGGAGTATATATCACATTTTGTCATATGAGATATTTCATTATAAATATTTAATAGCGTTTCATCAACCAAAAAGCAACAAAATGAAGTGCATCATTATGATTTTTCTTTTGTAAGAGAGATCGAGAGAGAAAAGGTACCAATTTATGGAGATCTCTCACTCAACTCCCCACCATGAATGTTTTGTTTTTAAATAAAATCGGAAACCTATGATATGACTAATCACATTAAGAAACGATAGGAGATATTGTTCAAATGTTCTTAACTTGAAACATCCAAGTTATGAATTTCAATTGCATAAATCTAAGAGTAGAAAGAATTTACAAACATGTACACGCTCAAGAATGAAGCATGGTGGAGATCAAGTGGTTCGTCATATACATTGTCAATCCAAGTCTATCCATGCTAGACATTTTGCATGATTAATGGTTAGAAGGAATGCCAAGCTCTCCCTCGTCCTACTTCAACTTTATGGGTGGTTATGTTTTCGAACACCAAACTATCTCAACTCCATGGCTCACATACCCAAATGCCTTTGTATTTGGACTTTCTTCAAAGCTCTCACGGCAAATAGTTCAAATGTCTACAAATATTTTTAAAATAATACTTCTGTAGTCAGAAATTATGATTCGTGAGTTGGACGCTGGACATTTTTTATAAAGAGGACTAACTATAAGCTATTATTCCATCAAAAACCTAAAAAAGATTGTGAAAATGATAGAAAAAAAACTTATAGGACCTCTCGAAGACCTTTCAAGCTCATAAAAACATTATAAATAGAAAAGTATTGTAGAACAGGAGATTAGAATATTTGAAGAAAAAGTACTTTTATCAATAATGATCTAGAAAAAGATCCTGACAACTTCAGTTTTTATTTGTAGTGTGCCCATGAAAATGATGTCGATCTATCATTAGAGTGGACATGCCTTCTCACTTTTACTCTTTACATCACAATATTTGACTCTCATTCTTTTTAGGATCTAGTGTTTTGTTGTTGGAAGAATCTGCACTTCAAGCTACAAAACCTTTGATATTTTGCTATAGGAAGATGACATATCTTACCGAAAGTCAAGAACCAAAATCAACAGTTTATAGACATTTCGCAGACCATTGCAGATCTCAATCCGAATGGTAAGTAAAAACTGTTGATAACGAAAATCATGTCGAAACTGGAGGTTGCTCTCTGGTTGATTTCTTTCTGATATTTGATTTCACCGAAAAGAACAACGATACAAGAACTGTAATAAATAGTACATGCATCAATCAACGGAAACTTCCAAAGTGAATGATGAACAACTATCTGAGTGTTTGAAATTATGAATTCCAACCTCAGAAACAAATACAAACTTGACGATCAATAAATATTATGCATTTGCCACAACAGTTTAACGGTGAGAAAAGCGCACCTTAAATCCACGTAAAGCAATGGTTTTACGTTCTGAGCTTTATACGTTGTGGATGCTGATTTGAGCAGTGATTTTGGACGAAAACGAAAGGCATCGAATAATCCTTTGATGATGAATTCCTCAAATAGTTGAAACGAAAAATAAAAAAATTGAGAATCTTCTAGAAGTTGGAATCATCTTCCATGTATGTAATAATAATGATGAAGGATACATAGCTTACTACATTGTCATTATCTTAATTGGATTCTGCTCATGTGGGAACTTGCCTACTTGATAAGAAACGTGTCTTTAGTTCTATTTTTATCTTTAGTTCGCAATTTTTTTAGACAAATCATTTCTCTCTTGTAATGATTACCTTCTCTCTCGCGTAAAAACCATAAGTGATTTTAGCCTCTATAAAAATTTTGTACAAAGGTAAGCACACTTCACTGGAGGCAAAATCTTCCTCTTAACCTATTTTTCTATCTAAAACATATGCTTTTAGCATAACTTCTTGTATCCTATTCATTCTTTCTATCTCAAAAGTAATCATCCTTAGTTTTAGATCATTTGAAGATCGATTTCTATAAATGACTAGAGGGCTCCATATCAGTGGTGGAAAATAAAGTTGGTATGAATTCTCAAAATTAAAAACCTAGGTAGTTTTGATTATGCCATTTTAGGATGAGTTAGCATAAGCCTAACCATATTAGTTAATCGATCTACAAGCATTCACATAAAATCATGTCCTTTTTATTTTCTAGGCAATCCTGATATGAAATTTATATTGATTATTTCCCTTCTTTGTTGGAGAACAACCACATTAAACTTGTGTTTCCTATACCTAAGCTCAAAATGAATCTTTGAAGGATTCTTACCTAATCTAACCTCCCTTGAGTTCATATTTTCTTGATTACAAAAAACCACTTGATGCTCTTTTGATAAACATTATGGTGAATGTGGCACCATACTACTAATTGTGTCACTTCTTCAAAGCATGTTCTATAAAAAAAAATTGTCTCTCATAAATTGAATCGCATATTTAATCAACATCTAGTTTCTCAATTTTAAAAACTAATAGTAAACCATTGCCAATAAGTATTATAGCCTAATCGTTTCTTAGTTTCAAAAACTATTGTTAAACCATTTTGATTAGCAAATACTCTTTTAACATAATCGCTCGCATCTATCTCGATCATAGGTTGATTAGGATTCACTACTTACAAAATTAGAGTCATGACTATAGATTTATTAATATTGTACATTCTTTCCTTTCATTTCTATTCTCATTCAATGGTTTTACATTTCATGTTGATGAGGTTAAACATGTAAACTATTATCTTAGCATAATTCTACTTTAATTTTGGAAAATGTGTGGTGATTGGAGGCCTATCCACTCTCATCCCTTGTGAGCATGGAGCCATAGTGACTCCTTCTTTATGTTGTATACCTTATATACTTTATCTCCATCTTTTTTCTTCCTTTGTTTAATATAAAATAGAAGGGAGAAAAGAGAAAATGATGTTTAATCTTAACTATCTTTGAGGAAAGGATTTCTTGAGTATAGAGATTGTAACTCATCTTTCTATGTTAGTTTTCTTCTATTCATGGAATCTACATGCGGTCATAATGATCAATATAATGTGTTTGAAAGTGTTAGCTATTATGTTAGTTTTCTTCTATTCATGGAATCTACATGCGGTCATAATGATCAATATAATGTGTTTGAAAGTGTTAGCTATTCCCCTCTCCTTTTCGTGTTTTTGGTGCATGATTATGGTGTTCCATGTGGATACATGGAGGTATGGCATTCCAACCAATCAGTCTATTGAATTATCACCTTCAGCTTGGTGCTCCAATTCAATGGTATCAAGCATGTTCAAAGAACCTATGTACATGTGCAAGCTCATTATGAAGTGATCTAACCTTGCATAGTAGCTCGCACTTAGTTCAAGGGTTAAAATTTAGCTCTTTTTTTTTTAAGTGGACAAAACACTAATTCAATTGTGAGACCCATTGTTTTATGAATATAACTCATTTTATTCTAGCCCAATTAAGTGTGGCTTAATACAAAATGATGCAAAAAAGCAAAATTTGAGCAAGAAATATAAGAAATGGGATCTTTGATTCTTCAAATGATTACTGTAAAGATGGCTCTATCCACCTATGTGCTCCCATTATGAAGCTTAGATAGTGATATAGAAAGAAGGTAGGTAAAGAGCTTAGTCTGGTTAGAATACCAATAAGTGGGCATGAGATAGATGATGTATATAGAGCTTGCATGGTCAATTCTGCCAATAGCTTCCTCAGAATGGTCTAACTTACTTAGATTATTCTATCCAACTTAGATCCATTCAATTGACCCATCAAACATGAAGATACCCTTAGTTGGATAGAGAACATTTGCTTTATCATTGAGGATCCCAAAATGGGGGACCTAGGAACTCTCTTTCATTATGATATATTGTAACCATCTAGCAACTGAATCACTCCATCCAAACCAAAGTTCACACTCACAAAAATGGTCACCTTTTTGCGATCTAGTCATGTAGACCTCAAAACCCAAGTAAAATATTTGGACACACAACATGGTTTCCTGTCAGAATGGGATCTTTATAATTTTGAGCACCAAGGATCATTAATGGGTTCTCATGAAGTTGGATCATTGAATACATCCAACATCTCCCTCAATGTTCATCTTTATCTGAACTACTCCCTATCACAATGCCAAGCCTTCAAATATGTGCTTGAAGTAAGCCCTTTGTAAGTGTATTGGTGAGGTTATCTACTATGTTCTACTCTATTGCGAAGTAGACCATCTCCGCTATCCCATCCTCGATCACATGACATACATAATGATATTGAGTCTCTATGTGTTGGTTCATGCACAAAATATTTGGAGAATAGAAACTTTCCTACTCAACAATGAATACAATGAGCCTCCCAAGATTAATGCATTGCTTCAAATTCCAATGAGCCTCCCAACATTTCATGTTTCTACCATTTCTCATAGTTCACTCAAATAATTTTAGATACCTTTTGCAAAATTAGAATAAAGACAGAAATCTTTCCAAAAAGTTATATACAATTAAAAATGGTGAATTGCATATAGAGAAATACTTATGCCAAGACTTACAATTCGAGTCATTTTTTGTGTGAAGACAAAGGCACGCTAATCATTATCATATGAAAAGTGGTTACAAGTTCAGAATAAATTGATGTTGCTTTGAGGGAGAGTTTGATTGGGGGCTCTCAGGCCAAAATCTGTGTTCCTCATTGATCTGTGTTGAGTCTTCAATTGAAGCTTGATCTTTCAACACCCCCCTCATGCTTCACTCCATATCCATCCATCATCCTACCTCCTTGACTCCTAGAGCCTTCTTCAACTTGTATAGATTGTTTGAATCCAAAGCTTTTATAAAGATGTATGTGAATTGAAAATGAGTGTGTAAATTTCATATATGCATTTCATTGGGAAGTACCTTCTCTCTAGCAAAGTGATAATGAACCTCGATGTGTTTATCCCTAAGATACACATAGCTTCACATATACCTCGGGCAAGTACTTTGTTCTCAACTTGAGTTGATGCTAAGGCCATTATGGTTTGCATCTTGTACTACCATGAGACAAGTATTCCTGCAACTACCATTGCATAGCCACTAGAATTCCTTATATCTTCTTTTGATCCCCCCAATTTACATCAAATTTTGGTTGCATTTGTATACCACCTCCAAAAGCATAGACCAAGCCTTCATATAAAATTTAATTTGAGTACCTAAGCACCTTTTTAGCTATGATAAGATATGGAATCCTAGGAGCATTTAGAAATTGAGACAACGCTCCTGTTGCATAACATATGAATGGTCATGTGATTTTTAAATAGGTCAATGATCCAACAATTGACCTATATAAATATGAGTTCTCCACCTCATTACCTTTCATAAAGGTTAACTTTAGTTTCACTTCCATTGGATTGACCAATGGCTTGAAACTTTTCAATCCAAACCTATCTAGCATGTCTAGAGTGTATTCCCTTTGAACTAGATATTTACCTTCCCATTTTTATTTGGCTTCTATCACAAAAAAGTACTTCAATTTGTCTTAATTTGAAATCTCAAGCTACTTCTTGAGGCGATTTAGCTCTCATTTTTCATTCCCTAAAAAGAATCATCTACATAGATATCGATGTATACAACTTCATTATGTCTCTTTTTGTGTATAGAGAAGGGGTTGGTATCTTTTCTATACATCTAAAGGTATCCTCATAATCAATACCATAAGTTTGGGCAAGTCTTTTAGCTAATAACATACCTTGCATTGAGCCATCTAAATTTCTCTTTATCTCATTGACCTATTTGTTTCCAATCCCCTTCATCTCCTTTATCCTTGGCACCATTTTTCATGCATAGTTGTCTTCAAAAACCCTAATTTCTTCCTTCCCAACTTCACTCCATTCTTGAAACCTTCTTGGAACTTCATAGAACACTAGATCTTTATTTTACATCATTTGTTCATATATGCAACATGTTTTACCATCAAAGAATCATATGTAAGTTTGTCCATAGTATGTCCTATCAAAATTTCTCATCTTTAGGAATATGAATCTCCTTTACCTTGGTTATTTGAACATTTCTTTTGAGCTTTCTCCTTTCTCAAAACTTTGCTCACTACCCGGGTCTATCCACATGTCTTCATCTTCATTGAACTCTTGTATTTTGGCCATGTTGTTAGACCTTCCATCATGATTTGGCTTGAACTTGAGTTACTTCTTGACCTTCCACTCCATGATAAATACCTCCTTGTGTTGGTCTCCAAGCTTAATGATTGTGGTCCACGAAGATTGATACTAAATGTATTTTTCCTCAATATCAATATTTTCCTCCTCATTCTCTTCTAGTTTCATAGACTCACTTAGGGAATACCATGAGAAAATCTCATCAAATTACACATCTCATCCTTAAGCTCATTACTTCTTGGGTCATAGCACCTATGTCCTTTTTGCTCTATTGCATACCCTAAGAATACACTTTTAGTTCTTAGCATCAAGCTTATGTCTGAGTTCACTAGCTACATACATCTAGTACACCCATCCAAACACTTGGAGACATGGGAAAGATTTGGCTTCTTCCTGGAACATATTTCATAGGGAGTTGCTGAGTGAATACCCGAGTTCAGTGCTCTATTCATGATGCATGTTGCAGTAGACATGGCCTCCCCCATATGAAATGGGCATATGATTTTTATTAATCATGGCCCTAGCACATCATCAAATACCCTTTCTTTGTTGGAGTTTGAGGTTTGCGAAAGCACGCGAACAACACAAGGAAGAAGAAGAAGCTTGGAGCACAACACACAATACTGAATGCATTACCAAGAGAATGTACAAAGATTAGTAGCTCATTACATTAATAGGGTTATACACAAGATAGGGGAAAAAACCTCCAAAAGAGGGAAAAAAGTGTCTCGATGGTCCTAGTGTGTTCACAGACATCATTACCTAAATATATCAAAAAATCCCCCTTGGGAATGATGTGGTGAACGAGGAGCTAGCACTCATGTATAAGAAAGTGCCAAGATATGTGGAATCAATCCACAAAAGGAAGTAAGCCCAAAGCTTTGCGGAAAGCTTCAAACTTCTCCCTAGGCAGAGCCTTTGTGAAAAGGTTTGCAATGTTCTCCTATGTGGGCACATATGCCAAACTAATCTCTCTAGTAGAGAACCTCTCCCTGACATAATGATAGTGCACCTCAAAGTGCTTACTGTGAGCATGGAACATAGGGTTCCTCACAATTGTCAATGCGCCCTCATTGTTAGTGAAGATGGTGGTGGCAAAAGACTGACCAACACCCAAATCAGCCATAAGGCATCTAAGCCAGACACACTCAACAGTCGCTATGAAAGCTTCCCGATGCTCAATCTCACAACTAGAAGTGGCCATAGTAGGCTACTTCTTGCTCAACCAAGATATGCATGAGTTACCAAGTATGAAGCAAAAACCACTCGTGGACACATGAGTGTCATAGAAACTAGCCAAGATAGAGTCAAAAAAAGCATGTAAATCTAGTAGTAATGATTCCCCCTTGGGATAAAACAATCCAAGTAGCCAGATACCACTCAAATATTGAAAGATGCACTTAACCGCTTGCCAGTGCTTGACACCTAGACAATACATAAACTTGTTCATCTGTGAGACAACAAATTAAATATCTCATAGAGTAATGGATAAGTAAATCAAGCATCCAATAGACTTCTAGTAGAGAATAGCATCAAACACATCTCCAATATCATGAAGGCTCAATCATAAACCTGTCTCCATATGAGTGGCAATAGGTTTGTAGTCTTCAAGGCCAAAATGTTGTAATAATGTGTCAATATATTTGATTTGACACAAAGCTATTCTCCCATCAACTTGCATTAATTGAATGACCAAATAATGATGCAAATGCCCCAAATCTGACATCTCAAATGAGGCATGTAAATCAGCTTTAAAATCAGCAATATGCTTCTCATGAGGACCAGTGAGAAGCATGTTATCAACATAGATAATAATGATCAAAAGCACGTCATTTGCATGCTTAACATATAAGGTAATCTCAGTTGGATTGTTCTCAAAACCATGTGTAATTAGATAGGCATGTATCTTTTCATACCAAGCACGTGGCGCTTGTTTCAAGCCATATAATGTCTTTTTCAACCTGCACACTTTGATTTCATGCCCTTTCTGCACAAAGCCACGGGGTTGAAAAACATACACTTCTTCATGCAACTCGCCATTCAGAAATGCAATTTTAATGTCCAACTTATGTACATTCCAAACGTAATGAGCTACAAATGCACAAATGCTATGAACAATAGTCATTGGGCACGTAGGGGCAAAGGTCTCATCAAAATCAATGCCTCTTTCCTGAGCATAACCCTTTGTAACAAGCCTAGTCTTATACATGTCAATTGTTCCATCAGGCTTATGCTTCTACTTGTATACCCACTTAGTGTCAATCGCCTTCTTGCCAAGAGGCAAATCACATAAAGATCAGGGACCATTTTTCATGATAGCATCATATTCTGATTGCATAGCAGCCATCCACTTTTCAAAATTTTGTGCTTCATCAAACAAAACTGGCTCATTCTCATCACAAAGACTCAAGGCAGCCATTGCATAGCAATGTGATGCAAAAGAAGCACTATGAGAGCTTGAACGAGTATGATATGATAGAGGTGCATCTAATTTGCTATCATGCAAAGTCTGCACCAACCATTTTGGCATAGTTTTTGCCTCCTCAATATCAGTTCTCTCATCAACAAGTGCATCATGTAAATCTGCATCAGAAATGGAATGATATGCATCATCACATGAAACCTGTAAAGGTTGAGAAGTTGCCTCATTAGGACCAACACTAGACTATCCACTTGTAAAAAGATGTAGCAAAGTATCATACATGTCTTTGGAGCTAATGGATGTCTCATTAGTACATGAAAGTAATGGTTGAATAGCATCTTCCACAAAAACAACATGATGGCTAACCAAAATGTGTTTTGTTTGTGGATGATATAGATGATAGCCTTTGCTTTCAAAATTGTACCCAACAAGAATACATTTCACTGCTTTATCATCCAATTTCTTGTGTTGTTGTTCAGGCAGTAATGCATATGCGAGACAACCAAAAACACGCAGATGATCAACAGATGGCTTACGACCATGCCAAACCTCATATGGATTGATAGACTGTAATGCTTTAGTGGGACACCTGTTAAGTACATATGCTACACACATAACAACCTCAAGCTAGATACTATGTGGCAAAGCTTGAGTGACATGTTCTTCCTCTCAGCAACTCCATTCTGTTGAGGTGTATATGACACTATACACTGATGTTTTATCCCATGTTCAACCAAATATGCATTAGAATCAAAAGACATATATTCCCCCCTCGATCAGAATGGAGGGTGCCCATTTTACATGCTAACAGATTTTCAGCCAAAACCAGAAACTGTTTGAAGCACGTAAATACTTCAGAATTTTCTTTCAATGGATATACTGATGCACACCTGGAAAAAATCATCAATGAAAGTCACAAAGTAAAGATAGCTCCCAAAAGTAGGTGTCTACATAGGACCAGAGACATCACTGTGAACAAGCTACAATTTCTACGTAGCTCAAACTGAACCATCTTTTGGGAAGGAGGAACGTTTCATTTTGACCAAAGTACAACCTTCACATACATGTTTAGCAAGTGCCTCAAGTTTGGACAAAGAGGACACCATTTCAGATTTCTGTAGGCATAGAAAACTAGCAAAATTCAGATGACCAAAGTGTGCATGCCAAAGCTTTGCATCTGACATAACCTGAGAATCTTGAATTGCACATGTTGAGTCATTCATAGATTTTGCATAATCAATGGGCTTATACAGCCCATGATATAAAATTCAAGAAGCAATAATGATGTCACCATTTAAAAGATCATGAATTGTACATCTATCATCAACGAATTTCACGACCAAGCCAATCTTGGCTAATGCTGAAATTGATAATAGATTTTTCTTGATCCCTGGCACAAATAAAGCATCTGACAATGTAAAATAACTACCATCAACAGTAGTTAGAATGATCTTATCAACTCCCATAACAGCATCAGAGGAGTTGTTGGTGCATGTGACAGTATTCCCTATAGGGGCAGGCTCAAGTGAAGTGAAGAATCTATGTTGTGATGTAATATGTTTGGTTGCCCCACTATCAAAGTACTGGCAAACACCTGAGTCTACTGTAGACATACACAGTTCATGTGAAGATGGGTCATAACTACAAACAATAGTAAATGCCCATTCTTCATTTTGCACAAGATTAGCACAATCTGTTTTGGGTGTAGAGGCCTTTGCAACAACCATTCTAGCCTCTTTCTTCTTTTCCGCTTTTGCAGCCAACTTTGGACAACTCTTTATAATATGATCATTTCCTTTATAGTATTTGCAAAACAATTTTTGCTTTTCAATGTTCTTCTCATCTCTGTCATCCTTCTTTGATTGTGCAAAACTAGCAGATTTTTGCTTACAAGTAGAAGAGCTCCATTTACGTTTACCCTTCTAACTAGCCAGGAAAGCTTGATCTGCAACAAGCATAATGGACATGTTCTACCTAGAGTGATTTTCCTACAATAGAACGGAGACTAACTCCTCAAATGTTAAGGCATTTGGATTGCCTTTCATCATCAATCAAAGAATAGAAGCAAAACTCTGATATAAATATGGAAGATCATTCATAACAATCTGCACAAGTGAACTGTGAGGCAAGACTTCATCAGGATAAATCAGTTGCTCCTTCAAATCTTTTATCTTTGTCAGAAAATTGTCCATGGAATCTCCTTCATTCATGTGCTCACTCTCCAACTATTTTTGGAGGTAAGCAACACGAGCCTCATTTCTTGCTTGGTACAAAGTGGTTAATGTATCCCAAACATCCTCTGCTATTTTGCAAGAGCGAATGTGGGGAATAATGGCATGTTTGACAGACAAGGCTATCAATGCATGTGCCTGAGCATCTCTGCCACCGTAATGAAGTTGCTCTATAGTGGGTGCATCAGGAACAGTAGCACTAACAGGAATTTGAAGAATATCACCATCTTCAACATCGTCTTCATCACCTTTAACAACTGTGTTTGCAGGTGTAATAGGATGTTTTTCAACACCCTGCACAATATTCCACAGTCTTTTTGCGACCAATCCATGATGTATCATGTAAGCCCATAATAGATAATTGGTACTGGCCAACACATCCTCAATAGCCAACATACAAAATACATCATGCCATGGCCACTGACTAAAATACCCTGATGTTGAAAAACGACTGTATCTCAAAAAGTTGAACATGTTAGATATGCTCAATACTCCACCCTCATGTGACCACAAATGATCCATGGTGCTCTAAGTTGTAAGGCCCCCATTATGAGGAGAAGCCATTATGAGAGCTCAGACATTTATGGAACCCTAACTTCCAAGTTAGATGAGGTCTATGTGTGACTGTTGATGGTTGTAGATGATCTTTGTGAGCCTAGCCATTAGGTTACGTAGGGCATAAACTTCCAGGCCATTGGGTTTCCATCTAAGGTGAAAATAAAGGCCCTATGGCATCGCGTGATTTCCCCATAGAACCTTAATGGGGGGAGTGCAGAGGGGGGCTTGCCCCTTCTGCGGGGTCCGGGGGGTCTATCCCCCTAGCCCGTAGGGCCGAGACAATAGGACTTCTGGTCATGGAGATATTGTCGGATCATATATTTTGCCGACTATTTTGTATCTCCCGACTACGTTTATCTATACCGAACCGCCTTGTAAAAGCTATATAAGCACGGCCTAGGTTGAGCTTTACATAGCATTGTGCACTAGTAAGCCCTTCATCTAGAGTTTGTCTAGATCGCCATCTAAGCTCCACATTGGGAGCGCATGGGTGGACAACACCATCATTGTAACTATATTATGCTCGGCAATCTGAGAATTTGAGTTCTCTATCTCTTAGTCTGCATCTATCTTTGTCTGCATTTTTCTCTCAACTCTATCTACAGGTCTATTACGTTGTGCTGTTATTTTTCTTACATGGTATCAGAGCTTAGGAGGCTCTGAGTGGTGCAGAAGTAGAAACGCAAAGGTTGCAGAAGTCTGAACAACAAAAGAGAGAAGATGTCAAGCGGTGTGTCATCATCTACAACTGGGGGCCAAGGTGCTTCATCAACAGGAGTAGGTGGCACACAAGCAGGAGCAACAATGATGCCGGTCATCCCAACATTGCGGATATGGCCACCAGCCTTCACAGAAGGTAAACTTGATGGTGCGAACTACACCCCGTGGAAGTTCAAAATCACTTCTATTCTTGATTCGTATGAGCTTTTGGAGATTGTTCTTGGAACTGATCATGAGCCCCAAGAAAGACTTGATCCAAATAATCCTAGTCGAATGATTCCTCTTGATGCTGATCTTCTACGTGCTTGGAAACGTAGAAATGTAGATGCACTCTGTGCTCTTGTTACAAGTACTTCTGATAGTGTTCTGACTCTCATTCAGCATACTACAAAGGCATGTGAAGCATGGAACATATTGAGAAATCAATATGAAACTCGTAATCAGACACGGATTCAAAACTTGGGGAATCAGCTTGCAACAGAATGGTTTGCTGATGGGGAGACTGCAAAGGTGTTCATCACTCTCATAAAGAATCTACGAGATCAAATGGCGGGAGCAGGTGTTCAAAAGTCAAGTGAGAAGCTAGCTCGTCGTTGTCTTCGAATCTGTCCACCTAAGTTTGATGGTTTGGTAACTGCTCTTAACACTCAAATCAGACCTCAACCACTAACTTTTGAAGAATTTAGTGCCTTACTCATGGAGGAGGAGCTGCGGCTCAAGGCAAGGAGTGGTGGTAGCAAAGGAGATGCTGCATTCACAACAAATGCCAAAGGAGGCAAAACAAACTCTTCAAAAGAAGGAGATAAAAAGAAGAACGACAAAAAGAAGTTCAAGGGAGAATGTTTCCATTGCAAGAAGAAAGGACATTGAATCCAAGACTGTCGCATCAAGAAGGCAGAAGAGAAGAGTGGCTCTTCAAAAGGTGGCAAGGGAAAGGAGTCTGCCAACACAACAAAAACAGAGCTTGAGTTATTTGTTACGATAGAGGAGCTGTGCTCCTTGGCTGAAGATTCAAGAACAGATGACTCATGGGTGTTGGACAATGGTGCATCTCGTCACATGACAAGTAGAAAAGACCTTTACAGTTCCTTACAGCCTCTAAAGGAACCCATCACAGTAAAGGTAGGGAAAAATGCAAGATGTCCTGCAGAGGGCGAAGGTATGATTTCTTTCATTAACTCTAATGGTGATATCAGAAAGCTTTCAAATGTGTTGTATGTTCCACAAATAAAACAAAATCTACTTTTAGTAGCTTCTATAACTGATCAAGGTCATCAAGTATCTTTCAATAAGACAGGAGCTAAGATTATGGACGGTAACAACAACATCGTTGGGACTGGCATAAGGAGGAACAACCTGTATGAGTTGTGTGCTCTTACAGCCACTACAAATGTGGGCACAAGTAAGCTATGGCATGAGAGATTCGGCCACATTGGATACCCTGTACTGAAGGAGATGCATCGCAGAGGTATGGTTGCACACCTACCATCGATTGCAAAAATGAAGGAACCATGTGAAGCTTGCATGATGGGCAAGCAACAGAGGAAGGCATTTCCACAAGAAAGCAAGAACAAGGCAAGCTATCCTCTAGAGTTGGTGCATGCTGACTTGTGCATGCCTACACAGGCCTTCGGCGGATCTTCCTACTTCATGTTACTTGTCGACGACTATAGCAGGAAGATGTGGGTGTACTTCGTTTGCGATAAGGCTCAAGCTTTTGGTAAGTTTAAAGAATGGCTTCAGCTTGTTGAAACTGAAACAGGGAAGAAGATGAAGAAATTCAGGACAGACGGTGGTGGTGAGTTCACATCAATAGAGTTTGAAGATTTCTGCAAGAGTAAGGGAATCAAGCATCAACTCATAGTGGCACATAGTCCTGAACAGAATGGTGTTGCAGAACGTCAGAATCCAACCATCATGGAGATGGCAAGGTGCATGTTGAAAGGAAAGGGTTTGCCTAATCAATTTTGGGCAGAGGCTGTCAACACTGTTGTCTACATCTTGAATCAAAGCTACACCAAGGCACTTGATGGAAAGACTCCACAAGAAGCCTACATTGGTAAAATCCTTCTATTTCCCATTTCAAAGTATTGGGAAGTGAATGTTATGTACATGTTCCAGATAGGGAGAGAAAAAAGCTTCAACCAAAAAGCATGAAATGATCTTCCTAGGGTACAGTGAAGATAAGAAGGCTTATAAGCTATATGACCTTGACGCTAAGAAGATAATTGCGAGTCGTGATGTGGTGTTCAAGGAGGAGTAGCCACATGCAGTGGAGGAGGAAAAGAGAGCTTCCACTTTATCATCAGGCGAAGGGGCAATCCACTATGAATCTCGCCCAAGAGCTATCCCTTCTACACAAGAGAAGGAAGCATCATCTTCAGATGATGAGTCTGAAAGTCACCAACCTGCTGACACCCAAGTGGAAAAGCGATTGCCATGTTGGGTGAGGCAGCTCTATGTTCTGCAAACCCCATCCCACAGTCACTAGAACAGGTTGCAGATGGACCGAGGTGATCACAGAGAATAGAGGAACAAAGACGGGCAAGCGCCCATATTGTAAACACAGCCTTGATGGCTGATCTCATTCAAGAAGAAGCAAAGGAACCAACCAATGTGGAAGAGGCACTCCATGATCCGAATTGGAGGGCTGCCATGCAAGCAGAATATGACAATATCATGAAGAATGGAACGTGGGAGCTAGTGGATCGACCCCCTAAGCGTAAAGTCATTGGCACCAAGTGGGTCTGGAAGCTAAAGTACAAGGCTGATGGTACTCTAGAAAAGTATAAAGCAAGACTTGTTGCATAGGGCTACTCACAAGTTGAAGGCATTGACTTTGTGAATCATTTGCCCCAACTACAAGAATGACTACTATCCGAGTAGTACTAGTTGTGGCTGCACATAAGCATTGGCCAGTCTATCACATGGATGTCAAATCAGCGTTCTTGAATGGACACCTCAAGGAGGAGGTATATGTGTCTCAGCCACCAGGGTTTGAGGCTCCCCATTCAGAGAACAAGGTATGTAAGCTGAAGAAGGATTATATGGCCTAAAACAAGCCCCTAGAGCATGGTACCAGCGGATAGATAAGTATCTCTTGGATCTAGGTTTCAAAAGATGTGCTTCTGATGCTAACTTGTATGTTCTAAGAAAGGAGGGAAGACAATTGTGCTTGTACTCCATGTAGATGACCTTGTGATTACAAGAAATGATGATGCTCTTCTTCAACAAAGAAAAGATGCCTTGAGTTCAGAATTTGAAATGACAGACTTGGCTTAATGCATTGTTGCTTAGGTCTTGAAGTTTGGGAGGAACCAGGGAAGATTTTCATCTCTCAACAAAAGTATGCAAGGCAAATATTGAAGGCATTCGACATGGAGGATTGCAAGGAAATTTCTACACCTATGGAGGTCAACACAAAATTTTCTATTGAAGATACTTAACCTCCAGTGGATATTGGAAGATATAGGAAATTAGTTGGAAGTCTCATCTACTTGTGCAATAGAACGGAGACTAACTCCTCAAATGTTAAGGCATTTGGATTGCCTTTCATCATCAATAAGAATAGAAGCAAAACTCTGATATAAATATGGAAGATCATTCATAACAATCTGCACAAGTGAACTACTGGTTAGGTATTCTTCATGAAGAAGGATCAGTTGCTCCTGGTCGGATACTTTGTCAGATTGGGCAGGAGATATTGATACCATGTGCTCAGTTTCTGGACTATTGCTTTTCTTTAGGATCAGGGATTTCTTCCTGGATTAGTAAGAAGTTAATGTATCCCAAACATCCTCTGCTACTGCAAGAGCGAATGTGGGGAATAATGGCATGTTTGACAGCAAGGCTATCAAGCAGTATGCCTGAGCAGGATCCTATGGCTCTATAGTGGGTGCAAGGAACAGTAGCACTAACAGGAATTTGAAGAATATCACCATCTTCAAAGTTGCATCACCTTTAAAAACTGTGTTTGCAGGTGCAATAGGATGTTTTTCAAACCCTGCACAATATTCCACAGTCTTTTTGCGACCAATCCATGATGTATCATGTAAGCCCATAATAGATAATTGGTACTGGCCAACACATCCTCAATAGCCAACATACAAAATACATCATGCCATGGCCACTGACTAAAATACCCTGATGTTGAAAAACGACTGTATCTCAAAAAGTTGAACATGTTAGATATGCTCAATACTCCACCCTCATGTGACCACAAATGATCCATGGTGCTCTAAGTTGTAAGGCCCCCCATTATGAGGAGAAGCCATTATGAGAGCTCAGACATTTATGGAACCCTAACTTCCAAGTTAGATGAGGTCTATGTGTGACTGTTGATGGTTGTAGATGATCTTTGTGAGCCTAGCCATTAGGTTACGTAGGGCATAAACTTCCAGGCCATTGGGTTTCCATCTAAGGTGAAAATAAAGGCCCTATGGCATCGCGTGATTTCCCCATAGAACCTTAATGGGGGGAGTGCAGAGGGGGGCTTGCCCCTTCTGCGGGGTCCGGGGGGTCTATCCCCCTAGCCCGTAGGGCCGAGACAATAGGACTTCTGGTCATGGAGATATTGTCGGATCATATATTTTGCCGACTATTTTGTATCTCCCGACTACGTTTATCTATACCGAACCGCCTTGTAAAAGCTATATAAGCACGGCCTAGGTTGAGCTTTACATAGCATTGTGCACTAGTAAGCCCTTCATCTAGAGTTTGTCTAGATCGCCATCTAAGCTCCACATTGGGAGCGCATGGGTGGACAACACCATCATTGTAACTATATTATGCTCGGCAATCTGAGAATTTGAGTTCTCTATCTCTTAGTCTGCATCTATCTTTGTCTGCATTTTTCTCTCAACTCTATCTACAGGTCTATTACGTTGTGCTGTTATTTTTCTTACATGGTATCAGAGCTTAGGAGGCTCTGAGTGGTGCAGAAGTAGAAACGCAAAGGTTGCAGAAGTCTGAACAACAAAAGAGAGAAGATGTCAAGCGGTGTGTCATCATCTACAACTGGGGGCCAAGGTGCTTCATCAACAGGAGTAGGTGGCACACAAGCAGGAGCAACAATGATGCCGGTCATCCCAACATTGCGGATATGGCCACCAGCCTTCACAGAAGGTAAACTTGATGGTGCGAACTACACCCCGTGGAAGTTCAAAATCACTTCTATTCTTGATTCGTATGAGCTTTTGGAGATTGTTCTTGGAACTGATCATGAGCCCCAAGAAAGACTTGATCCAAATAATCCTAGTCGAATGATTCCTCTTGATGCTGATCTTCTACGTGCTTGGAAACGTAGAAATGTAGATGCACTCTGTGCTCTTGTTACAAGTACTTCTGATAGTGTTCTGACTCTCATTCAGCATACTACAAAGGCATGTGAAGCATGGAACATATTGAGAAATCAATATGAAACTCGTAATCAGACACGGATTCAAAACTTGGGGAATCAGCTTGCAACAGAATGGTTTGCTGATGGGGAGACTGCAAAGGTGTTCATCACTCTCATAAAGAATCTACGAGATCAAATGGCGGGAGCAGGTGTTCAAAAGTCAAGTGAGAAGCTAGCTCGTCGTTGTCTTCGAATCTGTCCACCTAAGTTTGATGGTTTGGTAACTGCTCTTAACACTCAAATCAGACCTCAACCACTAACTTTTGAAGAATTTAGTGCCTTACTCATGGAGGAGGAGCTGCGGCTCAAGGCAAGGAGTGGTGGTAGCAAAGGAGATGCTGCATTCACAACAAATGCCAAAGGAGGCAAAACAAACTCTTCAAAAGAAGGAGATAAAAAGAAGAACGACAAAAAGAAGTTCAAGGGAGAATGTTTCCATTGCAAGAAGAAAGGACATTGAATCCAAGACTGTCGCATCAAGAAGGCAGAAGAGAAGAGTGGCTCTTCAAAAGGTGGCAAGGGAAAGGAGTCTGCCAACACAACAAAAACAGAGCTTGAGTTATTTGTTACGATAGAGGAGCTGTGCTCCTTGGCTGAAGATTCAAGAACAGATGACTCATGGGTGTTGGACAATGGTGCATCTCGTCACATGACAAGTAGAAAAGACCTTTACAGTTCCTTACAGCCTCTAAAGGAACCCATCACAGTAAAGGTAGGGAAAAATGCAAGATGTCCTGCAGAGGGCGAAGGTATGATTTCTTTCATTAACTCTAATGGTGATATCAGAAAGCTTTCAAATGTGTTGTATGTTCCACAAATAAAACAAAATCTACTTTTAGTAGCTTCTATAACTGATCAAGGTCATCAAGTATCTTTCAATAAGACAGGAGCTAAGATTATGGACGGTAACAACAACATCGTTGGGACTGGCATAAGGAGGAACAACCTGTATGAGTTGTGTGCTCTTACAGCCACTACAAATGTGGGCACAAGTAAGCTATGGCATGAGAGATTCGGCCACATTGGATACCCTGTACTGAAGGAGATGCATCGCAGAGGTATGGTTGCACACCTACCATCGATTGCAAAAATGAAGGAACCATGTGAAGCTTGCATGATGGGCAAGCAACAGAGGAAGGCATTTCCACAAGAAAGCAAGAACAAGGCAAGCTATCCTCTAGAGTTGGTGCATGCTGACTTGTGCATGCCTACACAGGCCTTCGGCGGATCTTCCTACTTCATGTTACTTGTCGACGACTATAGCAGGAAGATGTGGGTGTACTTCGTTTGCGATAAGGCTCAAGCTTTTGGTAAGTTTAAAGAATGGCTTCAGCTTGTTGAAACTGAAACAGGGAAGAAGATGAAGAAATTCAGGACAGACGGTGGTGGTGAGTTCACATCAATAGAGTTTGAAGATTTCTGCAAGAGTAAGGGAATCAAGCATCAACTCATAGTGGCACATAGTCCTGAACAGAATGGTGTTGCAGAACGTCAGAATCCAACCATCATGGAGATGGCAAGGTGCATGTTGAAAGGAAAGGGTTTGCCTAATCAATTTTGGGCAGAGGCTGTCAACACTGTTGTCTACATCTTGAATCAAAGCTACACCAAGGCACTTGATGGAAAGACTCCACAAGAAGCCTACATTGGTAAAATCCTTCTATTTCCCATTTCAAAGTATTGGGAAGTGAATGTTATGTACATGTTCCAGATAGGGAGAGAAAAAAGCTTCAACCAAAAAGCATGAAATGATCTTCCTAGGGTACAGTGAAGATAAGAAGGCTTATAAGCTATATGACCTTGACGCTAAGAAGATAATTGCGAGTCGTGATGTGGTGTTCAAGGAGGAGTAGCCACATGCAGTGGAGGAGGAAAAGAGAGCTTCCACTTTATCATCAGGCGAAGGGGCAATCCACTATGAATCTCGCCCAAGAGCTATCCCTTCTACACAAGAGAAGGAAGCATCATCTTCAGATGATGAGTCTGAAAGTCACCAACCTGCTGACACCCAAGTGGAAAAGCGATTGCCATGTTGGGTGAGGCAGCTCTATGTTCTGCAAACCCCATCCCACAGTCACTAGAACAGGTTGCAGATGGACCGAGGTGATCACAGAGAATAGAGGAACAAAGACGGGCAAGCGCCCATATTGTAAACACAGCCTTGATGGCTGATCTCATTCAAGAAGAAGCAAAGGAACCAACCAATGTGGAAGAGGCACTCCATGATCCGAATTGGAGGGCTGCCATGCAAGCAGAATATGACAATATCATGAAGAATGGAACGTGGGAGCTAGTGGATCGACCCCCTAAGCGTAAAGTCATTGGCACCAAGTGGGTCTGGAAGCTAAAGTACAAGGCTGATGGTACTCTAGAAAAGTATAAAGCAAGACTTGTTGCATAGGGCTACTCACAAGTTGAAGGCATTGACTTTTGTGAATCATTTGCCCCAACTACAAGAATGACTACTATCCGAGTAGTACTAGTTGTGGCTGCACATAAGCATTGGCCAGTCTATCACATGGATGTCAAATCAGCGTTCTTGAATGGACACCTCAAGGAGGAGGTATATGTGTCTCAGCCACCAGGGTTTGAGGCTCCCCATTCAGAGAACAAGGTATGTAAGCTGAAGAAGGATTATATGGCCTAAAACAAGCCCCTAGAGCATGGTACCAGCGGATAGATAAGTATCTCTTGGATCTAGGTTTCAAAAGATGTGCTTCTGATGCTAACTTGTATGTTCTAAAGAAAGGAGGGAAGACAATTGTGCTTGTACTCCATGTAGATGACCTTGTGATTACAAGAAATGATGATGCTCTTCTTCAACAAAGAAAAGATGCCTTGAGTTCAGAATTTGAAATGACAGACTTGGGCTTAATGCATTGTTGCTTAGGTCTTGAAGTTTGGGAGGAACCAGGGAAGATTTTCATCTCTCAACAAAAGTATGCAAGGCAAATATTGAAGGCATTCGACATGGAGGATTGCAAGGAAATTTCTACACCTATGGAGGTCAACACAAAATTTTCTATTGAAGATACTTAACCTCCAGTGGATATTGGAAGATATAGGAAATTAGTTGGAAGTCTCATCTACTTGTGCAATAGCAGACTAGACATCTCTTATGTTGTTGGAGTAGTAAGCAGGTTCTCTAATAAGCCTTGCCAAACTCATTGGAAGGCAAGCATGCAGATACTCAGGTATGTGAAAGGAACTACTGGTTATGGTATTCTTTATGAAGAAGGATCATCCCTGGTCGGATACTGTGACTCAGATTGGGCAGGAGATATTGATACCAAAAAATCAGTTTCTGGATATTGCTTTTCTTTAGGATCAGGGATTTTCTCCTGGATTAGTAAGAAGCAACCGACTGTAGCATTATCTTCTACTGAAGCTGAGTACAAAGCTGCATGCATTGTAGCATGTGAAGCAGTATGGTTGAGGAGGATCCTATGGCACATAGGAATACAAGGACAGGAGGCTACAGAGTTGAAGTGTGACGACCAAAGTTGCATGGCCACCGCCAAAAATCCTGTTTTCCATGCACGTACCAAGCACATAGAAATCTAGTATCACTATGTGCATGAGTTGATTGAGGATGGGATCGTGGAGATAAGCTATTGTCCTACTGAAGAAAATGGAGCAGACATCTTCACCAAGGCTCTTAGGAGAGAGCAACTTCTTCGACACTTTCCAAAGCTTGGGATTGGACCAAGGAGGTAGTTCAATGTAGGGTGGACGTTGAAGGGGGGGTGTTAGATATGCTCAATACTCCACCCTCATGTGACCACAAATGATCCATGGTGCTCTAAGTTGTAAGGCCCCCATTATGAGGAGAAGCCATTATGAGAGCTCAGACATTTGTGGAACCCTAACTTCCAAGTTAGATGAGGTCTATGTGTGATCGTTGATGGTTGTAGATGATCTTTGTGAGCCTAGCCATTAGGTTAGGTAGGGCATAAACTTCCAGGCCATTGGGTTGCCATTTAAGGTGAAAATAAAGGCCCTGTGGTGTCGTGCAGTTTCCCCATAGAGCCTTAATGGGGGGAGTGCAGAGGGGGGCTTGCCCCCTTCTGCAGGGTCCGGGGGGCCTATCCCCCCGCCCCGTAGGGCCGAGACAGTAGGACTTCTAGTCGTGGAGATATTGTCGGATCATATATTTTATCGACTATTTTGTATCTCCCGACTACGTTTATCTATACCAAACCACCTTGTAAAAGCTATATAAGCACGGCCTAGGTTGAGCTTTACATAGCATTGCGCACTAGTAAGCCCTTCATCTAGAGTCTGTCTAGATCGCCATCTAAGCTCCACATTGGTAGCGCATGGGTGGACAACACCATCATTGTAACTGCATTACGCTCGGCAATCTGAGAATTTGAGTTCTCTGTCTCTTAGTCTGTGTCTATCTTTGTCTGTGTTTTTCTCTCAACTCTGTCTACAGGTCTATCCGCTGTGCTGTTATTTTTCTTAGAGAACAAAACTACCATGCCATGCCGAGTTCTGCTAAACCCTATAGCAAACTTCGAGATGCTTATACTAGCAAACTTAAACCTGTATATATCTTTGGCATAAAAAGGCAAAATTGTTTGCATAAGCACTACGATAGTGCATTCGGAGGCCAGAACGAGCTTAGATCCCAATTTCATGCGATTCTGAGACTGTGATAAGAGGGGTGTCGATGATGCCCTAGATGAAACGACAACCTGCTGTATTACCAAGAGAATGTACAAAATTTAGTAACCCATTAGGGTAATAGGTGTATCTACAAGCCGGGGGAAAAAACCCTCCAAAAGAGGGAAAGAAGTGTCTGATGGTCCTAGTGTGTTCAGACACATCACTACCTAAATATATCAACATTCTTCATCTCTACCTTTCTATGAGCATGGAACACACAGTTCCTCGCAACTCCCAATGCACTCTACCTAACTAGTGGTGGCAAAAGACTAACCAACACCCAAATTAGCCAAAGGGTGTCTGAGCCACACACACTCAACAATGATTGTGAGAGCTACCCTATACTTAGCATTACAACTAGAAGTAGCCATAGTAACCCAGATATGCATGAGCTACCAAGCATGAAGCAAAAGACACTAGTGAACACACAAATTTTATAGCAACTAGTTCATTCTGAGTCAAAAAAAGCATGTAGATTTGGCAATAATGATCCCCTCTTGGGATAAAAAAATCCAAGTAACCGAGTACCTCCCAAGTAGCAAAAGATGCACTTAGCCACCTACCAATTCTTGAAACTTGGGCAATGCATAAACCTGCTCATCTGAGAGACAAAAAACTAAATATCAAGCTGAATTATGCATAAATAAATCAAGCATCCAATATTCTTCTAATAGAGAACAACATCAAATGCATCTCTGGCATCATAAATTCTCAATCGTAAACTTGTTTCCATAAGAGTGGCAATATATTTGTAGTCTTCAAGGCCAAAATATTGCAATAACATGTCAATATATTCTATTTGAAACAAAGTTATTCCCCCATCCACTTACATAAATTGAATGCCCAAATAATGATGCAAATGCCCCAAATATGACATCTCAAGAGGCATGCAAATCAACTTCAAACTCAGCAATATGCTTCTCATTAGGACCAATGAGCAGCATGTTGTCACTCTAGAACAATGATGAGTATCAATGTGAGGAGATCCACCTCATAATTGTCAATGCGAGGAGACATGAGGGTGGTACGAAGACTATGAGTAAGTGACAATACAAGAGTCCGAGTAAGAAGCACACCAACATGCACACACACACACACATGTACATACGATAAGACAAAGAGATGGAGCAATGGATTCTTTGATTAGCTAGAAAAAAGTTTACAATGTGATTAATTCACTTCAATTCCCAACAATTCATCCTAAAAAATGAGCTCTTTAGCTCCTTTTATAGTTTTTGATAGTTTTGGTCTTGTTCAGACCTAGACTCAACCTAGTTAAAAATTAGAATCCTAAGCTATTTTGCAGGCTCAAACAAGCTCTAAAAATTATGAAAATTGGTATGTACATAGGCCTAGCACTCCTCAAGATTGTGGACTCCTTGGCTTGCCGAAATGGTTTTTGAATGATAAAAAATGGGATTTACAATGTAATGGAGTGATGAAAATCACTATTGGTAATTGTTTGATGTGAAAAAAGAATTGTTTGGCATACTCGCTAGATCTATGTTGACTTCCTTGCCCAACTGGGTCCTAATTGTCCTTCCCTCTGCCCTGACTCTCTTTGATTGGACTACCTCATGCTTCCTTGTCTTGTCAAACCTCCTGGACTACCCTAGCCACTGCCAACATCCCCCCCTCTCTTGTGTTTGTCATCCCTGACAAACCTTTGTAGTAAAAGGCATGAGATATAATATTGCTTCACATCATTAGCTACTTCATGCTCTTTGATTTGGAGGCCTCTTGCTAAATCGTTCATTAAAATTTCCAAGTCTACAAGATCTAGGATGTCTAGATGTGGCATGTGTAACCGCTCGACATGGAGGGCTTGTTTGACCACAAAGAGATGCAGGAGATGTGTCAGTTTGGGAATGAAAATTTTAGAGTGATATTCGTAGAACCCGATTGTGAACATTTCCTTAAAGGTCTACTTGTAGCAAGCAGGCATGTACTTTATTCTAGCATGCCAAGCACAGATGGTGTTGATAGAAGGAGTTAGGAACATAGCATAGACTAGATCAAGGTTGCCTTCATTGAAGCCCATGATTGAGATGTATGAGCCTTCACATTTTTTTAATGCTTTGAACACCACCTTCATGAGTTCGAAGATCTTCATACACATTTTTGTGACGATGTCGGGTACATTCTTGAATCATGGTGTCCAATGGCATATCATTGAGATCATGTAGGCAACAATAGGTGTCCCATTCGGCGAAGTGAAGTAAGGGTAATTTATCTAGTCAGAGCAACCTTTAGTGGTGTTTACCTTGATTGCAAATTCTAGCCATGGCCATCAGTGTGGTACCAGGTAGTAGCATATATTGTAATTTATGTATAAAGGTACATTGGACCATGTATGCATCATCTCTGGGTACGTTTCTAGTAATCTTTCATGCTAGTTTGCTTGAAAATTGGTTCTTTTACATGCTCATTCTGGGAGGTCCTTTGGCTCAAATTGATTTGCAAAAGTGGGTTCATCTCCAATCACCTGTTTGAGCTTGGCATTGTAGTCGGCCAGAAGTAAAAAGTAGGCCACATATTGTAGCTCAGAAATAGTGGTGATATGTCAATGGGACAAGTTTAGGAAATACTCCAACTTCAGTATAGTTTCTTCAAGATTTGACAATGATTGAATTTGTATGGCTACCCAAGAATCATGTGTTCTATCAATTTCTTCTTTGCATTTGAGCCATTGGGGTACTTCAATATTGAATGTGTCCTTACCTTCATCTATCACCTGGCCCCCTAATACTGTTTGTGACTTGTTTTCAAATGTCTCTTCTATTGGAATCTCAACTAGATCTTTAGGTTCTGGTTCTACTAGTGGTGAGGGGGATCGTTCATAATGTGCTAACTTTGCGTGTAATTCCTCTATTTTCTTTTGAAGATTCTCAACTTCTTTAGTGTTTAGTGGTAGGGGGATAGCTTCAGGTACCTATGTGCTTGTGATGGCTAATTGCTTCTTGAGTTTTTCACATTATTCTTCATTTTTGTGTATGACTCTAGGAAGTCTGCATGTTCTTCTAGTAAGATTTTGATGTTTTTAGAAGGCACAACTTGAAATTTGGTCAGATTAATAGTCACACAAGGGTTTGTTCCATAGCTACCTCCAAATTGTCCTGGTTTTATTGCTAGAGCCATTTGTTCTCCTCCATAGTTGCTAACATATGTCATCTTAAAAGGCCCATATTTCACTGTACCTTGGCATTCCTGTCCATCTCTGGTTCAACACGGTCTCCAAATTCTTGACTGCTTTTGCATCCACATCTTTGAATCTAGAATTGAGTTCTTGATGTGCCTGTTGGAGTGTGTCATACTCTGCTTGCATCATACAAGTGCCTTTCTCCAATGTCGTCACTCGTGCTTGTCGTCATTGAGATTCTTCCTAGAGAATGGCATTTTGAGATTCCAACTACCAATAGTCTTGTTGTAGTTGGTTAGCACAATCAATCATGGTATTAACCATATTATTTATGGATAATGCATGCAATGTGAATGTGGTGTATGAAGGTGTGATGGGTGTTAGTGATACTGGTGGAGGGGGAATGGGGGATTGGGGAAGTGCAGGAGGAGGGGGTGGTGTTGTGGAGGGTGAGATGTGCATAGGGTTAGACAATATTGTGCATGTGCATTCTACCATAAAAATGGGAATGGTAGGTGATGTGCGTGTGGTGTCAGTGTGGAGTGATGTTGTTACAACTAGGCTCAACCCCAAAGAAAATGGTATTGGAGGGTGAGTGAGGGCTTCCATGAATGGAATCAAGAATTTTGGCATGGTGGTAGCAATTGTTGAGGGTCAGAGAATGGAATAATAGGGATCTACATTGAATGGGACTTGGGTATGAGGGTTGACAAGGAAACCGATACTTCCTTCAATGGGACGGGGATTGCCTACTACAATGCTTATGATAGGATGACCTATGATAGGTGCAAAGAATTCGGTGGAGGTATTGTACATCGGGTTGATGAATGTGGAAAAGGGTGTGGCTTGGGAGGTGGGTGCTTGGAAAGTAAAGGACATTGTGGATGCAATGGGTTTGGTATGGGGCGGGGAATTGGGAGGAGTGTGGAAGATGGGTTTAGTGGTTTGAGTGATGACAGTGGTTTCTATGGTTGTTTGTATGTCAATAGTGGTGGGAGGGGATGGAGGTTGCTGAGGGGAGATTGACGAAGTTTGAACAAAATTCTTGGTTGTCAGGTCAATGGTAGTTGTTGAGGTGGCCTCTTAAACTATATTCACTTCATGTTCTGACACAGGGATCCTTATGTTCTTACCAATGTGTGATCATATCTCAACACACCATCAATCATAACAAGTTGTTGGCTTTTGCAGCATGGTATGAACAACTTTTGTCACTCCTAAGGTCTTTATCAGAAGTTTGGTTCAATGGTTTGTTGAGGTGGCCTCTTGATACTCTACCAAACCTGATTTTTGCTAGACCAGACATAGCTCTGTTGTATTTTATAGATGCTCAAATTCTCTTGTGAAAAAGTGATACTTTCCCCATACATTTTTGTACTCTATTTCCACATCCCAAATAAAAGATCCTTCCCCAAGGGTCCCTACCACTTCACTAGAACAATGTGAGTTCTTGCTAACTTGAGTTGCATGGCCCATTGGTGGATCTTGGATAGGGATGATATGTAAGTCCTTCGTTCCTTCTTGTCGTTCCTTAAGTTCATCTTATATGGGCAGGCTCTCTATATCTATGGTTTGTTGACTAGTTTCTGCCTACGAGCTGGTGCTTGTTGCTTCTACCACGATGCTAGCGATTGTTGTTGCTCTTGAATCTGCTAAAAGAAGTAGATCATATTAGCATTGCATTGGAAACAAGAGGATATCTTGTTCCCTTTACAATACCAACATGATATTTGTCTTGGTTAGGAGGTTAGTAAAAATGATGTGTCGTGTGAATATGAATGGATGTTAGGAGGTCAGTATGTTCCCTAGATGCATACTTGGGATGTGCAATATAATCAAAATGCATCTATCCTTCTATGAGGGTATTTACACTTTTGGGTCAGGGGGTTTATGTTAGAAAACAATGTCACATCAGTCCAAAATCCATTTAGGGCAGAAACCCTAATTTTCGTACTTAGTCATTTTTGGCACAAAAATGGGTAAAATTTTTATGAGCCTACCTTATAGAGCTTGAAGAGAGCTTTCCAATGGTATATGACATTCAGTCATCAGAGACCAGATTTGGGAGAAAACCCTAACCCTAATTTTCTGTTGATTTTGGCTTTTGACCTCATATGATCGCTCTCGGCATGAGGATCATAAAAATGTTGTCAGATCATTCATCACGTAGTGAGAAGTGTGAAAAAGTAGGTCAAGAAGTTATTTTTAAAGTTAGCTAAAAGCAACTTTAAAAATAAAGCAAAAGCAATTTGAAAAGCAATGTGATTAAAATAAAGTGCTTTTTTGTGAGTTTTTTGCATTGGAGCTTTAAAACCTATATAAGAGAGTCTTGGGTCACTTTGTTAGACATCACACACCAATTGGCAATGCCAGTTTTTGGTCCCTTAGTAGAGGTGTTGCTCTAGCACACATGGGGCAGCCATGGTGCACTCTAGGAGCATGTTGAGGAGCAGCTATGGAGCACTTCTTGGAGAAGAGTGTGCTCACACTCTTGCTTATGGAGAGGACATACCCATCAACAGCTTGGTGGTGTGGAACAGCCATCTACATAATGTATTTGAAGATTGTCTTCTACATGAAGATTTCAGTGTACTTCAAAGACATTGGATGGAGGTTAATATAAGATTTGCATCTTATGTTAAGAATTCAGGTACATATTCTCTTTATGCACACAGGTACTACTTGGAGTTTATGGAGGTAGTGACATCCATATGAGGAGGAGTCCTATTCGGCATATCTAAAGGAGAATCAGTACATGCATGCTACATGCATTCGGATGAGGTGTTAGAGAAGGTGTATTCACATGAGTATGAGGATTTTTGGCAGCAACATGTTAGCATTCTATGCTAATTTTGTAAATATGTGATCTTTCACACACACATCTGATTTAGGGTCTTCCATAGCCTAAATTCAGATTAGGATTTGTTGATTATCAGTTCCAAACTAATCCTTCCTCTTTTTGTCACTCATATACACACTTCTACAACCTATTAGGTCATACATCTCATACATATTCATATTTTTGTCCCTACATCTGAATATTCTTGTAAATTATGTACATTCACTCATCCATCTATTTCTGTTCACATAGAGTGGTTGAGAGTTTTGCTCCCACATTGTAAATTGACATTTGTATATATGATAGTGTGAGTAAGCAGTGGCTTACATAACACTTTACACATGTTGTCTAATGTTTCTCTATCTTTGTCTCATCATTTGTATGATTAAGTGTCGTATGTTCATGTTTTGTCAATATTGGAAGAATATTGCTGAAATATGTGTTGTAAATCCTAGACATATGGAACTTGGACCTCTGGTATTAGTTATGGGCCTACTAAATTTCCAACATTTGGTATCAGAGCTTTAGGGTTTTGGTATCAGAGCAATTAGGCTCACATATTCCCAGGTTCCCAGACTTCCAGGTTTACAACATATGATTTAAGTGTTGGAAAACAATGTCCCAATAGTCCATCTTCCTCAGAATCTCAGAGGATGTATAACTGTCCCGTAATGTTCCTTGTGCAAGAAAAGCGCTTTGGTGTGTTGGCTAGAATGAAACTCTCTCAAGCAAACGGCGTGGGTTTGATTCTTGGACAGCACAGCAACGTAAGATTTATTTTGGAAAAGCAAAGCAATGCCATAATTGAATTAATCGACGATAATTGACAGATAGCAATGGCCGTTTTTCGCAAAGTTTTTTTTTTCATAGAAGCTTTTTCGAGATCACTACGATCATGACCTTTTGGCATAACTTTATTGATGGGGAGAACATACTATATAATCACATGCTTGGCTCATTGTATTCATCCTTCACCTAGTTCAACACCAAGCTTTGGAGCTTTGGTACCTCAGTAGAGGTCGTGCGTCTTAGCACATGGGGCAGCCATGGTGCTATCTTGGACCATGTTGAGGAGCAGCTATGGAGTTCTTCATGGAGAAGAAGAGTGTGCTCACACTCTTGCTTATGGAGAGGCTATTTGCAGCTTGGTGGTGTGGATCGGCCATTCACATGATGTATTTGAAGATTGTCTTCTACATGAAGATTTCGGTGTACTTCAAAGACATTGGATGGTGGTTAACATAAGATTTGCATCTTATGTTAAGAATTCAGGTACATGTTCTCTTTATGCACACAGGTACTACTTGGAGTTTATGGAGGCAGTGACATCCATATTAGGAGGAGTCCTATTCGGCATAGGTACAAGAGAATCAGTACGTATATGCTTTATGCATATTTGGATGAGGTGTTTGAGAAGGTATATTCATATGAGTTTGAGGATTTCTGGCAGCAAACTTGTTAGCATTCTTTGCTACTTTTTAAGTATGTGATCTTTTCACACACATATCTGACTTAGGGTCTTCCATAGCCTAAGGTTAGATGAGGGTTTGTGGATTATCAGTTTTAGACTGATCCTTCCTTCTGTCACTCATATACACTCTTCTACAACCTATCAGGTCACACATCTCATGTATATTCAGATTTCTGTCCATACATCTGAATATGTTTGTTACATTTGTACATTCACTCTTCCATCTATTACTGTTCACATAGAGTGGTTGAGATTTTTGCTCCCACATTGTACATTGAACATTGGTATATATGATAGTGTGAGTAACCCTTGGCTTATGTAACACTTTACACATGTTGTCTAGTCTCTCTCTATCTTTGTCTCATCATTTGTATGAATAAGTGTGGTATGTTCATGGTTTGTCAATTTTGAAAGATTGCTAGATTCTATGTTGTAGATCCTGGACATATGGAACCTTGGACCTGTGGTATTAGTATTGGGCCTACTAAATTTCCAACATTGGGTATCAGAGCTCTAAGGTTTTGGTATCAAAGATTTAGGGCTTTGGCATCAGTGCATTCAGGCTCATAGATTCCCAAGTTTCCAGACTTCCAGGTTTACAACATATGATTTAAGAGCATCTTCTAATATTTGACATTTGACATACACACTTAATCCAGATGAGTAGAGATTTGAGAATTAGACAATTTAGTCACATGTGTATTCATCAATGTGGAGTATGAAGTTGATGATCTGTTAGTAGCCGAATATTTTTGGAAGAGTATGTAAATACTTTACAAAAGTATTGTCTGAAGACCAAGACTTGATGAGGAGAAGACTATTAATTCAAGGAAGAACAATGGTTTAGAGAAAATGAAGGAATCAGATCAACATCAAATCATAGGTATCAATTTTTACTATCAGATTATCATTTGTAGGTCATGTCTTAGAAGAGCAGTTATGAAGAGATTTGAAGAATTCAAGGAATGCTTTTATACACTTTCATTCTTTGAAAGTTAAAGCATTAGTACATCAAAACATGTATCTAGAGGTTTTTCTAGAGAGTTTTGAGAGATTTTTTTCATGGCAAGAAAGCTCTCTAGGAAGACAAATTTGGAGATGGGATGAGTTTTGTGTTCAACCAATTTTTTGTTGTAAGTTGGTTGGATATCTAGGTATAAAATTTGATCTAGAGAGGTAACTCTAGAAAGGTAATTCATCATTCAGACAAAAGGTTGGTGAATTTAGTCATTTCAAACATTTGAAGCAGAGTTTTGATTCAGAGATATGAGGAGATGGTAAAACATGATTCTATGTTCACTTCCATTTGTATACCATGTTTGTTTTGTCTCTTACTCTTAGCATTAGAGGAAGATAAAAAAGTTCATTTGAAGAAGTCAAGAGTGCTTGCTACTTCAAGATGAAGAGAACAAAAGGTATGGAAGAGAAGCTTTGAAGATGTTGACATCATCATTAGGTGGAAGAAAGATGCAGAAGAAGAAAGTCCAATATTTCCAAAAGAAATGTAAGACTTCCTTTTCTCATATTTTCCATATACTTTTCCTATTTTATCATCTACATCCAAAGACAAGTCTACGAGAACATCTTGTGTAAAGAAGAAGCAGTTTCTTGTTTTGCATTACACTTGGTCATGATTTAGTAGATTTGACAAAGAATTGCATTGAGAGAAAGAAAAGCAGCATATATATTTTGTGACTCATATGTATATGAGTTATGTTTTAGTTGAAGTTTTTGAGCAGGAAGCTGATATGTTCCCTCAAAGAATTTTTGAAGTGTCAATATAGAGCTACTTGGTATATGACAAGTTGCAGATTTCTTCTTTATCTAACTCTTGAGGTAAAAGAGTTTTTTGTAGCAGATGTTGAAGACTTGGGTTGAGGTTTTATGTTTGGAAAGGTTACCTCATATTCAGTATTTTCAGAAAACTTCACAAAATTCAGATTTTTGATGTACTAGTCAATTGAAGAATCTACTTTCTATGATTGTCTAGACTTTTGGATACATGTTTGTATTCAAAAAGGTGTTCTATCAAATCCTATCACTTGATTGAGAAGTGGAGTTAGCCAAAAGAAAATCAAGCAGGTACTATCACATTTCACCCGGGTAGAATATGAAGATATGAAGTATCAACTTGCAGCTTTTGGAGTTCTAAAGATGAAAGTTTGTCCACTTATGTTTCAAGTAGTAGTTGGAGATTCTTGGGAAGGATTTGGTTAAAGTAAAGTTTTACAACTTTGTGAAAAGCATGGACACTTGGAGACATTCAGGTAATAAATCAAACATTCAGTCATGAAGGTTTAATGAGAGCAAATTCTAGATAGCTATTTTGTTGGAGAGATCTTGAAAGGTCTTGATAGATCTTGTATGATCTTAGATGATCTTGAATGATCTTGATCATCTTGAGTATTTATGAGTGAGTTGTCTATCCTTTGTTTGAGAAGGTTCTTAGCATTGGAGAAAGTAAGTCAAAGATTCAGGTTCTATCATATTTGTATTGCAGAGAGATAGAAGAAGATACTTGTTATGTTGCAGAAGGTTATGAATCCTAAAATGCTTTCAGCAAAGGTTTTATTGGATCAGCTAACCTTATTCTAGATTTTGGGAAGCTGAGGAATGATAGGGAAAGCTATTGGCATATGTACAGTGCTAATAAAAAGGGTTCAGAGATTTTGTTTCAGATACAGGTATTGATCACTAAAGATCAGATTCATGAAGGAAGCCGTTCCAGATTTCATAAAGTCTGATATAATTTGAAGAATTATGGATACTAGTGTTAAGTCATCCAAGGGGTTGATGAAACATGAAGACTTATTTTTCAGCCATATATGAAAGAATGCAGATTCATATTTACAGGTATTCCTATTTCAGGTATTCCTATTTCAGGTATTCCTATACTTCCTTTGTCAGTTTCTCTTTATGTTCCAGCTTTGAAAGAAGAAGGAAGAAGAATAATGTTTGGAGAAAGTTCCTGTTAGGATGTTCCTGTTCAAGAGAAGGTTCCAGAGTTCTATTGAAGAGAAGCTTGATATTTCAGAGAGGTATGTTTCAGAGGTGCACACATATATGTTTATACCAGGTTCTGAAGGAAAGAGGTATGAAGGATTTATGCATAGAACAAGGATGATGACATGATGACATCATAATTTTTTTGATGAGACTCATGAGTTGATTTCAGTTGATTTGAGTTGAGTTGACTTGAGTTGACTTGAGTACAGTCAGAGATGAACCAACAGTGTTCATAATCCACTATGTTGTGAGTCGTCAATTACAGGTTCTAGGATTCAGTTCTTGATTTTGTTTAGTGTATTTACATGACACAACAGAAGTACATTGAGAAACCTTTCATAAGGTAAATGCAATATGTGGATCCTAGTGTATGTTTTCAGGTTTATGAAGATAGGAGATAGCAGGTTCAGAGACAGTACTTGCTACATTTGTTGTCAAGCAGTGATTGGATATCTAGTTTGCATATTTTCTCACGTATTATGGTTCATATTCAGCAAGTTCAAGTTTGAAGGCAAGTCAAATTCAGTTTTGAAGAAGACATTTGAAGAAAAGGTTTGATGGTCAGTTCGGGAGTACGAGCTTAAAACTTGTAATAGCTTGCAGCTTATGAAGTTTGCAGATCTAGTCCAGTTTGTACCATTGTGACATTGAAAGGGGGATTGTTGGAAAACAATGTCCCAATAGTCCATCTTCCTCAGAATCTCATAGGATGTATAGCTGTCCATAATGGTCCTTGTGCAAGAAGAGCACTTTGGCGCATTGGCTGGAATGAAACTCTCTCAAGCAAATGGCGTGGGTTCGATTCCTAGATAGCGTAGCAACATAAGATTTATTTTGGAAAAGCAAGCGATGCCATAATTGAATTAATCGAGGATAATTGACAGCTAGCGATGGTCATTTTTCATGATGTTTTTTTTATCGTAGAAGCTTTTTTGAGATAGCTACGATCATGAGCTTTTTGCATAACTTTATTGATGGGGAGAACATACTATATAAACACATGCTTGGCTCATTGTATTCATCCTTCACCTAGTTCAACACCAAGCTTTGGAGCTTTGGTACCTCAGTAGAGGTGGTGCTTCTTAGCACATGGGGCAGCCATGGTGCTATCTTGGAGCATGTTGAGGAGCAGATATGGAGTTCTTATTGAAGAAGAAGAGTGTACTCACACTCTTGCTTATGGAGAGGCTATTAGCCGCTTGGTGGTGTGGATTAGCCATTCACATGATGTATTTGAAGATTGTCTTCTACATGAAGATTTCGGTGTACTTCAAGGACACTGGATGGTGGTTAACATAAGATTTGCATCTTATGTTAAGAATTCAGGTACATGTTCTCTTTATGCACATAGGTACTACTTGGAGTTTATGGAGGTAGTGACATCCATATCAGGAGGAGTCCTATTTGGCATAGGTACAAGAGAATAAGTACGTATATGCTTTATGCATATTTGGATGAGGTGTTCGAGAAGGTATATTCATATGAGTTTGAGGATTTCTGGCAGTAAACTTGTTAGCATTCTTTGCTACTTTTTAAGTATGTGATCTTTTCACACACATATCTGACTTAGGGTCTTCCATAGCCTAAGATTAGATGAGGGTTTGTTGATTATCAGTTTTAGACTGACCCTTCCTCTTTTTGTCACTCATATACACTCTTCTACAACCTATCAGGTCACACATCTCATGTATATTCAGATTTTTGTCCATACATCTGAATATGTTTTTTACATTTGTACATTCACTCGTCCATCTATTACTATTCACATAGAGTGGTTGAGAGTTTTGCTCCCACATTGTACATTGAACATTGGTATATATGATAGTGTGAGTAAGCCTTGGCTTATGTAACACTTTACACATGCTGTCTAGTCTCTCTCTATCTTTGTCTCATCATTTGTATGATTACATGTGGTATGTTCATGGTTTGTCAATTTGAAAGATTGCTAGATTCTATGTTGTAGATCCTGGACATATGGAACCTTGGACCTGTGGTATTAGTATTGGGCCTACTACATTTCCAACATTAAGGGCATCTTCTAATATTTGACATTTGACATACACACTTAATCTAGATGAGTAGAGATTTGAGAATTAGACAATTCAATCACATGTTTATTCATTAGTGTGGAGTATGAAGTTGATGATCTGTTAGCAACTCAATACTTTTGGACAAGTATGAAAATACTTTAGAGAATTATTGTTTGAAGATCCAGACTTGATGGAGAGAAGGCTACATCAAATTCAAGGAAAAACAATGGTTTAAAGAAGATGAAGGCACCAGATCAACATCAAATCACAGGTATTAGTTTCTACTATTAGATTATCATTTGCATATCATATCTTAGAAGAGCAATTATGAAGAGATTTGAAGGATTCAAGGAGTGCTTTTATACACTTTCATTATTTGAAAGTTAAAGGCTACATCAAAATAGGTATCTAGAGTTTTTTCTAGAGATTTTTGAGAGATCTCTTTCATGGCAAGAAAGCTCATCTAAGAAGAAAAATATGGAAAGCATCAGTTTTGTTTTCAGCCAATCTTGTGTTGTAAGTTGGTTGGAAGTTTTTTACTCACATTTTGTATCTAGAGAGGTAACTCTAGAAAGATAATTAATCATTCAGACAAAAGGTTGGTAAATTCAGTCATATTAGCCATCTGAAGCAGAATTTTGATTCAGAGATATGAGGAGATAATAAAACATGATTCTATGTTCACTTCCATTTGTATACCATGTCTCTTACTCTTAGCACTAGAGGAAGAGAAAAGTTCATTTGAAGAAGTAAAGAGTGCTTGCTACTTCAAGATGAAGAGAACAAAAGGTATGGAAGAGAAGTTTGAAGATGTTGACATCATCAAGTGGAAGAAAGATGCAGAAGAAGAAAGTCCAATATTTCCAAAAGAAAAGTAAGACTTCCTTTTCTCATATATTTTCCATATACTTTTCCTATTTTATCCTCTACATCCAAAGACAAGTCTACAAGAACATCTTGTGTGAAGATAGTCTAAAGAAGAAGCAGTTTCTTGTTTTGCATGATACTTGGTCATGATTTAGTAGATTTGACAAAGATACTTGATACTTGTATATTTTGACTCATATGTATGAGTTATATATAAGTTGAAGATTTTGAGCAGGTAGCTATATATTCCCTCAAAGAATTCTTGAGCAGGTAGCTATATATTCCCTCAAAGAATTCTTGGAGTGTCAATACAGAGCTACTTGGTATATGACAAGTTACAGAGAAGTATATTTCTTCTTTATCTAACTCTTAAGGTAAAAAAGTCTTTGTAGAAGATGTTGGAGACTTGGAGAGAGGTTTTATGTTTGGAAAGGTTACCTCATATTCAATATTTTCAGAAAACTTCAGAAAATTCAGATTTTTGATGTACTAGTCAGTTGAAGAATCTACTTTCTATGATTATCTTGTTTTTTGGATACACGCTTGTATTCAAAAAGGTGTTCCATCAGATCCTATCACTTGATTGAGAAGTGGAGTTAGACAAAAGAAAGTCAAGCAGATACTATCACATTTTACCCAGGTAGCATATGAAGTTATGAAGTATCAACTTGCAGCTTTTGGAGTTCTCAAGGTGAGAGTTTGTCCACTTATATTTCAAATTGCAGATTCTAGGGAAGGATTTGTTTGAAGAAAGTTTTACAACTTTACGTGAGAAGCATGGGCACTTAGAGACATACAGGTAGCAAACCAAACATTAAGTCATGAAGGTTTGATGAGAGCAGATTCTACACATGTATTTTGTTGGAGAGATCATTGATCTTGGATGATCTCATATGATTTTGATGGATCTTGTATGATCTTGGATGATCTTAAATGATCATGAAGATCTTGAGTATTTATGAATCAGTTGTCTATCCTTTGTTTGTAAGGTTCTTAGCATTGGAAGAAGTAAGTCAAAGATTCAAGTTCTATTCGATTTGTGTTGTAGAGAGATAGAAGAAGATACTTGTTATGTTGCAGAAGGTTATGAATCCTAAAATGCTTTCAGCAAGGTTTTTATGATAGATCAGCTAACCTTATTCTAGATTTTGGGAAGCTGAAGAATGATAGGGAAAGTTATTGGCATGTGCACAATGCTAATAAAAGGGTTCAGATCATGTGTTTCAGACACAGGTATTAATGTTATGAAAGATCAGATTTATGAAGGAAGACGTTCCAGATTTGATAAAGTCTGATATATTTGAAGAATTCTGGTTAATAGTGTTAAATCATCTAGGGGGTAATGAAACATGAAGACTTATTTTCAGCCATATGTGAAAGAATGCAGATTCATACCTATAAGTATTCCAGGTATTCCTATATTTCCTTTGTCAGTTTCTCTTTATGTTCCAGCTTTGAAAGAAGAAGGAAGAAGGAGAATATCTGGAGAAAGTTCTAGTTAGGTGTTCCTGTTCAGGAGAAAGTTCCAAAATTCTATTGAATAGAAATTTGATATTTGAGAGAGGTATGTTTCAAAGGTGCCCACATTTATGTTTATACAAGATTCTGAAGGAAAGAGGTATGAAGGACTTACAGATAAAACAAGGATGTAGACAAGATGACATCATAGATATAAAATTTTGATAAGACTCATGAGTTGAGTTGAGTTCAATTCAGTACAGTCAGAGATGAACCAGCTAGTAAGTTGTGAGTTGTTAGTCACAAGTCCCAAGATTCAGTTTCTGATTTTGTTTAGTGTATTTACATAACACAACAGAAGTACGTTGAGAAACCTTTCATAAGGTAAATGCAAATATGTGGATCCTAGTGTATGCTTACACGTTTGAGAAGACAGGAGATAGCATATTCAAAGTCAAGTCATGCTACATATCTTATCTAGCAATGATTGCTTGATGTCTTCTAACACTATTGGATATCTAGTTTGCATATTTTCTCAGGTATTATGGTTCATATTCAACAAGTTCAATTTTTTGAAGTTTGAAGAAAGTCAAATTCAATTTTGAAGAAGACTTTTGAAGAAAAGGTTTGAAGGTCAATTCGGGAGTACAAGTTTGAAGTTTATGACAATTCGCAGATGAGTGAAGTTACATATCTAGTTCAGTTTGTACCAATATGACATTGTAGGGGGGATTGTTGGAAAACAATGTCACATCAGTCCAAAATCCATTTAGGGCAAAAACCCTATTTGTGGTACTTAGTCATTTTTGGCACAAAAATGGGTAAAATTTTTATGAGCCTATCTTATGGAGCTTGAAGAGAGCTTTCCAATGGTATATGACATTTAGTCCTCAAAGATCAGATTTGGGAGAAAACCCTAATTCGAATTTTCTACTGATTTAGGGTTTTGACCTCATATGATAGCTCTCGACATGAGGATCATAAAAATGTTGTCAGATCATTCATCATGTAGTGAGAAGTGTGAAAACGTAGGTCGAGAAGTTATTTTTAAAGTTAGCTAAAAGCAACTTTAAAAATAAAGCAAACTCACTTAAAATAAAGCAAAAGCAATTTGAAATGCAATGTGATTAAAATAAAGTGCTTTTTTGTGAGTTTTTTGCATGAAGCTTTAAAACCTATATAAGAGAGTCTTGGGTCACTTTGTTAGACATCACACACCAATTGGCAATGCCAGTTTTTGGTCCCTTAGTAGAGGTGTTGCTCTAGCACACATGGGGCAGCCATGGTGCACTCTAGGAGCATGTTGAGGAGCAGCTATGGAGTACTTCTTGGAGAAGAGTGTGCTCACACTCTTGCTTATGGAGAGGACATACCCATCAACAGCTTGGTTGTGTGGATAAGCCATCTACATAATGTATTTGAAGATTGTCTTCTACATGAAGATTTCAGTGTACTTCAAAGACATTGGATGGAGGTTAATATAAGAATTTGAAGAATATGAAGAAGGCAAGAATCTTATGTTAAGAATTCAGGTACATATTCTCTTTATGCACACAAGTACTACTTGGAGTTTATGGAGGTAGTGACATCCATATGAGGAGGAGTCCTATTCGACATATCTAAAGGAGAATCAGTACATGCATGCTACATGCATTCGGATGAGGTGTTAGAGAAGGTGTGTTCACATGAGTATGAGGATTTCTGGTAGAAACATGTTAGCATTCTATGCTAATTCTGTAAGTATGTGATCTTTCACACACACATCTGATTTAGGGTCTTCCATAGCCTAAATTCATATTAGGGTTTGCTGATTATCAGTTCCAAACTGATCCTTCCTCTTTCTGTCACTCATATACACTCTTCTACAACCTATCAGGTCATACATCTCATCCATCTATTTCTGTTCACATAGACTGGTTGAGAGTTTTGCTCCCACATTGTAAATTGACATTTGTATATATGATAGTGTGAGTAAGCAGTGGCTTACATAACACTTTACACATGTTGTCTAATGTTTCTCTATCTTTGTCTCATCATTTATATGATTGTGTGGTATGTTCATGTTTTGTCAATATTGGAAGATTACTGAAATCTGTGTTGTAAATCCTGGACATATGGAACTTGAACCTGTGGTATTAGTTATGGGCCTACTAAATTTCCAACAATTTATTACAAGGTTTGACTTTCCACACTTCCCTAATGGGATGAAAATTTCTCCTTTGATTATAGCTACAGGTTTTAGGGGTAACTCTACTTGGATTTGAGACTTTTACGTACCCACTTCCAATGAACACTAGGTGTTATTTTACTTGTTGATGTGGTGATAACATATTTGAGCCTCGGTGTTGGTAGATGAATGCCCGTGAGCATTGATTCAAACCTAAGAGTGGCTAACTGCGCATATTAATAAGTCTTGGGCACCCAAATTTGTCTAGCATTGGGGCTAGCCTTCATCGATGGCTGAGGTAACCAAATAGACATGACTTGCCAAGGTTGGATCTTGGAATGTTCACATGTCACTTTCTTTGGTTGCTTCATTCATTCAATACGTACTTGTGGTCTTGTTGAGGGCGCAGAGAGTCCCTCACTCTTGCACCTCCAGATCTATTTCACTCCTTGTGTCACCCTGTTTTGAACTAGCTCCTAAATATGAGATTTGGTTGTCTGACCCATCTACTTCTTGGGTATCCTTGCTATTGTTTTACCTCAACCATGTTTGGAAAAGAAAGGAGTTCCATCTTCGCTTCTGCTACTCCTTCATGAGTTGCATCATTTTGCATCATAAAACTTTGGACAAGAATAACATCTGTGGCAAGCAAATAATGTCAAAACTTTTTAACTGCATAGAACATGCCTAATCCTTCTCTTTTTGTTGTGGTATAGTTTCACTCTGTTGCATTTGAGTGCTTACTTGCATATGCTATCGGAAGATCAAGGTTACCTTCATCCATAGATTATTCTAGCACACAACCAATAGAATAATTGGATGCATCCATGTGGACATGGAATGGCTTATTCCAATCTGGTGTGGTCAAGATTGGTGTTGAATACAATTGTCACTTCAACTAATTAAAAGATTTTTTGCGTTCCTTCATCTACTCAAAGTTATTCGGCTTCTTGCTCAACCAAGGTATACATGAGCTACTAAGCATGAAGCAAAAGCCACTAGTGGACACACGAGTGTCATAACAACCAGTCGAGTTAGATTCAGAAAAGCATGCAAATTTGGCGGTAGTGATCCCCCCTTGGGATAAAACAATCCAAGTAGCTGGCTACCACTCAAGTAGCGAAAGATGTGCTTAACCGCCTGCCAATGCTTGACACCTAGGCAATGCATAAATCTACTCATCTGTGAGATAACAAACTGAATATCTGGTGGAGTAATGCATAAGTAAATCAAGCATCCAACAACTTGCTGATAGAGAACAACATCAATTGCATCTCCAACATCATGAAGACTCGATCGTAAATGTGTCTCCATAGGAGTGGAAATAGTTTTGCAGTCTTCAAGGCCAAAATGATGCATTAATATGTCAATATATTTTGTCTGACACAAAGCTATTCCGCCATCAACTTGCATAAACGGAATGTCCAAATAATGATGCAAATGCCCCAAATCAGACATCTCAAATGAGGCATACAAATCAGCCTTGAAATCGACAATATGCTTCTCATGAGGACCAGTGAGCAGCATGTCATCAACATACACAAAATGATCACAAGCACATCATTAGCATGCTCAACATATAAGGTGCTTTCAATTGGATTGTTCTCAAAACCATGTGCAATCAGATAGGCATGTATCTTTTCATACCAAGCACATGGTGCTTGGTTTAAGCCATGTAATGCCTTCTTTAACATGCACACCTGGTTTTCATGCCCTTTCTGCACAAAGCCATGGGGCTAAAAAACATATACTTCTTCATGCAAATCACCATTCAGAAATGCAGTTTTAATGTCCAACTAATGTACATTCCAACCATGATGAGCTGCAAGTGCACAGATGCTATGAATAGTAGTCATTGGGCAAGTAGGACCAAAGGTCTCATGAAAATCAATGCCTCTTTCTTGAGCATAACCCTTTTCAACAAGCCTAGCCTTACACCTATCAATACTTCCATTAGGCTTTCACTTCCACTTGTATATCCACTTAGTGCCAATGGCCTTCTTGCTAGGAGGCAAGTCACACAAAGACCAGGTATCATTCTTCATTACAGCATCATATTCAAATTGCATAGCAACCATCCAATTTTTTGAATTTTGTGCTTCATCAAATGAAGCAAGATCATTCTCATCACAGAGACTAGAGGCAGCCATAGCATAGCAATCTGATGCAAAAGAGGCACTATGAGAGCCTAAACGAGTACGATATGACAGAGGTGCATATAATTTTCTATCATGGAAAGTCTACACAAGCCATTTTGGCATAGTTTTTGCCTCCTCAATATTAGCTCTCTCATCAATAAGTGCATCATGTAAATCTGCATTAGAAATGGAATGATTTGCATCATCACATGAAACCTGTAAAGGTTGAGAAGATGCCTCATTAGGACCAACACTAAACTGTCCACTTGTAAAAAGAGTCAGCAAAGTATCATACATGACTTTGGAGCTAACAAATGTCTCCTTCGTACATGAAAGTAAAGGATGAATAACATATTCCACAAAAATAACATCACGACTAACCAAAATGCATTTAGCCTGTGGATGATATATATGATAGCCTTTGCTTTCAAAACTGTACCCAACAAAAATATATTTTATTGCTTTATCATCCAATTTCCTGTGATGTTGTTTAGGCACTAATGGATATTCCAAACAACCAAAAACACGCAGATGAGCAACAGATGGCTTGACCAAGCCTCATATGGAGTGATAGACTACAATGCTTTAGTGGGATGCTTGTACATATGCTGCACACATACAACCTCAAGCCAGATATGTGGTAAAGCTTGAATCTTGACCATACACCTCACCATCTCCATGAGTAACCTATTCTTCCATTTAGCAACTCCATTTTGTTGAGGTGTATATGGCACTGTACACTGATGTTTTACCCCACGTTCAGCCAAAAATGCATTAAAGTTAGAAGACATTTCCCCCCCTCGATCAGAACGGAGGGTGCCCATTTTACATGTTGAAAATTTTTTAGCCAAAACCAAAAATTGTTTGAAGCACATAAAGACTTCAAACCTTGCTTTCAGTGGATATACCCATGCATGCCTAGAAAAATCATCAATGAAAGTCACGAAGTAAAGATAGTTTCCAAAAGAGGGTGTGTGCATAGAACCACAGACATCATTATGAACAAGCTGAAATTTTTGAGTAGCTCAAATTGAACCATCTTTTGGGAAGGAGGAATGCTCCATCTTGCCCAAAATACAGCCTTCACATACATGTTTACCAAGTACCTCAAGTTTGGGCAGAGAGGACACCATTTCAGATTTTTCCAGGCATAGAAGACTAGCAAAATTCAGATGACCAAAGTGTGCATGCCAAGCTTTGCATCTGATATAGCCTAAGAATTATGTACTACACATATCAAATCAGTCATAGATTTCTCATAGTTTATGAGCTTATACAACCCACAACATAAAATACCAGAAACAATAATCATATCGCCATTGGACAAGTCATGAATTGTACATCTGTCATCAACAAATTTCACAACCAAGCCAGTCTTGGCTAAAGTTGAAACTGCTAACAGATTCTTCTTGATCCCTGTCACAAATAGAGCATCCGATAATGTGAAATAACTACCATCAGCAGTAGTCAGAACGATCTTACCAACTCCCATGACAAGATAAGAGGAGTTGTTGGCACATGTGACAGTATTCCCTATAGGGGCAAGCTTGAGTGAAGTGAAGAAACTATGTTGCAAGGTAATATGTTTGGTTGCCTCACTATCAAAGTACCAAACATCTGAGTATATTGTAGACATACACTGTTCAAGAGAAGATGGGTCAAAACTACGAATAGTAGTAAACGCCCATTCTTCATTCTACACAAGAGTAGCAAACTGTGTTTTCAGTGTAGAGGCCTCTGCAACAACCATTCCAACCTCTTTTTTCTTTGCCTCTTTTGTAGCCAGTTTTGGACAGTTCATTATGACATGATCATTTCCTTTACAATATTTACAAAACAATTTCTGCTTTTCTGATTTCTTCTCATCTTTTTCTTCCTTCTTCGAATATGCAGCATTTGCAGATTTCTATTTTTTAGTAGATGAGCTCCATTTACCTTTGCCCTTCTAACTAGCCAAGAAAGCTTGATCTGCAACATGCATAATGGACCTGTTCTGCCTAGACTAATCTTCTTGCAATAGAACAGAGACTAAATCCTCTAATGTTAAGGCATTTGGATTGCTTTTCATCATTAAACGAAGAGTAGAAGCAAAACTCTGGTATGAATTGGGAAGACTATTCAAAATAGCCTGCACAAGTGAACTGTCAAGCAAGTTTTTATCAGGAGAAATTAACCGTTCCTTCAAATCTTTGATCTTTGTTAGAAAACTATCCATAGAATCACCTTCATTCATATGCTCACTCTCTAACTATTTTCAGAGGTAAGCAACACGAGCCTCGTTCCTAGCCTGGTACAATGTGGTAAGTGTATCCCAAGCATCCTTAACTGTTTTGCAAGAGTGAATGTGAGGAATAATGGCATGTTTGATAGACAAGGATATCAATGCATGTGCTTGAGCATCTCTACCATCCCAACGAATTTGTGTTGTAGTAGGTGCAATGGGAACTACAACACAAATAGGAATCTGCAAAATATCACCATCTTCGATGCCGTCTACATTAGCTTCAATACCTGTATTTGCAAGTGTAATAGGACGTCTTTCAACACTCTACACAATATTCCACAATTCTTTTGTGACCAATACATGATGCATCATATAAGCCCACGATGGGTAATTCATACCATCCAACTTATCCTCAACAGCCAACATACAAAATACATCACTGCTTTTAGCCATGGCCACTGACTAAAATACCTTGATGCAGAAAAATGATTGTATCTAAAAAAGTTGAACAAAAGTACCCTGATGAGTTCTGCTAAACCTGTAGCAGACTTCGAGGTGCGTATACTAGTGAACCAAAACCTGTATATATCTTTGGCTTAAAAAGATGAAATAGCCTACACAAGCATTGTGATAGTGCATTTGGGGGCTAAAATGAACTCAGATCACGATTTTGGCACCACATAGCAAAGCTATTTTGATCTCCTCATTATCCTAAGTATGCTCACCAAAATTTGTGCGATTTTGAGACTATGACCGAAGGGCTGATGACAACACTCTAGATGAAGTGGCGACTTGCTCTGATACCAATTGTTGGAGTTAGACGTATGCAGAAGCACACAAAAAGCACAAGGAAGATGAAGAAGCTTGGAGCACAACACACAATATTGAATGTACTACCACTAGAAGATATAAAGATAAGTGACCCATTAGGGAAATAGGCATATATACAAGCCAGGGGAAAGAATCATCCTAAAGAGGGAAAAAAGTGCCCAGGCGGTCCCAGTGTGTTCACACACATCACTACCTAAATATATCAACAAGCAAAAATCTACTAATTCTGCACAATCAAAGAAGGATGACAGAGAAGATAAGAAAATAGAAAAGCAGAAATTGTTTTGCAAATATTGTAAAGCAAATGAGCATGTCCTAAAGAATTGTTCCAATCTAGTTGCAAAAGAGGCAAAGAAAAAAGAGGCTGGAATGGTTGTTGCAGAGGCCTCTACATTGAAAAAAGAGTTTGCTAATCTAGTGCAGAATGAAGAATGGGCATTTACTACTGTGTGTAGTTTTGACCCATCTTCTCCTGAATAATGTATGTCTATAATAGACTCAGATGTTTAGTACTTTGATAGTGGGGCAACCAAACATATTACCTCACAGCGTAGTTTCTTCACTTCACTTGAGCCTACCCCTATAGGGAATGCTAACACATGCACCAACAACTCCTCTTATCCTATCATGGGAGTTGGTAAGATCATTCTGACTACTGCTGATGGTAGTTCTTTTACATTGTTGGATGCTTTATTTGTGCCAAGCATCAAGAAGAATATGTTATAAGTTTCAACTTTAGCCAATATTGGCTTGGTTGTGAAATTTGTTGATGATGGATGTATAGTTCATGGTCTGTCAAATGGTGACATGATTATTGCTTCTAGCATTTTATGTCGTGGGCTGTATAAGCTGATAGAATATGAAAAATCTGTGAATGATTTGGCATGTGCAGTACATGATTATCAGACTACGTCAGATGCAAAGCTTTGGCATGCACACTTTGGTCATCTGAATTTCGCTAGTTTGCTACGCCTATAGAAATATGAAATGGCATCCTCTCTGACCAAACTTGAGGCACTTGGTAAACATGTATGTGAAGGCTGTATTTTGTGCAAAATGCAGTGTTCATCATTCCCAAAAGATGATTCAGTTCGAGCTACTTAGAAATTGCAGCTTGTTCACAGTGATGTATGTGGTCCTATGTAGACACCTTCTTTTGGGAACTATCTTTGCTTCATGACTTTTCCAAGCATGCATGTGTATATCCATTGAAAGCAAAGTCCAAAGTGTTTATGTGCTTCAAATAGTTTCTAGATTTGATTGAAAATCTATCAGCATGTAAAATGGGCACCCTCCATTCTAATCGAGGGGGGAATATATGTCTTCTGACTTCAATGCATTTTTGGCTGAGCATGGGATAAAACATCAGTGTATAGTGTTGTATACACCTTAATAGAATGGAGTTGCTGAATGAAAGAATAAGTCACTCATGGAGATGGCGAGCTGTATGGTTAAGAGTTAGGCTTTACCACATAGTTTCTAGCTTGAGGCTGTCATGTTTGCAACATATGTACTTAACAGGTGTCCCACTAAAGCATTGTAGTCTATCACTCCATATGAGGCTTGGCATGGTTGCAAGCCATCTGTTGCTCTCCTGTGTGTTTTTGGTTGTCTGACACATGCATTAGTGCTTGAACAAGCAAGAAATTGGATGATAAAGCAATGAAATGTATTTTTTTTGGATACAATTCTAAAAGCAAAGGCTATCATCTGTATCATCCACAGAATAAATGCATTTTGGTTAGCCATGATGTTGTTTTTGTGGAAGATGCGATTCAACCACTATTTTCATGTACTAAGGAGACATCTGCTAGCTCCAAAGACATGTATGATGCTTTGGTACCTCTTTTTACATGTGGATAATCTAGTGTTGGTCCTAATGAGGCAACTTCTTAGCCTTTACATGTTTCATGCAATGATGTAGATCATTCCATTTCTAACGCAGATTTGCAGGATGCACTTGTTGATGAGAGAGCTGATATTGAGGAGGTAAAAACTATGCCAAAATGGCTAGCATAGACTTTGCATGACAACAAATTAGATGCACCTCTGTCATATCGTACTGGTTTAGGCTCTCATAGTGCCTCTTTTGCATCAGATTTCTATGCTATGGCTGCCTCTAGTCTCTATGATGAGAATGAACATGTTTCATTTGATGAAGCACAAAATTTAGAAAATTGGATGGCTGCTATGCAATCTGAATATGATGTTATAATGAAGAATGGTACCTGGTCTTTGTGTGACTTGCCTTCTGGCAAGAAGGCCATTGACACTAAGTGGGTATACAAGCTGAAGCATGAGCGTGATGGAATAGTTGACAGGCATAAGGCTAGGCTTGTTGCAAAGGATTATGCTCAGGAAAGAGGAATTGATTTTGATGAGACCTTTGCACCTACTTGCCGAATGACTATTGTTCATAGAATCTGTGCACTTTCAACTCATCATGGTTGGAATGTACATGAGTTGGACATTAAAACTACATTTCGACTTGCATGAAGAAATGTATGTTTTTCAACCCCGTGGCTTTGTGCAGAAAGGGCATGAAAACCAGGTGTGCATGTTAAAGAAGGCATTATATGGTTTAAAACCAAGCACCACGTGTTTGGTATGAAAAGATACATGCCTATCTGGTTGCACATGGTTTTGAGAGCAGTACAAGTGAAAGCACCCTCTATGTTAAGCGTGCTAATGATGTGCTTCTGGTCATTGTTGTGTATGTTGATGACAGGCTGCCCTGGTCCTCATGAGAAGCATATTGCTGATTTTAAGCCTAATTTGCATGCCTCATTTGAGATGTCTATTTTAGGGTATTTGCATCGTTATTTGGGCATTCAATTTATGCAAGTTGATGGCAGAATAGCTTTGTGTCAAATGAAATATATTGACATATTATTGTAGCATTTTGGCCTTGAAAAGTGTAAACCTATTGCCACTCCTATGTAGACAGGTTTATGATTGAGTCTTCACAATGTTGGAGATGCATTTGATGTTGTTCTCTATCAACGGGCTGTTGGATGCTTGATTCACTTATGCATTACTCGCCCAAATATTCAATTTTCTATCTCATGGATGAGCAGGTTTATGCATTGCCCAAGTTTCAAGCATTGGCAGGTAGTTAAGTGCATCTTTTGCTACTTGAGTGGTACCCAGCTACTTGGATTGTTTTATCCCAAGGGGGGATCACTACCGCCATACTTACATGCTTTTTTTAACTCTGATTGGGCTGGTTGCTATGACACTCGTGTGTCCACTAGTGGCTTTTGCTTCATGCTTGGTAGCTCATGTACATCTTGGTTGAGCAAGAAGTAGCCTACTGTGGCCACTTCCAATTCTGAGGCTGAGTATACAGTAGCTCTCACAATGACTGTTGAGTGTGTGTGGCTCAGATGTCTTATGGCTAATTTGGGTGTTGGTCAGCCTTCTGCCACCACCATCTTCACTGACAGTCAAAGCGCATTGGAAGTTGCAAGGAACCTTGTGTTCCATGCTCACACTATGCATTATCATTATGTCAGGGAGAGGTTCTCTGCTGGAGAGATCATCTTGGAATATGTGCCCATGCAAGAGAACATTGCAGAACTTTTCACAAAGGTTGTGCCTAAGGAGAAGTTTGAAGCTTTCTGCAAAGCTTTGGGCTTAGTTCCTTTTGTGGATTGATTCCATATAGGTTGGCATTTCCTTATAAATAAGTGCCAGCTCCTTGTTCACCACATCACTCCTAGGGAGGATTTGTTGATATATTTAGGTCGTGATGTGTTTGAACACACTAGGACTATCGAGGCACTTTTTTCCCTCTTTAGGAGGTTTTTCCCCCCCGCCTTGTATATATGCATATTGCCCTAACGAGTTACTTATCTTTGTACATTCTAGTGGTAATACATTCAGTATTGTGTATTGTGCTCCAAGCTTCTTCTTCTTCCTTGTGCTGTTTGCGTGCTTCCGTAGACCTCAAACTCCAACAATGGTGGTATGACAACCATGAAGCAAGTGAGAGTATAAGTGTGTGAGTGAGAAGCACACCAACATGCACACACATACACACAGATACACACGATAAGACAAAGAGATGGAGAAATGGAGTCTTTAATTAGACAAAAACAAGTCCACAATGTGCTTAATTCACTTCAATTCTCAACAACTTGTCGTAAATGAGCTCTCTAGCTCCTTTTACAATTTTTGACTAGTTTTGGGCTTGTTTAGAACTAATGTCTAGCCTAGTTAAAAATTAGGCTCCTAAGCTATTTTGGAGGCTCAAACGAGCTTCAAAATTTACTAAAATTGGTATGTACATAGGCCTAGCTCTCCTTAAGCTCAAGAACTCCTTGACTTTAACAAAATGGAGGTGGAATGATAAAAAATGGGATTTACAATGTAATGGAATGCTGAAAATCATTATTGGTAATGGTTTGATGTGAACAAAGAATTGCTCGACCTATTCATTAGATCTACATTGAATTTCTTGCCGATTGGGTCTTGATTGTCCTTCCCTCTGTCTTGACTCTCTTTGACTAGACTTTCTTATGCTTCGTTGTCTTGTTAAACCTCTTGGAATGCCTTAGCTGCTGCCAACATATGTCATTAACATATACAATGATGATCAAAAGTACATCATATACACACTTAGCATATAACGTGATCTCTATCGGCGTGCTTTCAAAACCATGTGCAATCAAGTAAGCATGTAGCTTTTCATAACAAGCACAGAGTGCTTGTTTCAAACTATATAATGCCTTTTTCATCCTGCACACTTTGTTTTCATGCCCAGTTTGCACAAAACCATGGGGCTAAGATACATATTGTTCATGTAAGTCACCATTCAAAAAAGAAGTTTTAATGTCCATATGATGTACCTTCAAACCATGATGAGCTGCAAGTGCACAGATGTTATGAACAATGTTCATTTGGCATGTGGGAGAAAAGGTCTCATCAAAATCAATGCCTCTCTCTTGAGCTGATCTTTTGCAGCAAGCTCGTCTTGTACCTATCAACTCTTCCATGAGGTTTACATTTCAGCTTGTATACCCATTTAGTGCCCATGGCCTTTTTGCCTGGACCAAGTACCATTCTTCATAATAGTATCATATTCTGATTGCATAGCAACCATCCAAATTTTTGAGTTTTCTGCCTCATCAAAAGAAATAGGCTCATTGTGTACCTAAGCTCACAATGTCCTAGGGAGTTGAGATGAATGAGACTAAATCTCTATCATGAAGCAAATGCTTATAGTGGTGGCATTGATATACTCATTTAATTATCAATCTATGATTCAAACCCAATCAAGTGTATGAAGACATGTGCATAAATGATAATTAAAGTATGAAAGGGTCAAGTAATGTATGTAAAAAAGGAACATCCAGCTCACAAAACACCTCTAACATGACAATGTGTATCGTGATACTTGGTGAAGCAACTAACACAAATCAAGCAATATCTCAAATCTCCAATACCCAAATATAGTGAATAAAAATCTCATTTTGAATCTCTCAAAGAGATGCATCCAATGATTGTATTTTTAGCTTGATCGGACCTCTATGCTTCAAGTTATGGCTAAAAATAGAGTGGCGAGAAACACCAACTCTCACTTCTAGTCTTCCTATGTTTTACACACACACATTAACAACAAAAAGAGATGGGAAAAGGGTAGAAAAAACCTCTGAGCAAACATTCCATGCCTCAAGCACACAAAAAAGCTTATGAAGAAGAAGGTACATAGGCAAGAAGAAGAAAATTCAAAATTTTTACAAGTTAGCTCTACAATATAGCAAAAAGTATTTACAAAAGAATCACAAGTGACTTAGATACATGTGTGTGTACTTGAGCCGCAATGACTCAAGGACTTGTACCAATGAGACTATACCTCGATTGCCATACAAGTGCATATAGTGGAGTTCTTTTCACACATTTAATTATCAATCCTAAGGAGTGACTTACCAAGTGTATGAAGACATGTGCACACGTGATAGAAAATGAAGTGAGCTAGCTATTCAAGCATGAGAAAAGACTAATACTACCCACACTTACTGAAAAACTGGAAGTGTTGCCGCAAGCCTCTTTTCAGCAGTTTTGGTTTTTTGAGGTTTTCTCTCAGTCCAGAACTCCGAACATAGGCAATAGGGTACTCGTTTCGAAGCTCTCGACGAGACGAATCCAACGGTAGTGGTTTCACTCAATTCTGACCACTCTGCTGCAAGTTATGGCAGAAACAGTGAATTACGGGAACTACTAACACCCGCGTTTTTGCTTCTCCAAGCTTACGCACGCACTACAGCCACTCAAAACAAGGGGGAAGGGGTAGACAACAGTCCTACACTTGCATTTCAAGCATCACACACACATACATGAGCAAAATGAAGATCAAAATCAGCATGAAAGAGGCAAACTCGAAATTTCAGAAGTGCTCTTCTTCACAATGACAAGAAGTCCTTTACAATGAGTCACTTTTGACTTATATACTAGTGCCCTAAATTTGGTCCTTTCACACAAGAGACCGGCACTTTATTCACTAAAATGCTAACTTCCTACTAATGTACATGGGTAATTCACTAATCTTCTGAGGGGATGCATCTAGAGGACTCCTCTAGTGCATTTACAACGGAAAATATATACAAAAGTGGTTATGTTACAAAAAATTGTGTGTCCAAATCGGAAAAATTTTGGGGCCCGTCTTTTTTCTCTGCTTTCTGCGCTCTTTAGCTCTGCAACACTCTCCCCCTCTTCGTCTCTGTCGTCCCTTGACAGACTTTGCTTCGCGAACGCGTCCCGTGGGTAGTGTTGTCTGATTCTTGATCTTGCATTACGTTTTAGAGGCGCTTCAGCTTTTCCACTGCACGCTCCCCTTGGTCAGTATTGTCTGCAATTAGACAGACATGCAGATTCGATGGCCTTCTTGATTCAAGCTCTACAACTCGAGAGCCTGATGTAGTTGTCTTGCCTGTTGACTCGGGTTGCCACGCACGCCACCAGTGACTAGGAATGTGATGTTCTTAGTCACCCTCTTCAACTTTTCAGCCTCTACCCCTTTCTAACTTTTGGTCCTACTCTGATGTTTGAAAAATCCACTACTCGAGACCCTGGGGTTTAGCTTTGTAGCCTGGTGCGTGCCCCTGCGGGGCTCTGTGCAGAGATGGGTGTTGCGCCCCTGCGGGGCTTCCTGCAGAGATATGTTCTTTTTCTCTTCTTAATGAATAGTTTTGGACTTTGATTTTCTTCTTCTTTTCTTCTTGGTTGATTGTCCCTCCTCTACACGTCCCTCCTCCTGAACTCTGTCGTCCTCGACAGGCTTTCTGAGGCGACGCGTGTATGTTTGAATGGCGGTTTGCTCTCGTTGGTTCAGCAGATTTGCATGACATATCATGAATTCCTTCCATTGCTTTGACTTCACTCCGTCTTCTGGCGCCTGTCGATGATCAGCAAAAAAGCTTGTTTCATAGGCCACCAGCCTTGCATTTAAATTGGAAGTCATTTTTACAAAAATCTCCGAATCTATTTCAAAGAAGCCGGTGAAGAATGCTTCTTCGAAAGTCTGCATATATGTTGATGGCAAAAACATAAGGCGTGAGTAGTATGCCATGATGGTTAGTCGGCTCGGAGTGGTTGATAAATCAAAAATGAGAGCTTCTGATCCTTGCGTAATGCCAATGAAATTCAAAAATGTATATTTCGCGTGCTGGAAGACCTTCAACACGGTAATAAGCATGCTAAATATTTTATTTGTCATCTTGACTGCTAAGTCCGGCACTATGGCATATTTGGCAATCCAGAATTCCATTGTCTTTACCATATATTCTTCAGTGGGTAGATAATTATGTGGCGGACTAGGTAGTAATGGGTAATTTAGCCACTGATTATTGATGGAGCCTTGACGCTGTGCTTCCCAAAATTGCGTCCAAGAGCGTCTGCGGGGTACAGGACAAAATGATGGATTTACCTGAAGCGCATATGGTGATGCTTCCCACTGTACCCGCAAAGTCGGATTCTTCTCCAAAATTTTCCTTCGCCATATGGGATCCGCCTTCTCAAATTCCTCTTGAGTATACTTGAAAGTGTCATGCTGGAATTGAAGGTTGTGGTCCGGATCTTTATTCGTGGTAGTCTTTATATACACGCGCGTCTGTTCTTTAAGTAGACCATATGGTACATTGAAGGGCTTCAAAATTTGATCTAGCTGTTTATTGTCTATTCGAGCTTCTTTCATTATTTGTATTATTTGATCTTCAAAATCAGCAGTGAGCTGGGACACCAGTAGTGCCCTTTCTGGTCTGCTCAATTCTGCAATGTCGCGTGTGTTAGGTTCTAGTGGAACCTCCTTTTCCGCCCTTATTGGTGAATGATACAAGGGAGGAGAGAGAGGACGTACCTCTTCCTCCACAGTAGCCGTGGTTTCTGGAGGAACTACTGGTGTCCCTTGTTTCTCTTTTAGCGCAATCTGCTCCTGCAGCTGTTTAATGATGTCATCTTTATTCTTGAGCTCCTCTTCAGCCTTGGTAAGTTTTTCTTGATGTTTGATTAATTCCTGTGCCACCATATGCATGTGATCTGTGTCTTCCTTGCACTGTCGGAAATAATCTTTCTCGGCTTTTTTCCATTTCTTTCGTAGAGCTGCAGTATCATTCATATATTTCTGTTCCCATTCTGCAACTGTCTCTTGCTCCTGTTTGAGCTGATCTGCCATCTTGGTCAACTTTGCTTCCATGTCTTTTATGTCCTCATTTGTTTTGTCAAGATCTGTCGATGGTTGATCACTGAGGAGAGCTGTCATTAGCTCTTTGTTTCTGTCCCTTAGTTGGTCTGCTTCTTCCATGCTCACCTTGAGCTGTGACTCGAGTACTTTGCTACGAGTCTGTATTCTTGTTTTCTCTTTCTCCGTTACTTCCAGTTTCTCCGTCAGCTCCAACACTTGCTCTTTCAGGTGGGCATTCTCCTTTTCTACGTAGCTCAAACTGAACCATCTTTTGGGAAGGAGGAACGTTTCATTTTGACCAAAGTACAACCTTCACATACATGTTTAGCAAGTGCCTCAAGTTTGGACAAAGAGGACACCATTTCAGATTTCTGTAGGCATAGAAAACTAGCAAAATTCAGATGACCAAAGTGTGCATGCCAAAGCTTTGCATCTGACATAACCTGAGAATCTTGAATTGCACATGTTGAGTCATTCATAGATTTTGCATAATCAATGGGCTTATACAGCCCATGATATAAAATTCAAGAAGCAATAATGATGTCACCATTTAAAAGATCATGAATTGTACATCTATCATCAACGAATTTCACGACCAAGCCAATCTTGGCTAATGCTGAAATTGATAATAGATTTTTCTTGATCCCTGGCACAAATAAAGCATCTGACAATGTAAAATAACTACCATCAACAGTAGTTAGAATGATCTTATCAACTCCCATAACAGCATCAGAGGAGTTGTTGGTGCATGTGACAGTATTCCCTATAGGGGCAGGCTCAAGTGAAGTGAAGAATCTATGTTGTGATGTAATATGTTTGGTTGCCCCACTATCAAAGTACTGGCAAACACCTGAGTCTACTGTAGACATACACAGTTCATGTGAAGATGGGTCATAACTACAAACAATAGTAAATGCCCATTCTTCATTTTGCACAAGATTAGCACAATCTGTTTTGGGTGTAGAGGCCTTTGCAACAACCATTCTAGCCTCTTTCTTCTTTTCCGCTTTTGCAGCCAACTTTGGACAACTCTTTATAATATGATCATTTCCTTTATAGTATTTGCAAAACAATTTTTGCTTTTCAATGTTCTTCTCATCTCTGTCATCCTTCTTTGATTGTGCAAAACTAGCAGATTTTTGCTTACAAGTAGAAGAGCTCCATTTACGTTTACCCTTCTAACTAGCCAGGAAAGCTTGATCTGCAACAAGCATAATGGACATGTTCTACCTAGAGTGATTTTCCTACAATAGAACGGAGACTAACTCCTCAAATGTTAAGGCATTTGGATTGCCTTTCATCATCAATCAAAGAATAGAAGCAAAACTCTGATATAAATATGGAAGATCATTCATAACAATCTGCACAAGTGAACTGTGAGGCAAGACTTCATCAGGATAAATCAGTTGCTCCTTCAAATCTTTTATCTTTGTCAGAAAATTGTCCATGGAATCTCCTTCATTCATGTGCTCACTCTCCAACTATTTTTGGAGGTAAGCAACACGAGCCTCATTTCTTGCTTGGTACAAAGTGGTTAATGTATCCCAAACATCCTCTGCTATTTTGCAAGAGCGAATGTGGGGAATAATGGCATGTTTGACAGACAAGGCTATCAATGCATGTGCCTGAGCATCTCTGCCACCGTAATGAAGTTGCTCTATAGTGGGTGCATCAGGAACAGTAGCACTAACAGGAATTTGAAGAATATCACCATCTTCAACATCGTCTTCATCACCTTTAACAACTGTGTTTGCAGGTGTAATAGGATGTTTTTCAACACCCTGCACAATATTCCACAGTCTTTTTGCGACCAATCCATGATGTATCATGTAAGCCCATAATAGATAATTGGTACTGGCCAACACATCCTCAATAGCCAACATACAAAATACATCATGCCATGGCCACTGACTAAAATACCCTGATGTTGAAAAACGACTGTATCTCAAAAAGTTGAACATGTTAGATATGCTCAATACTCCACCCTCATGTGACCACAAATGATCCATGGTGCTCTAAGTTGTAAGGCCCCCATTATGAGGAGAAGCCATTATGAGAGCTCAGACATTTATGGAACCCTAACTTCCAAGTTAGATGAGGTCTATGTGTGACTGTTGATGGTTGTAGATGATCTTTGTGAGCCTAGCCATTAGGTTACGTAGGGCATAAACTTCCAGGCCATTGGGTTTCCATCTAAGGTGAAAATAAAGGCCCTATGGCATCGCGTGATTTCCCCATAGAACCTTAATGGGGGGAGTGCAGAGGGGGGCTTGCCCCTTCTGCGGGGTCCGGGGGGTCTATCCCCCTAGCCCGTAGGGCCGAGACAATAGGACTTCTGGTCATGGAGATATTGTCGGATCATATATTTTGCCGACTATTTTGTATCTCCCGACTACGTTTATCTATACCGAACCGCCTTGTAAAAGCTATATAAGCACGGCCTAGGTTGAGCTTTACATAGCATTGTGCACTAGTAAGCCCTTCATCTAGAGTTTGTCTAGATCGCCATCTAAGCTCCACATTGGGAGCGCATGGGTGGACAACACCATCATTGTAACTATATTATGCTCGGCAATCTGAGAATTTGAGTTCTCTATCTCTTAGTCTGCATCTATCTTTGTCTGCATTTTTCTCTCAACTCTATCTACAGGTCTATTACGTTGTGCTGTTATTTTTCTTACATGGTATCAGAGCTTAGGAGGCTCTGAGTGGTGCAGAAGTAGAAACGCAAAGGTTGCAGAAGTCTGAACAACAAAAGAGAGAAGATGTCAAGCGGTGTGTCATCATCTACAACTGGGGGCCAAGGTGCTTCATCAACAGGAGTAGGTGGCACACAAGCAGGAGCAACAATGATGCCGGTCATCCCAACATTGCGGATATGGCCACCAGCCTTCACAGAAGGTAAACTTGATGGTGCGAACTACACCCCGTGGAAGTTCAAAATCACTTCTATTCTTGATTCGTATGAGCTTTTGGAGATTGTTCTTGGAACTGATCATGAGCCCCAAGAAAGACTTGATCCAAATAATCCTAGTCGAATGATTCCTCTTGATGCTGATCTTCTACGTGCTTGGAAACGTAGAAATGTAGATGCACTCTGTGCTCTTGTTACAAGTACTTCTGATAGTGTTCTGACTCTCATTCAGCATACTACAAAGGCATGTGAAGCATGGAACATATTGAGAAATCAATATGAAACTCGTAATCAGACACGGATTCAAAACTTGGGGAATCAGCTTGCAACAGAATGGTTTGCTGATGGGGAGACTGCAAAGGTGTTCATCACTCTCATAAAGAATCTACGAGATCAAATGGCGGGAGCAGGTGTTCAAAAGTCAAGTGAGAAGCTAGCTCGTCGTTGTCTTCGAATCTGTCCACCTAAGTTTGATGGTTTGGTAACTGCTCTTAACACTCAAATCAGACCTCAACCACTAACTTTTGAAGAATTTAGTGCCTTACTCATGGAGGAGGAGCTGCGGCTCAAGGCAAGGAGTGGTGGTAGCAAAGGAGATGCTGCATTCACAACAAATGCCAAAGGAGGCAAAACAAACTCTTCAAAAGAAGGAGATAAAAAGAAGAACGACAAAAAGAAGTTCAAGGGAGAATGTTTCCATTGCAAGAAGAAAGGACATTGAATCCAAGACTGTCGCATCAAGAAGGCAGAAGAGAAGAGTGGCTCTTCAAAAGGTGGCAAGGGAAAGGAGTCTGCCAACACAACAAAAACAGAGCTTGAGTTATTTGTTACGATAGAGGAGCTGTGCTCCTTGGCTGAAGATTCAAGAACAGATGACTCATGGGTGTTGGACAATGGTGCATCTCGTCACATGACAAGTAGAAAAGACCTTTACAGTTCCTTACAGCCTCTAAAGGAACCCATCACAGTAAAGGTAGGGAAAAATGCAAGATGTCCTGCAGAGGGCGAAGGTATGATTTCTTTCATTAACTCTAATGGTGATATCAGAAAGCTTTCAAATGTGTTGTATGTTCCACAAATAAAACAAAATCTACTTTTAGTAGCTTCTATAATTGATCAAGGTCATCAAGTATCTTTCAATAAGACAGGAGCTAAGATTATGGACGGTAACAACAACATCGTTGGGACTGGCATAAGGAGGAACAACCTGTATGAGTTGTGTGCTCTTACAGCCACTACAAATGTGGGCACAAGTAAGCTATGGCATGAGAGATTCGGCCACATTGGATACCCTGTACTGAAGGAGATGCATCGCAGAGGTATGGTTGCACACCTACCATCGATTGCAAAAATGAAGGAACCATGTGAAGCTTGCATGATGGGCAAGCAACAGAGGAAGGCATTTCCACAAGAAAGCAAGAACAAGGCAAGCTATCCTCTAGAGTTGGTGCATGCTGACTTGTGCAAAAAAATGCCTACACAGGCCTTCGGCGGATCTTCCTACTTCATGTTACTTGTCGACGACTATAGCAGGAAGATGTGGGTGTACTTCGTTTGCGATAAGGCTCAAGCTTTTGGTAAGTTTAAAGAATGGCTTCAGCTTGTTGAAACTGAAACAGGGAAGAAGATGAAGAAATTCAGGACAGACGGTGGTGGTGAGTTCACATCAATAGAGTTTGAAGATTTCTGCAAGAGTAAGGGAATCAAGCATCAACTCATAGTGGCACATAGTCCTGAACAGAATGGTGTTGCAGAACGTCAGAATCCAACCATCATGGAGATGGCAAGGTGCATGTTGAAAGGAAAGGGTTTGCCTAATCAATTTTGGGCAGAGGCTGTCAACACTGTTGTCTACATCTTGAATCAAAGCTACACCAAGGCACTTGATGGAAAGACTCCACAAGAAGCCTACATTGGTAAAATCCTTCTATTTCCCATTTCAAAGTATTGGGAAGTGAATGTTATGTACATGTTCCAGATAGGGAGAGAAAAAAGCTTCAACCAAAAAGCATGAAATGATCTTCCTAGGGTACAGTGAAGATAAGAAGGCTTATAAGCTATATGACCTTGACGCTAAGAAGATAATTGCGAGTCGTGATGTGGTGTTCAAGGAGGAGTAGCCACATGCAGTGGAGGAGGAAAAGAGAGCTTCCACTTTATCATCAGGCGAAGGGGCAATCCACTATGAATCTCGCCCAAGAGCTATCCCTTCTACACAAGAGAAGGAAGCATCATCTTCAGATGATGAGTCTGAAAGTCACCAACCTGCTGACACCCAAGTGGAAAAGCGATTGCCATGTTGGGTGAGGCAGCTCTATGTTCTGCAAACCCCATCCCACAGTCACTAGAACAGGTTGCAGATGGACCGAGGTGATCACAGAGAATAGAGGAACAAAGACGGGCAAGCGCCCATATTGTAAACACAGCCTTGATGGCTGATCTCATTCAAGAAGAAGCAAAGGAACCAACCAATGTGGAAGAGGCACTCCATGATCCGAATTGGAGGGCTGCCATGCAAGCAGAATATGACAATATCATGAAGAATGGAACGTGGGAGCTAGTGGATCGACCCCCTAAGCGTAAAGTCATTGGCACCAAGTGGGTCTGGAAGCTAAAGTACAAGGCTGATGGTACTCTAGAAAAGTATAAAGCAAGACTTGTTGCATAGGGCTACTCACAAGTTGAAGGCATTGACTTTTGTGAATCATTTGCCCCAACTACAAGAATGACTACTATCCGAGTAGTACTAGTTGTGGCTGCACATAAGCATTGGCCAGTCTATCACATGGATGTCAAATCAGCGTTCTTGAATGGACACCTCAAGGAGGAGGTATATGTGTCTCATCCACCAGGGTTTGAGGCTCCCCATTCAGAGAACAAGGTATGTAAGCTGAAGAAGGATTATATGGCCTAAAACAAGCCCCTAGAGCATGGTACCAGCGGATAGATAAGTATCTCTTGGATCTAGGTTTCAAAAGATGTGCTTCTGATGCTAACTTGTATGTTCTAAAGAAAGGAGGGAAGACAATTGTGCTTGTACTCCATGTAGATGACCTTGTGATTACAAGAAATGATGATGCTCTTCTTCAACAAAGAAAAGATGCCTTGAGTTCAGAATTTGAAATGACAGACTTGGGCTTAATGCATTGTTGCTTAGGTCTTGAAGTTTGGGAGGAACCAGGGAAGATTTTCATCTCTCAACAAAAGTATGCAAGGCAAATATTGAAGGCATTCGACATGGAGGATTGCAAGGAAATTTCTACACCTATGGAGGTCAACACAAAATTTTCTATTGAAGATACTTAACCTCCAGTGGATATTGGAAGATATAGGAAATTAGTTGGAAGTCTCATCTACTTGTGCAATAGCAGACTAGACATCTCTTATGTTGTTGGAGTAGTAAGCAGGTTCTCTAATAAGCCTTGCCAAACTCATTGGAAGGCAAGCATGCAGATACTCAGGTATGTGAAAGGAACTACTGGTTATGGTATTCTTTATGAAGAAGGATCATCCCTGGTCGGATACTGTGACTCAGATTGGGCAGGAGATATTGATACCAAAAAATCAGTTTCTGGATATTGCTTTTCTTTAGGATCAGGGATTTTCTCCTGGATTAGTAAGAAGCAACCGACTGTAGCATTATCTTCTACTGAAGCTGAGTACAAAGCTGCATGCATTGTAGCATGTGAAGCAGTATGGTTGAGGAGGATCCTATGGCACATAGGAATACAAGGACAGGAGGCTACAGAGTTGAAGTGTGACGACCAAAGTTGCATGGCCACCGCCAAAAATCCTGTTTTCCATGCATGTACCAAGCACATAGAAATCTAGTATCACTATGTGCATGAGTTGATTGAGGATGGGATCGTGGAGATAAGCTATTGTCCTACTGAAGAAAATGGAGCAGACATCTTCACCAAGGCTCTTAGGAGAGAGCAACTTCTTCGACACTTTCCAAAGCTTGGGATTGGACCAAGGAGGTAGTTCAATGTAGGGTGGACGTTGAAGGGGGGGTGTTAGATATGCTCAATACTCCACCCTCATGTGACCACAAATGATCCATGGTGCTCTAAGTTGTAAGGCCCCCATTATGAGGAGAAGCCATTATGAGAGCTCAGACATTTGTGGAACCCTAACTTCCAAGTTAGATGAGGTCTATGTGTGATCGTTGATGGTTGTAGATGATCTTTGTGAGCCTAGCCATTAGGTTAGGTAGGGCATAAACTTCCAGGCCATTGGGTTGCCATTTAAGGTGAAAATAAAGGCCCTGTGGTGTCGTGCAGTTTCCCCATAGAGCCTTAATGGGGGGAGTGCAGAGGGGGGCTTGCCCCCTTCTGCAGGGTCCGGGGGGCCTATCCCCCCGCCCCGTAGGGCCGAGACAGTAGGACTTCTAGTCGTGGAGATATTGTCGGATCATATATTTTATCGACTATTTTGTATCTCCCGACTACGTTTATCTATACCAAACCACCTTGTAAAAGCTATATAAGCACGGCCTAGGTTGAGCTTTACATAGCATTGCGCACTAGTAAGCCCTTCATCTAGAGTCTGTCTAGATCGCCATCTAAGCTCCACATTGGTAGCGCATGGGTGGACAACACCATCATTGTAACTGCATTACGCTCGGCAATCTGAGAATTTGAGTTCTCTGTCTCTTAGTCTGTGTCTATCTTTGTCTGTGTTTTTCTCTCAACTCTGTCTACAGGTCTATCCGCTGTGCTGTTATTTTTCTTAGAGAACAAAACTACCATGCCATGCCGAGTTCTGCTAAACCCTATAGCAAACTTCGAGATGCTTATACTAGCAAACTTAAACCTGTATATATCTTTGGCATAAAAAGGCAAAATTGTTTGCATAAGCACTACGATAGTGCATTCGGAGGCCAGAACGAGCTTAGATCCCAATTTCATGCGATTCTGAGACTGTGATAAGAGGGGTGTCGATGATGCCCTAGATGAAACGACAACCTGCTGTATTACCAAGAGAATGTACAAAATTTAGTAACCCATTAGGGTAATAGGTGTATCTACAAGCCGGGGGAAAAAACCCTCCAAAAGAGGGAAAGAAGTGTCTGATGGTCCTAGTGTGTTCAGACACATCACTACCTAAATATATCAACATTCTTCATCTCTACCTTTCTATGAGCATGGAACACACAGTTCCTCGCAACTCCCAATGCACTCTACCTAACTAGTGGTGGCAAAAGACTAACCAACACCCAAATTAGCCAAAGGGTGTCTGAGCCACACACACTCAACAATGATTGTGAGAGCTACCCTATACTTAGCATTACAACTAGAAGTAGCCATAGTAACCCAGATATGCATGAGCTACCAAGCATGAAGCAAAAGACACTAGTGAACACACAAATTTTATAGCAACTAGTTCATTCTGAGTCAAAAAAAGCATGTAGATTTGGCAATAATGATCCCCTCTTGGGATAAAAAAATCCAAGTAACCGAGTACCTCCCAAGTAGCAAAAGATGCACTTAGCCACCTACCAATTCTTGAAACTTGGGCAATGCATAAACCTGCTCATCTGAGAGACAAAAAACTAAATATCAAGCTGAATTATGCATAAATAAATCAAGCATCCAATATTCTTCTAATAGAGAACAACATCAAATGCATCTCTGGCATCATAAATTCTCAATCGTAAACTTGTTTCCATAAGAGTGGCAATATATTTGTAGTCTTCAAGGCCAAAATATTGCAATAACATGTCAATATATTCTATTTGAAACAAAGTTATTCCCCCATCCACTTACATAAATTGAATGCCCAAATAATGATGCAAATGCCCCAAATATGACATCTCAAGAGGCATGCAAATCAACTTCAAACTCAGCAATATGCTTCTCATTAGGACCAATGAGCAGCATGTTGTCACTCTAGAACAATGATGAGTATCAATGTGAGGAGATCCACCTCATAATTGTCAATGCGAGGAGACATGAGGGTGGTACGAAGACTATGAGTAAGTGACAATACAAGAGTCCGAGTAAGAAGCACACCAACATGCACACACACACACACATGTACATACGATAAGACAAAGAGATGGAGCAATGGATTCTTTGATTAGCTAGAAAAAAGTTTACAATGTGATTAATTCACTTCAATTCCCAACAATTCATCCTAAAAAATGAGCTCTTTAGCTCCTTTTATAGTTTTTGATAGTTTTGGTCTTGTTCAGACCTAGACTCAACCTAGTTAAAAATTAGAATCCTAAGCTATTTTGCAGGCTCAAACAAGCTCTAAAAATTATGAAAATTGGTATGTACATAGGCCTAGCACTCCTCAAGATTGTGGACTCCTTGGCTTGCCGAAATGGTTTTTGAATGATAAAAAATGGGATTTACAATGTAATGGAGTGATGAAAATCACTATTGGTAATTGTTTGATGTGAAAAAAGAATTGTTTGGCATACTCGCTAGATCTATGTTGACTTCCTTGCCCAACTGGGTCCTAATTGTCCTTCCCTCTGCCCTGACTCTCTTTGATTGGACTACCTCATGCTTCCTTGTCTTGTCAAACCTCCTGGACTACCCTAGCCACTGCCAACATCCCCCCCTCTCTTGTGTTTGTCATCCCTGACAAACCTTTGTAGTAAAAGGCATGAGATATAATATTGCTTCACATCATTAGCTACTTCATGCTCTTTGATTTGGAGGCCTCTTGCTAAATCGTTCATTAAAATTTCCAAGTCTACAAGATCTAGGATGTCTAGATGTGGCATGTGTAACCGCTCGACATGGAGGGCTTGTTTGACCACAAAGAGATGCAGGAGATGTGTCAGTTTGGGAATGAAAATTTTAGAGTGATATTCGTAGAACCCGATTGTGAACATTTCCTTAAAGGTCTACTTGTAGCAAGCAGGCATGTACTTTATTCTAGCATGCCAAGCACAGATGGTGTTGATAGAAGGAGTTAGGAACATAGCATAGACTAGATCAAGGTTGCCTTCATTGAAGCCCATGATTGAGATGTATGAGCCTTCACATTTTTTTAATGCTTTGAACACCACCTTCATGAGTTCGAAGATCTTCATACACATTTTTGTGACGATGTCGGGTACATTCTTGAATCATGGTGTCCAATGGCATATCATTGAGATCATGTAGGCAACAATAGGTGTCCCATTCGGCGAAGTGAAGTAAGGGTAATTTATCTAGTCAGAGCAACCTTTAGTGGTGTTTACCTTGATTGCAAATTCTAGCCATGGCCATCAGTGTGGTACCAGGTAGTAGCATATATTGTAATTTATGTATAAAGGTACATTGGACCATGTATGCATCATCTCTGGGTACGTTTCTAGTAATCTTTCATGCTAGTTTGCTTGAAAATTGGTTCTTTTACATGCTCATTCTGGGAGGTCCTTTGGCTCAAATTGATTTGCAAAAGTGGGTTCATCTCCAATCACCTGTTTGAGCTTGGCATTGTAGTCGGCCAGAAGTAAAAAGTAGGCCACATATTGTAGCTCAGAAATAGTGGTGATATGTCAATGGGACAAGTTTAGGAAATACTCCAACTTCAGTATATTTTCTTCAAGATTTGACAATGATTGAATTTGTATGGCTACCCAAGAATCATGTGTTCTATCAATTTCTTCTTTGCATTTGAGCCATTGGGGTACTTCAATATTGAATGTGTCCTTACCTTCATCTATCACCTGGCCCCCTAATACTGTTTGTGACTTGTTTTCAAATGTCTCTTCTATTGGAATCTCAACTAGATCTTTAGGTTCTGGTTCTACTAGTGGTGAGGGGGATCGTTCATAATGTGCTAACTTTGCGTGTAATTCCTCTATTTTCTTTTGAAGATTCTCAACTTCTTTAGTGTTTAGTGGTAGGGGGATAGCTTCAGGTACCTATGTGCTTGTGATGGCTAATTGCTTCTTGAGTTTTTCACATTATTCTTCATTTTTGTGTATGACTCTAGGAAGTCTGCATGTTCTTCTAGTAAGATTTTGATGTTTTTAGAAGGCACAACTTGAAATTTGGTTAGATTAATAGTCACACAAGGGTTTGTTCCATAGCTACCTCCAAATTGTCCTGGTTTTATTGCTAGAGCCATTTGTTCTCCTCCATAGTTGCTAACATATGTCATCTTAAAAGGCCCATATTTCACTGTACCTTGGCATTCCTGTCCATCTCTGGTTCAACACGGTCTCCAAATTCTTGACTGCTTTTGCATCCACATCTTTGAATCTAGAATTGAGTTCTTGATGTGCCTGTTGGAGTGTGTCATACTCTGCTTGCATCATACAAGTGCCTTTCTCCAATGTCGTCACTCGTGCTTGTCGTCATTGAGATTCTTCCTAGAGAATGGCATTTTGAGATTCCAACTACCAATAGTCTTGTTGTAGTTGGTTAGCACAATCAATCATGGTATTAACCATATTATTTATGGATAATGCATGCAATGTGAATGTGGTGTATGAAGGTGTGATGGGTGTTAGTGATACTGGTGGAGGGGGAATGGGGGATTGGGGAAGTGCAGGAGGAGGGGGTGGTGTTGTGGAGGGTGAGATGTGCATAGGGTTAGACAATATTGTGCATGTGCATTCTACCATAAAAATGGGAATGGTAGGTGATGTGCGTGTGGTGTCAGTGTGGAGTGATGTTGTTACAACTAGGCTCAACCCCAAAGAAAATGGTATTGGAGGGTGAGTGAGGGCTTCCATGAATGGAATCAAGAATTTTGGCATGGTGGTAGCAATTGTTGAGGGTCAGAGAATGGAATAATAGGGATCTACATTGAATGGGACTTGGGTATGAGGGTTGACAAGGAAACCGATACTTCCTTCAATGGGACGGGGATTGCCTACTACAATGCTTATGATAGGATGACCTATGATAGGTGCAAAGAATTCGGTGGAGGTATTGTACATCGGGTTGATGAATGTGGAAAAGGGTGTGGCTTGGGAGGTGGGTGCTTGGAAAGTAAAGGACATTGTGGATGCAATGGGTTTGGTATGGGGCGGGGAATTGGGAGGAGTGTGGAAGATGGGTTTAGTGGTTTGAGTGATGACAGTGGTTTCTATGGTTGTTTGTATGTCAATAGTGGTGGGAGGGGATGGAGGTTGCTGAGGGGAGATTGACGAAGTTTGAACAAAATTCTTGGTTGTCAGGTCAATGGTAGTTGTTGAGGTGGCCTCTTAAACTATATTCACTTCATGTTCTGACACAGGGATCCTTATGTTCTTACCAATGTGTGATCATATCTCAACACACCATCAATCATAACAAGTTGTTGGCTTTTGCAGCATGGTATGAACAACTTTTGTCACTCCTAAGGTCTTTATCAGAAGTTTGGTTCAATGGTTTGTTGAGGTGGCCTCTTGATACTCTACCAAACCTGATTTTTGCTAGACCAGACATAGCTCTGTTGTATTTTATAGATGCTCAAATTCTCTTGTGAAAAAGTGATACTTTCCCCATACATTTTTGTACTCTATTTCCACATCCCAAATAAAAGATCCTTCCCCAAGGGTCCCTACCACTTCACTAGAACAATGTGAGTTCTTGCTAACTTGAGTTGCATGGCCCATTGGTGGATCTTGGATAGGGATGATATGTAAGTCCTTCGTTCCTTCTTGTCGTTCCTTAAGTTCATCTTATATGGGCAGGCTCTCTATATCTATGGTTTGTTGACTAGTTTCTGCCTACGAGCTGGTGCTTGTTGCTTCTACCACGATGCTAGCGATTGTTGTTGCTCTTGAATCTGCTAAAAGAAGTAGATCATATTAGCATTGCATTGGAAACAAGAGGATATCTTGTTCCCTTTACAATACCAACATGATATTTGTCTTGGTTAGGAGGTTAGTAAAAATGATGTGTCGTGTGAATATGAATGGATGTTAGGAGGTCAGTATGTTCCCTAGATGCATACTTGGGATGTGCAATATAATCAAAATGCATCTATCCTTCTATGAGGGTATTTACACTTTTGGGTCAGGGGGTTTATGTTAGAAAACAATGTCACATCAGTCCAAAATCCATTTAGGGCAGAAACCCTAATTTTCGTACTTAGTCATTTTTGGCACAAAAATGGGTAAAATTTTTATGAGCCTACCTTATAGAGCTTGAAGAGAGCTTTCCAATGGTATATGACATTCAGTCATCAGAGACCAGATTTGGGAGAAAACCCTAACCCTAATTTTCTGTTGATTTTGGTTTTTGACCTCATATGATCGCTCTCGGCATGAGGATCATAAAAATGTTGTCAGATCATTCATCACGTAGTGAGAAGTGTGAAAAAGTAGGTCAAGAAGTTATTTTTAAAGTTAGCTAAAAGCAACTTTAAAAATAAAGCAAACTCACTTAAAATAAAGCAAAAGCAATTTGAAAAGCAATGTGATTAAAATAAAGTGCTTTTTTGTGAGTTTTTTGCATTGGAGCTTTAAAACCTATATAAGAGAGTCTTGGGTCACTTTGTTAGACATCACACACCAATTGGCAATGCCAGTTTTTGGTCCCTTAGTAGAGGTGTTGCTCTAGCACACATGGGGCAGCCATGGTGCACTCTAGGAGCATGTTGAGGAGCAGCTATGGAGCACTTCTTGGAGAAGAGTGTGCTCACACTCTTGCTTATGGAGAGGACATACCCATCAACAGCTTGGTGGTGTGGAACAGCCATCTACATAATGTATTTGAAGATTGTCTTCTACATGAAGATTTCAGTGTACTTCAAAGACATTGGATGGAGGTTAATATAAGATTTGCATCTTATGTTAAGAATTCAGGTACATATTCTCTTTATGCACACAGGTACTACTTGGAGTTTATGGAGGTAGTGACATCCATATGAGGAGGAGTCCTATTCGGCATATCTAAAGGAGAATCAGTACATGCATGCTACATGCATTCGGATGAGGTGTTAGAGAAGGTGTATTCACATGAGTATGAGGATTTTTGGCAGCAACATGTTAGCATTCTATGCTAATTTTGTAAATATGTGATCTTTCACACACACATCTGATTTAGGGTCTTCCATAGCCTAAATTCAGATTAGGATTTGTTGATTATCAGTTCCAAACTAATCCTTCCTCTTTTTGTCACTCATATACACACTTCTACAACCTATTAGGTCATACATCTCATACATATTCATATTTTTGTCCCTACATCTGAATATTCTTGTAAATTATGTACATTCACTCATCCATCTATTTCTGTTCACATAGAGTGGTTGAGAGTTTTGCTCCCACATTGTAAATTGACATTTGTATATATGATAGTGTGAGTAAGCAGTGGCTTACATAACACTTTACACATGTTGTCTAATGTTTCTCTATCTTTGTCTCATCATTTGTATGATTAAGTGTCGTATGTTCATGTTTTGTCAATATTGGAAGAATATTGCTGAAATATGTGTTGTAAATCCTAGACATATGGAACTTGGACCTCTGGTATTAGTTATGGGCCTACTAAATTTCCAACATTTGGTATCAGAGCTTTAGGGTTTTGGTATCAGAGCAATTAGGCTCACATATTCCCAGGTTCCCAGACTTCCAGGTTTACAACATATGATTTAAGTGTTGGAAAACAATGTCCCAATAGTCCATCTTCCTCAGAATCTCAGAGGATGTATAACTGTCCCGTAATGTTCCTTGTGCAAGAAAAGCGCTTTGGTGTGTTGGCTAGAATGAAACTCTCTCAAGCAAACGGCGTGGGTTTGATTCTTGGACAGCACAGCAACGTAAGATTTATTTTGGAAAAGCAAAGCAATGCCATAATTGAATTAATCGACGATAATTGACAGATAGCAATGGCCGTTTTTCGCAAAGTTTTTTTTTTCATAGAAGCTTTTTCGAGATCACTACGATCATGACCTTTTGGCATAACTTTATTGATGGGGAGAACATACTATATAATAACATGCTTGGCTCATTGTATTCATCCTTCACCTAGTTCAACACCAAGCTTTGGAGCTTTGGTACCTCAGTAGAGGTCGTGCGTCTTAGCACATGGGGCAGCCATGGTGCTATCTTGGACCATGTTGAGGAGCAGCTATGGAGTTCTTCATGGAGAAGAAGAGTGTGCTCACACTCTTGCTTATGGAGAGGCTATTTGCAGCTTGGTGGTGTGGATCGGCCATTCACATGATGTATTTGAAGATTGTCTTCTACATGAAGATTTCGGTGTACTTCAAAGACATTGGATGGTGGTTAACATAAGATTTGCATCTTATGTTAAGAATTCAGGTACATGTTCTCTTTATGCACACAGGTACTACTTGGAGTTTATGGAGGCAGTGACATCCATATTAGGAGGAGTCCTATTCGGCATAGGTACAAGAGAATCAGTACGTATATGCTTTATGCATATTTGGATGAGGTGTTTGAGAAGGTATATTCATATGAGTTTGAGGATTTCTGGCAGCAAACTTGTTAGCATTCTTTGCTACTTTTTAAGTATGTGATCTTTTCACACACATATCTGACTTAGGGTCTTCCATAGCCTAAGGTTAGATGAGGGTTTGTGGATTATCAGTTTTAGACTGATCCTTCCTTCTGTCACTCATATACACTCTTCTACAACCTATCAGGTCACACATCTCATGTATATTCAGATTTCTGTCCATACATCTGAATATGTTTGTTACATTTGTACATTCACTCTTCCATCTATTACTGTTCACATAGAGTGGTTGAGAGTTTTGCTCCCACATTGTACATTGAACATTGGTATATATGATAGTGTGAGTAACCCTTGGCTTATGTAACACTTTACACATGTTGTCTAGTCTCTCTCTATCTTTGTCTCATCATTTGTATGAATAAGTGTGGTATGTTCATGGTTTGTCAATTTTGAAAGATTGCTAGATTCTATGTTGTAGATCCTGGACATATGGAACCTTGGACCTGTGGTATTAGTATTGGGCCTACTAAATTTCCAACATTGGGTATCAGAGCTCTAAGGTTTTGGTATCAAAGATTTAGGGCTTTGGCATCAGTGCATTCAGGCTCATAGATTCCCAAGTTTCCAGACTTCCAGGTTTACAACATATGATTTAAGAGCATCTTCTAATATTTGACATTTGACATACACACTTAATCCAGATGAGTAGAGATTTGAGAATTAGACAATTTAGTCACATGTGTATTCATCAATGTGGAGTATGAAGTTGATGATCTGTTAGTAGCCGAATATTTTTGGAAGAGTATGTAAATACTTTACAAAATTATTGTTTGAAGATCCAGACTTGATGGAGAGAAGGCTACATCAAATTCAAGGAAAAACAATGGTTTAAAGAAGATGAAGGCACCAGATCAACATCAAATCACAGGTATTAGTTTCTACTATTAGATTATCATTTGCATATCATATCTTAGAAGAGCAATTATGAAGAGATTTGAAGGATTCAAGGAGTGCTTTTATACACTTTCATTATTTGAAAGTTAAAGGCTACATCAAAATAGGTATCTAGAGTTTTTTCTAGAGATTTTTGAGAGATCTCTTTCATGGCAAGAAAGCTCATCTAAGAAGAAAAATATGGAAAGCATCAGTTTTGTTTTCAGCCAATCTTGTGTTGTAAGTTGGTTGGAAGTTTTTTACTCACATTTTGTATCTAGAGAGGTAACTCTAGAAAGATAATTAATCATTCAGACAAAAGGTTGGTAAATTCAGTCATATTAGCCATCTGAAGCAGAATTTTGATTCAGAGATATGAGGAGATAATAAAACATGATTCTATGTTCACTTCCATTTGTATACCATGTCTCTTACTCTTAGCACTAGAGGAAGAGAAAAGTTCATTTGAAGAAGTAAAGAGTGCTTGCTACTTCAAGATGAAGAGAACAAAAGGTATGGAAGAGAAGTTTGAAGATGTTGACATCATCAAGTGGAAGAAAGATGCAGAAGAAGAAAGTCCAATATTTCCAAAAGAAAAGTAAGACTTCCTTTTCTCATATATTTTCCATATACTTTTCCTATTTTATCCTCTACATCCAAAGACAAGTCTACAAGAACATCTTGTGTGAAGATAGTCTAAAGAAGAAGCAGTTTCTTGTTTTGCATGATACTTGGTCATGATTTAGTAGATTTGACAAAGATACTTGATACTTGTATATTTTGACTCATATGTATGAGTTATATATAAGTTGAAGATTTTGAGCAGGTAGCTATATATTCCCTCAAAGAATTCTTGGAGTGTCAATACAGAGCTACTTGGTATATGACAAGTTACAGAGAAGTATATTTCTTCTTTATCTAACTCTTAAGGTAAAAAAGTCTTTGTAGAAGATGTTGGAGACTTGGAGAGAGGTTTTATGTTTGGAAAGGTTACCTCATATTCAATATTTTCAGAAAACTTCAGAAAATTCAGATTTTTGATGTACTAGTCAGTTGAAGAATCTACTTTCTATGATTATCTTGTTTTTTGGATACACGCTTGTATTCAAAAAGGTGTTCCATCAGATCCTATCACTTGATTGAGAAGTGGAGTTAGACAAAAGAAAGTCAAGCAGATACTATCACATTTTACCCAGGTAGCATATGAAGTTATGAAGTATCAACTTGCAGCTTTTGGAGTTCTCAAGGTGAGAGTTTGTCCACTTATATTTCAAATTGCAGATTCTAGGGAAGGATTTGTTTGAAGAAAGTTTTACAACTTTACGTGAGAAGCATGGGCACTTAGAGACATACAGGTAGCAAACCAAACATTAAGTCATGAAGGTTTGATGAGAGCAGATTCTACACATGTATTTTGTTGGAGAGATCATTGATCTTGGATGATCTCATATGATTTTGATGGATCTTGTATGATCTTGGATGATCTTAAATGATCATGAAGATCTTGAGTATTTATGAATCAGTTGTCTATCCTTTGTTTGTAAGGTTCTTAGCATTGGAAGAAGTAAGTCAAAGATTCAAGTTCTATTCGATTTGTGTTGTAGAGAGATAGAAGAAGATACTTGTTATGTTGCAGAAGGTTATGAATCCTAAAATGCTTTCAGCAAGGTTTTTATGATAGATCAGCTAACCTTATTCTAGATTTTGGGAAGCTGAAGAATGATAGGGAAAGTTATTGGCATGTGCACAATGCTAATAAAAGGGTTCAGATCATGTGTTTCAGACACAGGTATTAATGTTATGAAAGATCAGATTTATGAAGGAAGACGTTCCAGATTTGATAAAGTCTGATATATTTGAAGAATTCTGGTTAATAGTGTTAAATCATCTAGGGGGTAATGAAACATGAAGACTTATTTTCAGCCATATGTGAAAGAATGCAGATTCATACCTATAAGTATTCCAGGTATTCCTATATTTCCTTTGTCAGTTTCTCTTTATGTTCCAGCTTTGAAAGAAGAAGGAAGAAGGAGAATATCTGGAGAAAGTTCTAGTTAGGTGTTCCTGTTCAGGAGAAAGTTCCAAAATTCTATTGAATAGAAATTTGATATTTGAGAGAGGTATGTTTCAAAGGTGCCCACATTTATGTTTATACAAGATTCTGAAGGAAAGAGGTATGAAGGACTTACAGATAAAACAAGGATGTAGACAAGATGACATCATAGATATAAAATTTTGATAAGACTCATGAGTTGAGTTGAGTTCAATTCAGTACAGTCAGAGATGAACCAGCTAGTAAGTTGTGAGTTGTTAGTCACAAGTCCCAAGATTCAGTTTCTGATTTTGTTTAGTGTATTTACATAACACAACAGAAGTACATTGAGAAACCTTTCATAAGGTAAATGCAAATATGTGGATCCTAGTGTATGCTTACACGTTTGAGAAGACAGGAGATAGCATATTCAAAGTCAAGTCATGCTACATATCTTATCTAGCAATGATTGCTTGATGTCTTCTAACACTATTGGATATCTAGTTTGCATATTTTCTCAGGTATTATGGTTCATATTCAACAAGTTCAATTTTTTGAAGTTTGAAGAAAGTCAAATTCAATTTTGAAGAAGACTTTTGAAGAAAAGGTTTGAAGGTCAATTCGGGAGTACAAGTTTGAAGTTTATGACAATTCACAGATGAGTGAAGTTACATATCTAGTTCAGTTTGTACCAATATGACATTGTAGGGGGGATTGTTGGAAAACAATGTCACATCAGTCCAAAATCCATTCAGGGCAAAAACCCTATTTGTGGTACTTAGTCATTTTTGGCACAAAAATGGGTAAAATTTTTATGAGCCTATCTTATGGAGCTTGAAGAGAGCTTTCCAATGGTATATGACATTTAGTCCTCAAAGATCAGATTTGGGAGAAAACCCTAATTCGAATTTTCTACTGATTTAGGGTTTTGACCTCATATGATAGCTCTCGACATGAGGATCATAAAAATGTTGTCAGATCATTCATCATGTAGTGAGAAGTGTGAAAACGTAGGTCGAGAAGTTATTTTTAAAGTTAGCTAAAAGCAACTTTAAAAATAAAGCAAACTCACTTAAAATAAAGCAAAAGCAATTTGAAATGCAATGTGATTAAAATAAAGTGCTTTTTTGTGAGTTTTTTGCATGAAGCTTTAAAACCTATATAAGAGAGTCTTGGGTCACTTTGTTAGACATCACACACCAATTGGCAATGCCAGTTTTTGGTCCCTTAGTAGAGGTGTTGCTCTAGCACACATGGGGCAGCCATGGTGCACTCTAGGAGCATGTTGAGGAGCAGCTATGGAGTACTTCTTGGAGAAGAGTGTGCTCACACTCTTGCTTATGGAGAGGACATACCCATCAACAGCTTGGTTGTGTGGATAAGCCATCTACATAATGTATTTGAAGATTGTCTTCTACATGAAGATTTCAGTGTACTTCAAAGACATTGGATGGAGGTTAATATAAGAATTTGAAGAATATGAAGAAGGCAAGAATCTTATGTTAAGAATTCAGGTACATATTCTCTTTATGCACACAAGTACTACTTGGAGTTTATGGAGGTAGTGACATCCATATGAGGAGGAGTCCTATTCGACATATCTAAAGGAGAATCAGTACATGCATGCTACATGCATTCGGATGAGGTGTTAGAGAAGGTGTGTTCACATGAGTATGAGGATTTCTGGTAGAAACATGTTAGCATTCTATGCTAATTCTGTAAGTATGTGATCTTTCACACACACATCTGATTTAGGGTCTTCCATAGCCTAAATTCATATTAGGGTTTGCTGATTATCAGTTCCAAACTGATCCTTCCTCTTTCTGTCACTCATATACACTCTTCTACAACCTATCAGGTCATACATCTCATCCATCTATTTTTGTTCACATAGACTGGTTGAGAGTTTTGCTCCCACATTGTAAATTGACATTTGTATATATGATAGTGTGAGTAAGCAGTGGCTTACATAACACTTTACACATGTTGTCTAATGTTTCTCTATCTTTGTCTCATCATTTATATGATTGTGTGGTATGTTCATGTTTTGTCAATATTGGAAGATTACTGAAATCTGTGTTGTAAATCCTGGACATATGGAACTTGAACCTGTGGTATTAGTTATGGGCCTACTAAATTTCCAACAATTTATTACAAGGTTTGACTTTCCACACTTCCCTAATGGGATGAAAATTTCTCCTTTGATTATAGCTACAGGTTTTAGGGGTAACTCTACTTGGATTTGAGACTTTTACGTACCCACTTCCAATGAACACTAGGTGTTATTTTACTTGTTGATGTGGTGATAACATATTTGAGCCTCGGTGTTGGTAGATGAATGCCCGTGAGCATTGATTCAAACCTAAGAGTGGCTAACTGCGCATATTAATAAGTCTTGGGCACCCAAATTTGTCTAGCATTGGGGCTAGCCTTCATCGATGGCTGAGGTAACCAAATAGACATGACTTGCCAAGGTTGGATCTTGGAATGTTCACATGTCACTTTCTTTGGTTGCTTCATTCATTCAATACGTACTTGTGGTCTTGTTGAGGGCGCAGAGAGTCCCTCACTCTTGCACCTCCAGATCTATTTCACTCCTTGTGTCACCCTGTTTTGAACTAGCTCCTAAATATGAGATTTGGTTGTCTGACCCATCTACTTCTTGGGTATCCTTGCTATTGTTTTACCTCAACCATGTTTGGAAAAGAAAGGAGTTCCATCTTCGCTTCTGCTACTCCTTCATGAGTTGCATCATTTTGCATCATAAAACTTTGGACAAGAATAACATCTGTGGCAAGCAAATAATGTCAAAACTTTTTAACTGCATAGAACATGCCTAATCCTTCTCTTTTTGTTGTGGTATAGTTTCACTCTGTTGCATTTGAGTGCTTACTTGCATATGCTATCGGAAGATCAAGGTTACCTTCATCCATAGATTATTCTAGCACACAACCAATAGAATAATTGGATGCATCCATGTGGACATGGAATGGCTTATTCCAATCTGGTGTGGTCAAGATTGGTGTTGAATACAATTGTCACTTCAACTAATTAAAAGATTTTTTGCGTTCCTTCATCTACTCAAAGTTATTCGGCTTCTTGCTCAACCAAGGTATACATGAGCTACTAAGCATGAAGCAAAAGCCACTAGTGGACACACGAGTGTCATAACAACCAGTCGAGTTAGATTCAGAAAAGCATGCAAATTTGGCGGTAGTGATCCCCCCTTGGGATAAAACAATCCAAGTAGCTGGCTACCACTCAAGTAGCGAAAGATGTGCTTAACCGCCTGCCAATGCTTGACACCTAGGCAATGCATAAATCTACTCATCTGTGAGATAACAAACTGAATATCTGGTGGAGTAATGCATAAGTAAATCAAGCATCCAACAACTTGCTGATAGAGAACAACATCAATTGCATCTCCAACATCATGAAGACTCGATCGTAAATGTGTCTCCATAGGAGTGGAAATAGTTTTGCAGTCTTCAAGGCCAAAATGATGCATTAATATGTCAATATATTTTGTCTGACACAAAGCTATTCCGCCATCAACTTGCATAAACGGAATGTCCAAATAATGATGCAAATGCCCCAAATCAGACATCTCAAATGAGGCATACAAATCAGCCTTGAAATCGACAATATGCTTCTCATGAGGACCAGTGAGCAGCATGTCATCAACATACACAAAATGATCACAAGCACATCATTAGCATGCTCAACATATAAGGTGCTTTCAATTGGATTGTTCTCAAAACCATGTGCAATCAGATAGGCATGTATCTTTTCATACCAAGCACATGGTGCTTGGTTTAAGCCATGTAATGCCTTCTTTAACATGCACACCTGGTTTTCATGCCCTTTCTGCACAAAGCCATGGGGCTAAAAAACATATACTTCTTCATGCAAATCACCATTCAGAAATGCAGTTTTAATGTCCAACTAATGTACATTCCAACCATGATGAGCTGCAAGTGCACAGATGCTATGAATAGTAGTCATTGGGCAAGTAGGACCAAAGGTCTCATGAAAATCAATGCCTCTTTCTTGAGCATAACCCTTTTCAACAAGCCTAGCCTTACACCTATCAATACTTCCATTAGGCTTTCACTTCCACTTGTATATCCACTTAGTGCCAATGGCCTTCTTGCTAGGAGGCAAGTCACACAAAGACCAGGTATCATTCTTCATTACAGCATCATATTCAAATTGCATAGCAACCATCCAATTTTTTGAATTTTGTGCTTCATCAAATGAAGCAAGATCATTCTCATCACAGAGACTAGAGGCAGCCATAGCATAGCAATCTGATGCAAAAGAGGCACTATGAGAGCCTAAACGAGTACGATATGACAGAGGTGCATATAATTTTCTATCATGGAAAGTCTACACAAGCCATTTTGGCATAGTTTTTGCCTCCTCAATATTAGCTCTCTCATCAATAAGTGCATCATGTAAATCTGCATTAGAAATGGAATGATTTGCATCATCACATGAAACCTGTAAAGGTTGAGAAGATGCCTCATTAGGACCAACACTAAACTGTCCACTTGTAAAAAGAGTCAGCAAAGTATCATACATGACTTTGGAGCTAACAAATGTCTCCTTCGTACATGAAAGTAAAGGATGAATAACATATTCCACAAAAATAACATCACGACTAACCAAAATGCATTTAGCCTGTGGATGATATATATGATAGCCTTTGCTTTCAAAACTGTACCCAACAAAAATATATTTTATTGCTTTATCATCCAATTTCCTGTGATGTTGTTTAGGCACTAATGGATATTCCAAACAACCAAAAACACGCAGATGAGCAACAGATGGCTTGACCAAGCCTCATATGGAGTGATAGACTACAATGCTTTAGTGGGATGCTTGTACATATGCTGCACACATACAACCTCAAGCCAGATATGTGGTAAAGCTTGAATCTTGACCATACACCTCACCATCTCCATGAGTAACCTATTCTTCCATTTAGCAACTCCATTTTGTTGAGGTGTATATGGCACTGTACACTGATGTTTTACCCCACGTTCAGCCAAAAATGCATTAAAGTTAGAAGACATTTCCCCCCCTCGATCAGAACGGAGGGTGCCCATTTTACATGTTGAAAATTTTTTAGCCAAAACCAAAAATTGTTTGAAGCACATAAAGACTTCAAACCTTGCTTTCAGTGGATATACCCATGCATGCCTAGAAAAATCATCAATGAAAGTCACGAAGTAAAGATAGTTTCCAAAAGAGGGTGTGTGCATAGAACCACAGACATCATTATGAACAAGCTGAAATTTTTGAGTAGCTCAAATTGAACCATCTTTTGGGAAGGAGGAATGCTCCATCTTGCCCAAAATACAGCCTTCACATACATGTTTACCAAGTACCTCAAGTTTGGGCAGAGAGGACACCATTTCAGATTTTTCCAGGCATAGAAGACTAGCAAAATTCAGATGACCAAAGTGTGCATGCCAAGCTTTGCATCTGATATAGCCTAAGAATTATGTACTACACATATCAAATCAGTCATAGATTTCTCATAGTTTATGAGCTTATACAACCCACAACATAAAATACCAGAAACAATAATCATATCGCCATTGGACAAGTCATGAATTGTACATCTGTCATCAACAAATTTCACAACCAAGCCAGTCTTGGCTAAAGTTGAAACTGCTAACAGATTCTTCTTGATCCCTGTCACAAATAGAGCATCCGATAATGTGAAATAACTACCATCAGCAGTAGTCAGAACGATCTTACCAACTCCCATGACAAGATAAGAGGAGTTGTTGGCACATGTGACAGTATTCCCTATAGGGGCAAGCTTGAGTGAAGTGAAGAAACTATGTTGCAAGGTAATATGTTTGGTTGCCTCACTATCAAAGTACCAAACATCTGAGTATATTGTAGACATACACTGTTCAAGAGAAGATGGGTCAAAACTACGAATAGTAGTAAACGCCCATTCTTCATTCTACACAAGAGTAGCAAACTGTGTTTTCAGTGTAGAGGCCTCTGCAACAACCATTCCAACCTCTTTTTTCTTTGCCTCTTTTGTAGCCAGTTTTGGACAGTTCATTATGACATGATCATTTCCTTTACAATATTTACAAAACAATTTCTGCTTTTCTGATTTCTTCTCATCTTTTTCTTCCTTCTTCGAATATGCAGCATTTGCAGATTTCTATTTTTTAGTAGATGAGCTCCATTTACCTTTGCCCTTCTAACTAGCCAAGAAAGCTTGATCTGCAACATGCATAATGGACCTGTTCTGCCTAGACTAATCTTCTTGCAATAGAACAGAGACTAAATCCTCTAATGTTAAGGCATTTGGATTGCTTTTCATCATTAAACGAAGAGTAGAAGCAAAACTCTGGTATGAATTGGGAAGACTATTCAAAATAGCCTGCACAAGTGAACTGTCAAGCAAGTTTTTATCAGGAGAAATTAACCGTTCCTTCAAATCTTTGATCTTTGTTAGAAAACTATCCATAGAATCACCTTCATTCATATGCTCACTCTCTAACTATTTTCAGAGGTAAGCAACACGAGCCTCGTTCCTAGCCTGGTACAATGTGGTAAGTGTATCCCAAGCATCCTTAACTGTTTTGCAAGAGTGAATGTGAGGAATAATGGCATGTTTGATAGACAAGGATATCAATGCATGTGCTTGAGCATCTCTACCATCCCAACGAATTTGTGTTGTAGTAGGTGCAATGGGAACTACAACACAAATAGGAATCTGCAAAATATCACCATCTTCGATGCCGTCTACATTAGCTTCAATACCTGTATTTGCAAGTGTAATAGGACGTCTTTCAACACTCTACACAATATTCCACAATTCTTTTGTGACCAATACATGATGCATCATATAAGCCCACGATGGGTAATTCATACCATCCAACTTATCCTCAACAGCCAACATACAAAATACATCACTGCTTTTAGCCATGGCCACTGACTAAAATACCTTGATGCAGAAAAATGATTGTATCTAAAAAAGTTGAACAAAAGTACCCTGATGAGTTCTGCTAAACCTGTAGCAGACTTCGAGGTGCGTATACTAGTGAACCAAAACCTGTATATATCTTTGGCTTAAAAAGATGAAATAGCCTACACAAGCATTGTGATAGTGCATTTGGGGGCTAAAATGAACTCAGATCACGATTTTGGCACCACATAGCAAAGCTATTTTGATCTCCTCATTATCCTAAGTATGCTCACCAAAATTTGTGCGATTTTGAGACTATGACCGAAGGGCTGATGACAACACTCTAGATGAAGTGGCGACTTGCTCTGATACCAATTGTTGGAGTTAGACGTATGCAGAAGCACACAAAAAGCACAAGGAAGATGAAGAAGCTTGGAGCACAACACACAATATTGAATGTACTACCACTAGAAGATATAAAGATAAGTGACCCATTAGGGAAATAGGCATATATACAAGCCAGGGGAAAGAATCATCCTAAAGAGGGAAAAAAGTGCCCAGGCGGTCCCAGTGTGTTCACACACATCACTACCTAAATATATCAACAAGCAAAAATCTACTAATTCTGCACAATCAAAGAAGGATGACAGAGAAGATAAGAAAATAGAAAAGCAGAAATTGTTTTGCAAATATTGTAAAGCAAATGAGCATGTCCTAAAGAATTGTTCCAATCTAGTTGCAAAAGAGGCAAAGAAAAAAGAGGCTGGAATGGTTGTTGCAGAGGCCTCTACATTGAAAAAAGAGTTTGCTAATCTAGTGCAGAATGAAGAATGGGCATTTACTACTGTGTGTAGTTTTGACCCATCTTCTCCTGAATAATGTATGTCTATAATAGACTCAGATGTTTAGTACTTTGATAGTGGGGCAACCAAACATATTACCTCACAGCGTAGTTTCTTCACTTCACTTGAGCCTACCCCTATAGGGAATGCTAACACATGCACCAACAACTCCTCTTATCCTATCATGGGAGTTGGTAAGATCATTCTGACTACTGCTGATGGTAGTTCTTTTACATTGTTGGATGCTTTATTTGTGCCAAGCATCAAGAAGAATATGTTATAAGTTTCAACTTTAGCCAATATTGGCTTGGTTGTGAAATTTGTTGATGATGGATGTATAGTTCATGGTCTGTCAAATGGTGACATGATTATTGCTTCTAGCATTTTATGTAGTGGGCTGTATAAGCTGATAGAATATGAAAAATCTGTGAATGATTTGGCATGTGCAGTACATGATTATCAGACTACGTCAGATGCAAAGCTTTGGCATGCACACTTTGGTCATCTGAATTTCGCTAGTTTGCTACGCCTATAGAAATATGAAATGGCATCCTCTCTGACCAAACTTGAGGCACTTGGTAAACATGTATGTGAAGGCTGTATTTTGTGCAAAATGCAGTGTTCATCATTCCCAAAAGATGATTCAGTTCGAGCTACTTAGAAATTGCAGCTTGTTCACAGTGATGTATGTGGTCCTATGTAGACACCTTCTTTTGGGAACTATCTTTGCTTCATGACTTTTCCAAGCATGCATGTGTATATCCATTGAAAGCAAAGTCCAAAGTGTTTATGTGCTTCAAATAGTTTCTAGATTTGATTGAAAATCTATCAACATGTAAAATGGGCACCCTCCATTCTAATCGAGGGGGGAATATATGTCTTCTGACTTCAATGCATTTTTGGCTGAGCATGGGATAAAACATCAGTGTATAGTGTTGTATACACCTTAATAGAATGGAGTTGCTGAATGAAAGAATAAGTCACTCATGGAGATGGCGAGCTGTATGGTTAAGAGTTAGGCTTTACCACATAGTTTCTAGCTTGAGGCTGTCATGTTTGCAACATATGTACTTAACAGGTGTCCCACTAAAGCATTGTAGTCTATCAATCCATATGAGGCTTGGCATGGTTGCAAGCCATCTGTTGCTCTCCTGTGTGTTTTTGGTTGTCTGACACATGCATTAGTGCTTGAACAAGCAAGAAATTGGATGATAAAGCAATGAAATGTATTTTTTTTGGATACAATTCTAAAAGCAAAGGCTATCATCTGTATCATCCACAGAATAAATGCATTTTGGTTAGCCATGATGTTGTTTTTGTGGAAGATGCGATTCAACCACTATTTTCATGTACTAAGGAGACATCTGCTAGCTCCAAAGACATGTATGATGCTTTGGTACCTCTTTTTACATGTGGATAATCTAGTGTTGGTCCTAATGAGGCAACTTCTTAGCCTTTACATGTTTCATGCAATGATGTAGATCATTCCATTTCTAACGCAGATTTGCAGGATGCACTTGTTGATGAGAGAGCTGATATTGAGGAGGTAAAAACTATGCCAAAATGGCTAGCATAGACTTTGCATGACAACAAATTAGATGCACCTCTGTCATATCGTACTGGTTTAGGCTCTCATAGTGCCTCTTTTGCATCAGATTTCTATGCTATGGCTGCCTCTAGTCTCTATGATGAGAATGAACATGTTTCATTTGATGAAGCACAAAATTTAGAAAATTGGATGGCTGCTATGCAATCTGAATATGATGTTATAATGAAGAATGGTACCTGGTCTTTGTGTGACTTGCCTTCTGGCAAGAAGGCCATTGACACTAAGTGGGTATACAAGCTGAAGCATGAGCGTGATGGAATAGTTGACAGGCATAAGGCTAGGCTTGTTGCAAAGGATTATGCTCAGGAAAGAGGAATTGATTTTGATGAGACCTTTGCACCTACTTGCCGAATGACTATTGTTCATAGAATCTGTGCACTTTCAACTCATCATGGTTGGAATGTACATGAGTTGGACATTAAAACTACATTTCGACTTGCATGAAGAAATGTATGTTTTTCAACCCCGTGGCTTTGTGCAGAAAGGGCATGAAAACCAGGTGTGCATGTTAAAGAAGGCATTATATGGTTTAAAACCAAGCACCACGTGTTTGGTATGAAAAGATACATGCCTATCTGGTTGCACATGGTTTTGAGAGCAGTACAAGTGAAAGCACCCTCTATGTTAAGCGTGCTAATGATGTGCTTCTGATCATTGTTGTGTATGTTGATGACAGGCTGCCCTGGTCCTCATGAGAAGCATATTGCTGATTTTAAGCCTAATTTGCATGCCTCATTTGAGATGTCTATTTTAGGGTATTTGCATCGTTATTTGGGCATTCAATTTATGCAAGTTGATGGCAGAATAGCTTTGTGTCAAATGAAATATATTGACATATTATTGTAGCATTTTGGCCTTGAAAAGTGTAAACCTATTGCCACTCCTATGTAGACAGGTTTATGATTGAGTCTTCACAATGTTGGAGATGCATTTGATGTTGTTCTCTATCAACGGGCTGTTGGATGCTTGATTCACTTATGCATTACTCGCCCAAATATTCAATTTTCTATCTCATGGATGAGCAGGTTTATGCATTGCCCAAGTTTCAAGCATTGGCAGGTAGTTAAGTGCATCTTTTGCTACTTGAGTGGTACCCAGCTACTTGGATTGTTTTATCCCAAGGGGGGATCACTACCGCCATACTTACATGCTTTTTTTAACTCTGATTGGGCTGGTTGCTATGACACTCGTGTGTCCACTAGTGGCTTTTGCTTCATGCTTGGTAGCTCATGTACATCTTGGTTGAGCAAGAAGTAGCCTACTGTGGCCACTTCCAATTCTGAGGCTGAGTATACAGTAGCTCTCACAATGACTGTTGAGTGTGTGTGGCTCAGATGTCTTATGGCTAATTTGGGTGTTGGTCAGCCTTCTGCCACCACCATCTTCACTGACAGTCAAAGCGCATTGGAAGTTGCAAGGAACCTTGTGTTCCATGCTCACACTGTGCATTATCATTATGTCAGGGAGAGGTTCTCTGCTGGAGAGATCATCTTGGAATATGTGCCCATGCAAGAGAACATTGCAGAACTTTTCACAAAGGTTGTGCCTAAGGAGAAGTTTGAAGCTTTCTGCAAAGCTTTGGGCTTAGTTCCTTTTGTGGATTGATTCCATATAGGTTGGCATTTCCTTATAAATAAGTGCCAGCTCCTTGTTCACCACATCACTCCTAGGGAGGATTTGTTGATATATTTAGGTCGTGATGTGTTTGAACACACTAGGACTATCGAGGCACTTTTTTCCCTCTTTAGGAGGTTTTTCCCCCCCGCCTTGTATATATGCATATTGCCCTAACGAGTTACTTATCTTTGTACATTCTAGTGGTAATACATTCAGTATTGTGTATTGTGCTCCAAGCTTCTTCTTCTTCCTTGTGCTGTTTGCGTGCTTCCGTAGACCTCAAACTCCAACAATGGTGGTATGACAACCATGAAGCAAGTGAGAGTATAAGTGTGTGAGTGAGAAGCACACCAACATGCACACACATACACACAGATACACACGATAAGACAAAGAGATGGAGAAATGGAGTCTTTAATTAGACAAAAACAAGTCCACAATGTGCTTAATTCACTTCAATTCTCAACAACTTGTCGTAAATGAGCTCTCTAGCTCCTTTTACAATTTTTGACTAGTTTTGGGCTTGTTTAGAACTAATGTCTAGCCTAGTTAAAAATTAGGCTCCTAAGCTATTTTGGAGGCTCAAACGAGCTTCAAAATTTACTAAAATTGGTATGTACATAGGCCTAGCTCTCCTTAAGCTCAAGAACTCCTTGACTTTAACAAAATGGAGGTGGAATGATAAAAAATGGGATTTACAATGTAATGGAATGCTGAAAATCATTATTGGTAATGGTTTGATGTGAACAAAGAATTGCTCGACCTATTCATTAGATCTACATTGAATTTCTTGCCGATTGGGTCTTGATTGTCCTTCCCTCTGTCTTGACTCTCTTTGACTAGACTTTCTTATGCTTCGTTGTCTTGTTAAACCTCTTGGAATGCCTTAGCTGCTGCCAACATATGTCATTAACATATACAATGATGATCAAAAGTACATCATATACACACTTAGCATATAACGTGATCTCTATCGGCGTGCTTTCAAAACCATGTGCAATCAAGTAAGCATGTAGCTTTTCATAACAAGCACAGAGTGCTTGTTTCAAACTATATAATGCCTTTTTCATCCTGCACACTTTGTTTTCATGCCCAGTTTGCACAAAACCATGGGGCTAAGATACATATTGTTCATGTAAGTCACCATTCAAAAAAGAAGTTTTAATGTCCATATGATGTACCTTCAAACCATGATGAGCTGCAAGTGCACAGATGTTATGAACAATGTTCATTTGGCATGTGGGAGAAAAGGTCTCATCAAAATCAATGCCTCTCTCTTGAGCTGATCTTTTGCAGCAAGCTCGTCTTGTACCTATCAACTCTTCCATGAGGTTTACATTTCAGCTTGTATACCCATTTAGTGCCCATGGCCTTTTTGCCTGGACCAAGTACCATTCTTCATAATAGTATCATATTCTGATTGCATAGCAACCATCCAAATTTTTGAGTTTTCTGCCTCATCAAAAGAAATAGGCTCATTGTGTACCTAAGCTCACAATGTCCTAGGGAGTTGAGATGAATGAGACTAAATCTCTATCATGAAGCAAATGCTTATAGTGGTGGCATTGATATACTCATTTAATTATCAATCTATGATTCAAACCCAATCAAGTGTATGAAGACATGTGCATAAATGATAATTAAAGTATGAAAGGGTCAAGTAATGTATGTAAAAAAGGAACATCCAGCTCACAAAACACCTCTAACATGACAATGTGTATCGTGATACTTGGTGAAGCAACTAACACAAATCAAGCAATATCTCAAATCTCCAATACCCAAATATAGTGAATAAAAATCTCATTTTGAATCTCTCAAAGAGATGCATCCAATGATTGTATTTTTAGCTTGATCGGACCTCTATGCTTCAAGTTATGGCTAAAAATAGAGTGGCGAGAAACACCAACTCTCACTTCTAGTCTTCCTATGTTTTACACACACACATTAACAACAAAAAGAGATGGGAAAAGGGTAGAAAAAACCTCTGAGCAAACATTCCATGCCTCAAGCACACAAAAAAGCTTATGAAGAAGAAGGTACATAGGCAAGAAGAAGAAAATTCAAAATTTTTACAAGTTAGCTCTACAATATAGCAAAAAGTATTTACAAAAGAATCACAAGTGACTTAGATACATGTGTGTGTACTTGAGCCGCAATGACTCAAGGACTTGTACCAATGAGACTATACCTCGATTGCCATACAAGTGCATATAGTGGAGTTCTTTTCACACATTTAATTATCAATCCTAAGGAGTGACTTACCAAGTGTATGAAGACATGTGCACACGTGATAGAAAATGAAGTGAGCTAGCTATTCAAGCATGAGAAAAGACTAATACTACCCACACCTACTGAAAAACTGGAAGTGTTGCCGCAAGCCTCTTTTCAGCAGTTTTGGTTTTTTGAGGTTTTCTCTCAGTCCAGAACTCCGAACATAGGCAATAGGGTACTCGTTTCGAAGCTCTCGACGAGACGAATCCAACGGTAGTGGTTTCACTCAATTCTGACCACTCTGCTGCAAGTTATGGCAGAAACAGTGAATTACGGGAACTACTAACACCCGCGTTTTTGCTTCTCCAAGCTTACGCACGCACTACAGCCACTCAAAACAAGGGGGAAGGGGTAGACAACAGTCCTACACTTGCATTTCAAGCATCACACACACATACATGAGCAAAATGAAGATCAAAATCAGCATGAAAGAGGCAAACTCGAAATTTCAGAAGTGCTCTTCTTCACAATGACAAGAAGTCCTTTACAATGAGTCACTTTTGACTTATATACTAGTGCCCTAAATTTGGTCCTTTCACACAAGAGACCGGCACTTTATTCACTAAAATGCTAACTTCCTACTAATGTACATGGGTAATTCACTAATCTTCTGAGGGGATGCATCTAGAGGACTCCTCTAGTGCATTTACAACGGAAAATATATACAAAAGTGGTTATGTTACAAAAAATTGTGTGTCCAAATTGGAAAAATTTTGGGGCCCGTCTTTTTTCTCTGCTTTCTGCGCTCTTTAGCTCTGCAACACTCTCCCCCTCTTCGTCTCTGTCGTCCCTTGACAGACTTTGCTTCGCGAACGCGTCCCGTGGGTAGTGTTGTCTGATTCTTGATCTTGCATTACGTTTTAGAGGCGCTTCAGCTTTTCCACTGCACGCTCCCCTTGGTCAGTATTGTCTGCAATTAGACAGACATGCAGATTCGATGGCCTTCTTGATTCAAGCTCTACAACTCGAGAGCCTGATGTAGTTGTCTTGCCTGTTGACTCGGGTTGCCACGCACGCCACCAGTGACTAGGAATGTGATGTTCTTAGTCACCCTCTTCAACTTTTCAGCCTCTACCCCTTTCTAACTTTTGGTCCTACTCTGATGTTTGAAAAATCCACTACTCGAGACCCTGGGGTTTAGCTTTGTAGCCTGGTGCGTGCCCCTGCGGGGCTCTGTGCAGAGATGGGTGTTGCGCCCCTGCGGGGCTTCCTGCAGAGATATGTTCTTTTTCTCTTCTTAATGAATAGTTTTGGACTTTGATTTTCTTCTTCTTTTCTTCTTGGTTGATTGTCCCTCCTCTACACGTCCCTCCTCCTGAACTCTGTCGTCCTCGACAGGCTTTCTGAGGCGACGCGTGTATGTTTGAATGGCGGTTTGCTCTCGTTGGTTCAGCAGATTTGCATGACATATCATGAATTCCTTCCATTGCTTTGACTTCACTCCGTCTTCTGGCGCCTGTCGATGATCAGCAAAAAAGCTTGTTTCATAGGCCACCAGCCTTGCATTTAAATTGGAAGTCATTTTTACAAAAATCTCCGAATCTATTTCAAAGAAGCCGGTGAAGAATGCTTCTTCGAAAGTCTGCATATATGTTGATGGCAAAAACATAAGGCGTGAGTAGTATGCCATGATGGTTAGTCGGCTCGGAGTGGTTGATAAATCAAAAATGAGAGCTTCTGATCCTTGCGTAATGCCAATGAAATTCAAAAATGTATATTTCGCGTGCTGGAAGACCTTCAACACGGTAATAAGCATGCTAAATATTTTATTTGTCATCTTGACTGCTAAGTCCGGCACTATGGCATATTTGGCAATCCAGAATTCCATTGTCTTTACCATATATTCTTCAGTGGGTAGATAATTATGTGGCGGACTAGGTAGTAATGGGTAATTTAGCCACTGATTATTGATGGAGCCTTGACGCTGTGCTTCCCAAAATTGCGTCCAAGAGCGTCTGCGGGGTACAGGACAAAATGATGGATTTACCTGAAGCGCATATGGTGATGCTTCCCACTGTACCCGCAAAGTCGGATTCTTCTCCAAAATTTTCCTTCGCCATATGGGATCCGCCTTCTCAAATTCCTCTTGAGTATACTTGAAAGTGTCATGCTGGAATTGAAGGTTGTGGTCCGGATCTTTATTCGTGGTAGTCTTTATATACACGCGCGTCTGTTCTTTAAGTAGACCATATGGTACATTGAAGGGCTTCAAAATTTGATCTAGCTGTTTATTGTCTATTCGAGCTTCTTTCATTATTTGTATTATTTGATCTTCAAAATCAGCAGTGAGCTGGGACACCAGTAGTGCCCTTTCTGGTCTGCTCAATTCTGCAATGTCGCGTGTGTTAGGTTCTAGTGGAACCTCCTTTTCCGCCCTTATTGGTGAATGATACAAGGGAGGAGAGAGAGGACGTACCTCTTCCTCCACAGTAGCCGTGGTTTCTGGAGGAACTACTGGTGTCCCTTGTTTCTCTTTTAGCGCAATCTGCTCCTGCAGCTGTTTAATGATGTCATCTTTATTCTTGAGCTCCTCTTCAGCCTTGGTAAGTTTTTCTTGATGTTTGATTAATTCCTGTGCCACCATATGCATGTGATCTGTGTCTTCCTTGCACTGTCGGAAATAATCTTTCTCGGCTTTTTTCCATTTCTTTCGTAGAGCTGCAGTATCATTCATATATTTCTGTTCCCATTCTGCAACTGTCTCTTGCTCCTGTTTGAGCTGATCTGCCATCTTGGTCAACTTTGCTTCCATGTCTTTTATGTCCTCATTTGTTTTGTCAAGATCTGTCGATGGTTGATCACTGAGGAGAGCTGTCATTAGCTCTTTGTTTCTGTCCCTTAGTTGGTCTGCTTCTTCCATGCTCACCTTGAGCTGTGACTCGAGTACTTTGCTACGAGTCTGTATTCTTGTTTTCTCTTTCTCCGTTACTTCCAGTTTCTCCGTCAGCTCCAACACTTGCTCTTTCAGGTGGGCATTCTCCTTTTCTAATGTTTTGCATTGTGTTTTGGTTGTTTTTATCTCCTCCTGTTTCTTCAACACCTGAGCTTCGACTTTAGATAATTTCTTTGCCAAATGCATACCTTCTTTTTGAAGCTTTTGTTTGTCGAGCATGGCCTGGTCGTAATCTTCATCAGCATCAAGCATCAGTTGTTGAGTGTCGAGTGCCGTGCGGATCATATCCTGCACCACCGGCTTGAGCTGAGCTATATCCACATTCAACCATGTCTTTGTTATGTCCGGTGTTTCTCCTGTTTGTACCTCTTGTCCCTGTGCTACATGGATCAATTCTTTGTGTGGTTGTCGGACCCGTAGTTGTATATTAACTTCCGCTTCATTTTCGACCGTTTTACGAACTTTCGTGGCACTCCCTTGAAATGTTACATCCAGAGGGGACGGTTCTGCCACAACCCTTAGTGGTGTGAAGGGTTCTTCGTCTTCTTTTTCTTCTTCTTGAGGCTTGTCCTCAGATATCATTGCATGCGTCTCAGCTTCAGACTTGTTCTCCTTTGTGTGGGTGATGAAGGCATCCTTCTCTTGCATAGTGTTTTGCCCTTCGTCTTGTACCTTTTCTGGGGTTGTATTCTGCTCTGCCAGCGATGTTTGACCTTTTTTTTGGTCGTCAGCTTGGGCTTCGTCATAATTGACTTCATTTAATTCGGCCCACTGGCCATCATCTTTCGATTCACTTTTAATATCTACATCCAATAATGATGTAGTTTGCTTTTCTTGGGCATCGGATCCTGAACTTGAATTGTCTAGCCCAATCTCCCGATACCTGTGTACCTTAGTAAGTTTTCTTTTGGGTTTTTGAACTGTTGCAGCCTGTTGATAATGATGACCTTGCACTGGTAGATTGATTTGCCCTTCTGTATACTTGTGAGTCTCCTCCAGTGCTTGAGTTAAGTCTTCTTCCGTAATTTTCCTGGGTCCTTGAGTGGTGGTGGTAGGCAGCACATGTACTCTCTTTGGTTGTGGTGCTTCTTCTTCTTTCTGCAGAACTTCTCTAGGCCGCTTTGTACCTCTCATGGTTCCTCTCATCCTCGGTTGCGAACTTGTTTCTGTTTCTTCTGCTTGCTTACTCCCTTTCTTTTGTTTTGGTGCTGTAGCACTCTTGACATACTGAGCCAGCTCCATTGAAGATGGCATCTCCCTCAAGTACTCGCGCATGCCCAATGCATGGTAAATCATGATTGTGAGGGCAGTGGTTCCATTAAGGAATTTTTTATTTTTCCATTTCTTCTTGGCCTCGAACAATCTTTCCTGCACATATGGTGTGAGATTTACCTGATTGCCGATCTGTTTTGTGGCATGAGACAACAATTGGACAATAATTTTTTGAGGGGCCGTGTATCTGTTCATGCTCGGGAAGCAGAAGTGTTGATGAATCAACCTGACTTCTTCTTCAATATCCACTCTATTAATGTCAACAAAGGTTCTAGTATTTGCTCCACGAATTTCTTCTTTGGCCGTGTTGACACCATCTTTCTCCCATTCAAAAGCTTCTTTGATTAAGTCGTGGGAGAACTGAATGACTACCCATTCGCCATTCTTATCCATCACATTGGCTTCTGGCACCAATGGATCATGTAGTGCTGGTCTCAAAGTGTTCATGACTTGGGTACATCGTTGGAAGTCCGGCTTGTAGATAGGTAGCTCGAAGTACTTGTGAATTCCTGCTTTCTTCAGGATATCGATTGTAGATGGCATTCCATGTAAAATCTTGAAGTCCTGGGACATGATCGGAAAGTGGTGATCCGTGTCCATGATCTTTATGTTGGCCAAGAAAAGATACTCTTCCACGGGCTGTTCATCTCTGAACCAATGTCCTTTTGCTTTCGTAAGACATTGGGGAGGAAATTCTTGGACCTCCTCTTGGATTGTAGCTTCAGAGTCTTCAGAAGCCATCTGAATTTTTCATGTATTTTTATATTTTTTTGCTGAAAAGAAAACATAAAAGTTAGTCCATAGCCGAAGCGTTTATTGAATTTTTGGAGTAATATTTTTATGTATGTACAAGTGTTTTCCCATTTCTCAAGGGAAAATGTGTGTGACTATCCGGAAGTAAAAAAAAGACGTGCCGAATGCTTGGCCTTGTAATATGGCCCTATCATGCGTACTGTGGGTGCATCAGACACAACATGAGTGCAATCGGGTGCTTTATCTCCTCGATCTTTTGCTCCTTGTGGTAGCTTTGGTTTCCAGATCCATTTTGAGAACACTGAGAGAGGTCGCTGGGTTTTCTCTATTCGTGCAGCTGCTCGTGTTCCATTTTTCTTATCCATTGTCCGATTGAATTTGGCCTTTCTTGGCGATCTTCTCTGATGATTCATATGTGTTGTTGACTTTTGCCTCGTCTGCTGTGGTGTTTCCTCTTTGGTCTTCACATTCTGTTTAGCTGCTTGTATGACCTTTTTGGGAATCCATATCTGATGTCGAGGTCTTTGAGCTTCAAGCAGGGGCTTGGCAATCCATACTTGTACTGGTTCTTTTCGTTTGTAGTTCTTTGTAGCTGATTTGGTGATGTCCGTTTCCTTCTTCAAAGCGCTTGTAGACATTTTTTGACTCTGTACCTGATCCTTTCGTACCCACATATATTTGGATGGTGGTCTGTTCGAGTATCTGCTTGTTAGTTCCCAATAGTGCGAACTTTGGATACTTTGAGCCTGTTTAGGAGAGGGCGTCTCCTCGATGGTTGGCTGATTCTCATTCACTTCAGGTAGCTTCGACGCTACAGGGGATGTCGGAATGATTAAAGTTTCAGTTTCTATGCATTTGCTTTCTGAGGGTTGAGCACAGTCGCTACTATCTTTCGTCGCTTCTTGAACTTCCTCTGATCTTGGTATTGACATGGCTTGGTTACATGGTTTCTCTTCAAGCAAGCTGAAAACCTCCTTATGCCCTATCGTGGCTGAAATATATCCTTGAGCCAGATGGATACATGCTTCTGTTTCAATGATCCAGTCTTGTCCTAGAATGAAGTCTTCCATTAAATCGTTATCCTCACATACTAGGATTCTTTGTTCCATGGAGGAATTTCCTATGTGGAGGGACACATTAGTTGTTCCAATACAGTCTAGGGTGTGACCTCCAATTCCTATTAGTTTGGCTTTCGTGGGATTCAATTCCAATTGCAATTCGTTCGCTATCCTCCTTCGCATGCAGCTAAGGCCTGCTCCTGAGTCTATCAATGCGTCTATCAATTTATACTCCGTCTGACCAATCCCTAGGTTTAGGTAAGGTTGTGTTTTACATATACCCGTTGCGTCACCATTTTTGACTTGGTAGTTTGCCATAGGGATGGGCTCTTCTCCTTGGATATAGCGTTCATCTCTTTGCCTGATCCACTCCTTGCGTTTTCTAATGCGTTCTAGTGCTTCTTGTCGGGCTTCCTCTCGAATTCGTTCTTCTTCCGTCTTCCTATTTTGAGCTCCCAACAGTCTAGCTAGCATTTCATCGGTCAGAGGCTTCGTGAATCGTTTCACTCGGCATCCACTGATGTAATTGGGAAGAATGTCTCCGTCTAGTGTGGCGAGATTGACTGCACCACTAGTGGAGATTCGATTTATGATCAGGGGACCATATCCGCGTTTTTGGAGCTTCTTTGCGTGCTGTTTTAGGGTGTATACTAGGACTAAGTCGCCTTCTTTTAGTCCCTTATCTTTAATATGTGAGTCATAGTATGCCTTTTGTCTCCGTTTAGCGGCATAGATGCCTGCTACCGCTTGCAATCTAGTCTCATGCAGCTTTTCAATTTGATCTAATTGCTGAGACAATTCATGACCGTTCCACTCATATTGCTTGGCTACTTTTAATGTAGGCACTAAGAAGTCAATTGGCAAAATTGCATTCTGCCCATACACTAGGTTGAAAGGTGTAGTTCCAATGGCCGTTTTATATGCCACTCGGAAGGCCCAAATTGCGTGATGCAATTGTTTGTCCCAATCTGACCTTCCATTATTGACAATCTTTGTCAAAACAGTACATAGTACTTTGTTGGAACTTTCAGCCTGTCCGTTGGCTTGAGGATGGTATGGGGCTGATTTTTTGTGGATTACTAGAAATTCCTTCATTAGCGATTCAATGACTTCGTTTAGGAAATGAGTTCCTCGATCACTCACTATCTCGATCGGTAGTCCAAATCGTGTGAAAATGTGTTCAAAGAGAAATTTTGCTGTGGTTTGAGCATCATTTTTTCGAGTGGCTTTTGCTTCTACCCACTTTGTCAAGTAGTCGGTGGCTACTATGATGTATTCCGCATGTGATCCTTTCGCAGGTGGGTTGATAGGTCCTATGAAGTCAATTCCCCACTTGGTGAATGCTCTCGCACAAACCATGGGTCTTAAAGGCATGTCATCTCTTCTAATGGGATATTTTGCTCTCTGGCACGTTTCGCAGCTTCTCACATATGTCTCTGCGTCCATATGTAGAGTTGGCCACCACAAGCCTGCAAAGAGAATCATCTTGACCGTTCTATCTGCTGAAAAATGTCCTCCCGCAGCTCCTGTGTGTGCCATTTCTAATATGGGAAGGTATCCTCCTTCATGCACGCATAATCTGAGTTGATTGTCTTTTCCTCTTCGAAACAGTTGTTTCCCCATTATCACATAATCCTTGCTCATTTCTTCTAAGGATCGCTTTCTTGCTAGACTAGCTCCTATTTCGTGCTCTTTCGTTTTGAGGAATTGCACTAATGATTTACTCCAATTAGGCGCTATGGTAGAAAAGGGTAAGGACACATGATCCTCTGAGCTAATTTCTTTGCATTCCACACAATTACTTACATGCTCGTGAACGTCCTTGGACATATCAGGCCAATATACGCCTAATCTTTTTAATTCTCGTATTGTTCCATGCATTCCTTGATGGGTTTTCCACTTGTTCACATGTGCGTGGTTGATCAGTTGTTTTTGTTCATCCTCCTCTACACATCTCAATAAAACTCCGTTAGGTTCCTTATAATATACGTTTCCAGCAACAATGTGTAAATTCCTTGTTTGAAGAATTTCTTTTTTGCTATTTCTGTTGATTGGGTGTTGAGGGCCATGCGTAAGTATAGGGATCAATTTTTTTGCCCACTTCGGACATACTTCCAGATTAAACAGATAAGCATCTGGTAAATCATCAGGTACTCCACTAGGTGGCTCTCCGTGTTTTAACCTAGAAAGGTGGTCTGCTCTCACATGTGTGTTTCCTTTTTTGACTACTACCTCAAAGTCAAACTCCATTAGTAACAAGAACCATCGTACCAATCTCCCTGTGTTGCAAGGCTTATTGACTGGATACAACAAGGCTTGATGGTCTATGAAGAATTTGAACTTGTTGGCTAAGAGGTAATGTCTAAACTTCTTCACTGCGTAGACCATTCCTAAGCCTTCTCTTTCAGTAGTCGTGTAATTTCTCTCTGCTTGGTTTAATTGTCTACTCGCGTAAGCGATTGGATGATCAAGCTTTCCTTCATCGGCCAGTTGAGCAAGGATACATCCAATTGCATAGTTCGAAGCATCAACATGAATATGAAAAGGCTTGCTCCAGTTGGGTGGTTTTAGAATTGGGGCTGTACCCAGCCTCTTTTTAAGCTCGTTGAAGGCCTTCTCACACTCGTCCGTCCAAGTGAACTGAGTCAATAGACCGTATAAGGGCTTAGCTATTATGGCATACATGTGAATAAACCTACGGTAATATCCACAATGTCCCATAAAGGCTTGTACTTCTTTCGCATTCTTGGGTCTTGGTAAGTCCAATATGACTTTAATCTTATCCTCATCTGTAGATATCCCATTTCTTGAGACTATGTGTCCTAGTATTTTTCCTTGTCTTACCATGAAGACACATTTTTCTGGGTTTAAGCAGACTCTATACTGCCTACATTTGTTGAATATTTTCCGCAGTTCCGATATGTGGTCTGGTCGTTGATTTGAGTATGTGCACAGATCATCTACGTATACTTCCATGCTTTTTCTCAGAAATTCTTTGAAAACATGACACATCAATCGTTGGAAGGTGGCTGGCGCATTAGTGAGCCCGAAAGGCATCACTCTAAATGCATAGATTCCCCATTCAGTCGCGAATGCGGTTTTATGCTGGTCCTCAGTTGCAATAGCTACTTGGTTGTAACCAGAGAATCCATCCAAGAAGCTATAGACTTCCTTGCCGGCAACTCTTTCCAAAAGATGGTCTGTGATGGGTAAAGGGAAACTATCTCGTATAGTTGCTGCATTTACTTTTTTCAGGTTGATACACACCCTTAGCTTTCCGTTTTTCTTGGGCACTACTACTAGTGGCGATACCCATTCTGTGTGTTCTATCTCGTATATGAACCCTGCCGCTAGTAATTTGTCAATTTCTTCCTTTATTTTCGCTGCATAAACTTCATTATACGTGTAAGGGCGTTGTTTAGAAGGTTTTGCATCTGCTGTCATAGGAATTCGATGAGCGCATATGCTAGGTTCTACTCCCTTAAGGTCTTTGTACGTCCAAGCAAATACATCTCGATATTCTCGGATGAGGTGTATGAGTTCCTCTTCTTCCTCTTCAGATACGTCTTTACCAATATACGTGCACCTTTCTTCTCCTTCTTCAACCGTCACAATAATTTTTTTTGTTTGTTCTTTGTTGTCATACGCCTCTCCTTCTCGTGCTTCTCGTTTAGGCATTTGAGTTGCTATTTTCCTTTCTTCCACTTCGTATCTTTTAAAATGTTTTGGAACTTCGAAGTGGTCTGGTTCAGGTTCCTCTTTACTTGTGTCCTCTCTATGCTCGTGTATTCTTGGGATGGTGTCAATTGCTAAGACTTTTGTCGGTCTTTCTTTTGATTCCTTTTGCATGATTTCTAAATATTGTTCTTCAGAGTCAAACTCCTGTTCCATTTCTATGCTTTCGTACTCTTCTTTCCACTCATCTTCTACAATTTCTCCTGCTTCTACTTCTTGGAGGACAACCATGTAGAGGTTCACGTCATATCCTTCCTCGTCTATACAGTCGTTCATCGTCAAGACTTCCTCATTCACACAAACGTCTAATGTGGCTAGGATTTCCATCCAGCCATGTGGTTCGAAGAGTTCATCTGAAAAAATTTGAGGCATATAGTCGGGGTCTTCTATCGATCGATAATTAGGGTGCCCTATTGGCCACATTTGTTTTTTACACTCCTCCTTCTTGGCTTCTTTGCACATCCACAACTGGGCATCCTAGTGCATCCAAGATTGGTCACTTGATCCAACACTGTGAATGGATAGGTCATCTTCCTCTTTGTGGACTGGATTCCATTGTAATGGAGGGACATCCCGATAAGCGAATGTGTGCAGGTTTATCTTGGTAGTGTTTCCTTGATGTTGGAGATATAATGAATCTCTGCCCCAATCTTGTACTACTCGCATCTGTCGCATGAATGGTCGTCCCAATATCATTTCGTAATTGTTTGCTTTTTCGAACTTACATATGGCCAATGTGTGTTCAAACTCTACTCCACAAGTGGTCAGTTTGATTCTTTCCAATATTCCTAAGGGTTTCTCTACATGACCATCTGCTAATTGGAGCTTCATGCGCGTGGGTCGTAAGGCAGGTTTTCCCCATTTTTCCCATATTTCCTTGGTGGCAATCCCTACCCCCGCTCCCGTGTCTAGGATGGCCTTGGTCATGTACCCATTGTAGGTGACAGGTAAGCACGTATTACCTTCGTCTCCTTCACTAAATTCTCCTACTTTGTCAACTGGAATTTGTATTGTGGAGTGGTTTTCTTTTTCCTTTCCTTTCATTTCTCCTTTCTCTACTGGTGGCTCTATTTGATTTGCTAGCTGTCTCCATAGATGTGGTCTAAGTTGAAGCAACTCTTCCACCGTCAATTTGCATTGCACCTTCGTTTTCTTAAGTTCTGTTAGGTTGTGTGAACTCTCTTCTGAATTTCCTTTTTCTTTCCCATGCACTGTGGGTGCTCGTATTATTATAGACTCTCTTTCATATTCTCCCATGTAGTTAGGCAGCGTTGAATTACTTATGGTCTCCTCTCTACCTCTATCAAGTCTTGAAATCTCCTCATAGGTCTCCTCGAGGTTAGGATGGGGTTGACAGTCTTCCACATCTATTTCATCAAATGGTGGTGGATCGACACCATTCTTCTTCCATTGTTCTTCTCTGATTCTATCCCACAAGTCCTTGGGCCATTCTGCTTCCAAGTCTGGTATGGCTGACGCAGGGCCATCTTGTGTTGCCTCTGGTTCACCTTGGGGATCTTCTTCCCTAAGTTCTTTCTCCTTTGGATTGATGCATTCGTCATAAGGTTCTTGTGCAATCCTTGCCTCTGGTAGGGTTGGGACAGTCTTCTCTAGGGTTGTTTGTGCTACCTCTATGAGTTTTCTGCATAGGGCCAGTCTTTCTTTCTCTAATTCCCCTTGAGGGTAGAGTCTTTCATGTTGCTCTATGTTCGGTCCCATTTTGATTCTAGCTTGGTATGCTTTTAGCCACATGTCCAAGTCGTCTGGCTTTGGGTATGCTAGAATTGATCCTGGCTTCTTTTCCTCTGAGCTAATTGGTGGTGTTTCAGGGATCTCCTTATGCGTTTTTTGTTCATTATGCTTTCTAGAATCCTTCGCTTGTTTTTTGCTGTCTTGGCTCTTGTTTTTTGCCCATTTTTCTTTGAGCTTTTCTCGTCTTTCTTTCCATTTTTGTACTTTGGTGTTTTGGGAATTTTCACATGAGTTCTCTGAATCCTCGACTATCTGAATGTTAGCGTCTCCTGTTTTATTGTTCTCTAGTTTTTCTTCCGGTTGCTTTCCTTTTTGTTGTTTTGCTTGGGCTCTAGTGATGGCTTTTAGTGGTACAGTGTACTCCTTCTCACTTCCAGATCCTTCTAAGACCTCAATTACATTAATTGGTGCAGTGCCTTGAGTTTTTGTAGGGTTCTTAGGGCAATCTCTGAAAAGATGTTCTTTCCCACAATCACTACAATATCCTTCCCAAATCCTGGGTGGTGGGGGGTTGTAAGGTCGAGGACACTCCCGAATGAAGTGATCCCCTCCGCATCTATAACACGGTCCTCTCTGCACTGGTGGTCTAATGGGAGGTCTCAATGGTTGTTGTGCTTTGGGCATTGTATACATTAAAGTTGCAGTTTCCGCTCCATAAGTTTGATCAAATCCTTCATATCCATAATAGGCCACGTCATATGCTGGTTCATATTCCATCATGTTGGCTTCATATGGATAGTACTCTCCTGGAGGAGGTTCATACCCTTGGTTGGTTGATTCTACATTGGTCGCTATTGAGGCTGGTATTATGGCTCTTTCCAAGTTTTCTTCCGGTTGAGTATACTTCACAGGTACAACTTGTTGAGGTTGTGACAGTTGGGGTCCCAACACTGGTTGTGGTGGTGGATATGATGCTTGCTCATATTGTCTTGGAGCTCCTACCGGATACGGGTTGTATCTAGGCATCTCCCTACCAAGCTCTCTAGGTGGGTATCCATAAGGTCGGTATTGTGGTGGATTGACAGGTCATGTTTGCCTATTAAAGGGACAGTTCTCAGTTGTGTGATTGGTATATTTTTGCTCGATGTGGCAGTAGGAAGAAGTCCCTTGTTGTTGCTGTCTGTTGTATGGATACGTCGGTTGTGCGCCGGCTCCTACTCTGGCACACAAGTGTGTGGGATGTTCTCCTCCACATAAGTTACACCTCCTCAACATAGGCACTCTTTGAGTTGGATGTTGGTAAGCTCTCTGTCCTTGGATTCCTAGTTTCTTTGCTAATAGTTCCGCTAGTTCTTCCACATTACTAGAATTGGACGTAACCGTACTTCTTGAGTCTTCTGATTTAGTGAGGTCGGTAGTACCTTTGAGGTCCTCAGCAAGGTTATCTTCCAGGTCGATGCACTCTTGAAGACACTCACTCAATGTTTGCAGCCTCTTCACATACACTAGGGTTCTTAGGGTCCCGTTAGAGAGTCCATCCAGGAATAATGAAATCATCTTTTGTTGAGTCGGTCTCTCAGCCATTGGGCATCTATCCACATATTGGTTGAATCTTCGGGCAGCAGTCTTCACAGTTTCATTAGGGTTTTGTTTAAAGCTATGGATCAAAGATGCAGAATTGTGCTTAATCCCTCTCTTTGTAAATTCTCCAATGAATTCTTGAAAGAATTGTTCCATGTTTCCAAATTGATTGGGATCTAGAGGTTGGAACCAAGTTAGAGCTGTTCCTGTGAGGGTGAGTCCAAAAGACTCATACTACACAAAGAAGTCCTCTACTTGTTCTGCTCTTAGAACTTGTTTAAATTCGGCAATATGATCGTATGGCTCCCCTAATCCATCATAGTGGTTTCTCATACACTTAGCTACTTGGATTGGTCTCAATCTCCTCATTGGTTCAGGCGGTCTGGGCATTATAGGGAAGACCGGGACGGCTGGTCGTAATGGAGGTATTCCTGGCTGTCCTCCCAGAGGTGGTCGTGGTCTGACCGGTGGTCGGAAATGGTTCCCCATCCCTGTGTAGGTCTGATTGTGTGTGTGCACTCCTGGAGTTGCAAACTGTACATGAGTACGGTTGGGCACACTTCTTTGACTGGTCTGTCCTGATGTGGTATGTTCCGTCTCTTGTTGATTTCCAAAAGGATTCTGCGAGGTAGTTGCCTGCTCCCTCTGAGGAAATACAGGCGCACCCATATATCTCAGCCGAGCCCTGTCTAGGACACCTACAGGCCAATATCTTCTTTGATTCTTATCTAGGTAAGTGAGTCTAGTTTCGTCATCTGGGTCTTTCAACTCATAGAATGTCATGGGGCTCTCTCCTATTCCTTGAACAGGTATGTCAGTTTGAAGCAATAAGTCTGCTCCGTGAATCAGGTAGACTTCCAACAAGTAGTCGTCTTGAGGTATCAAGTCTCCTCTCAAGACCCGTGATACTTGTGACCTGCCTCTGGGGGTGGACACTAACTCTTCAGAGTTGTCGGGATCCATAAACTCTCCTCTTTCATTGATCCTCTCAGGAAATTCAGTTACTATGTAGATGTGACCCATTTTGTCAATGTAAGCACCTCCCTCGTATTTGACAGCTGGTCGTGGTATGATGGTGACATTTTGGGCAGTTGCCATCCTGGCGACAGACCTGTTTAAGCCATCCAGGTAGATTGGAATCTCCTGGGCATTAGTGGACACATATTGTAAGGAGGTACGGTAGTCTCCTTCAACAGTAGTCATGAAGTTTCCTGTTGGTGTAGGTCCTTGCATGTCTTCTGAAGCCATAAGTAACTCCTCTTCCGAGTCACTGGAAGTTTCTAAGTAGACTGAGTGATGACTAGCCTGGGCTGTACTTCCTACTGAGGATATGACACTCCTTCTACTACCTAGAACTCTTCCTGACCTCAAGTTCATTCACTCTCTGAGGCCTCTCTTTATGCTGCTTAGATTTACTTTGGACAGCTCTACCAGTGATTCAGTTTGCTTGCCCAAAAGAAGGGTTCAATTCTGGGCGATACCACACTTGGCGATACTGCTCTCGGCGATACGATACCAGAGCTCCAAACGATACGATACCAGATACAGTGTCGCGATACTCCACTGGGGATCACCACGATACGATACCGGCAAAGTAGACGTTACGATACTAGGGATTCGAGGCGATACGATCTCAATGTGGTGTCGCGATACGATCCTTGACAGGGAACGTTACGATACCACCGCAGTAAGTGCGATCGCGATACTACTCTTGGCGATACGATACCACTATGGTGTCGCGATACCAAGACGAGCAACAGACGATACGACACTTGTGAGGGCACGATCGCGATACTAACGTAGTGTCGCGATACCAGGGTAGTGTCGCGATACCACCGTATCAAACGATACGATACCACTCGGTAAAGTGAGGTCGCGATACTAGGAACTTAGGCGATACGACACCACAATGGTGTCGCGATACCAAGTATTAGTATCGGACGATACGATACCAGAGATCGAGTGCGATCGCGATACCAACTCAGTGTCGTGATACCGGAATGGTGTCGCGATACCAAGGTAGGTATCCAGCGATACGATACTTATGGCGAGTGTCGCGATACAAGGGAATTTTGGTATCGCGATACCAAAACTCAACCGATCGCGATACTCAAGCCAAAAGTAAGATTTTTTCCAAACTTTTTTTACCCCCTTACTCTCCTCACTCTCCTCTTCCTTCCTAGTCCTCTGTATCACACAATAAGATGAAAAAGATATCAGTTTTCCCCCCCCGCGATACTGCGTAGATTCTTAATCACTTGTTTGATCATTTTTACAGTGTTTTTGACATATAATTTGAGAGAATGTTTACCTTGGTGCTATTTTGATTGCAATGTGAGCTCAAAACCTAGCTTTAACAGCCTGAATGCCACGATACCAAGTCCACGATACTGGTCGCTGCTCGCAAACGATACCAGAACACTGTGAAGTGTCAAATGAGCCAAATTTTTTGGTTTTTATACTTTTTTGACTGAACTTAAATTTTTTTGGGATTTTTGATGATTTTCTGAGAATTTTGGCCTACTCCTACTCCTCTTTTCCTCACTCTTCCTCTCCTTCTAACCTAACCCTAACTCCTCCTTCTCTTCCCTCCTCCTACACTTAAACCTAAAACTTATCACACACACCTCAAGGATGAGAAGTGACAAGTGCTGAAAAGGAATACTACTCGTCAATGGACAAATTCACCTCTACAAGTACGATTCGATCACACTTGCTCTCTAACTATCACGAAGGCACCTTGGTGGAGTGCCTCCCCGGCAACGGCGCCAAAAACGTGTGTACTTGAGCCGCAATGACTCAAGGACTTGTACCAATGAGACTATACCTCGATTGCCATACAAGTGCATATAGTGGAGTTCTTTTCACACATTTAATTATCAATCCTAAGGAGTGACTTACCAAGTGTATGAAGACATGTGCACACGTGATAGAAAATGAAGTGAGCTAGCTATTCAAGCATGAGAAAAGACTAATACTACCCACACCTACTGAAAAACTGGAAGTGTTGCCGCAAGCCTCTTTTCAGCAGTTTTGGTTTTTTGAGATTTTCTCCCAGTCCAGAACTCCGAACATAGGCAATAGGGTACTCGTTTCGAAGCTCTCGACGAGACGAATCCAACGGTAGTGGTTTCACTCAATTCTGACCACTCTGCTGCAAGTTATGGCAGAAACAGTGAATTACGGGAACTACTAACACCCGCGTTTTTGCTTCTCCAAGCTTACGCACGCACTACAGCCACTCAAAACAAGGGGGAAGGGGTAGACAACAGTCCTACACTTGCATTTCAAGCATCACACACACATACATGAGCAAAATGAAGATCAAAATCAGCATGAAAGAGGCAAACTCGAAATTTCAGAAGTGCTCTTCTTCACAATGACAAGAAGTCCTTTACAATGAGTCACTTTTGACTTATATACTAGTGCCCTAAATTTGGTCCTTTCACACAAGAGACCGGCACTTTATTCACTAAAATGCTAACTTCCTACTAATGTACATGGGTAATTCACTAATCTTCTGAGGGGATGCATCTAGAGGACTCCTCTAGTGCATTTACAACGGAAAATATATACAAAAGTGGTTATGTTACAAAAAATTGTGTGTCCAAATCGGAAAAATTTTGGGGCCCGTCTTTTTTCTCTGCTTTCTACGCTCTTTAGCTCTGCAACAATGTGCCATAATTTTGTTCCTTTCACATGAGAGATCGAGACTTCCTCTATAAATCGCTAAGTTCCTACTATTGAACAAGGATAATGTTACATTCCTCACGGATCATGCATCTAGAGGACTCCTCTGGAGCATTTACAATGCTTCTCACAGTTATATAGTGGATTTTGGGAAAAGAAAAGTAGCCATTTCTTGAAAATTTTGGGGCCTGATTTTCTTTATTTCTTTCTTCAGCATCCTTATCTTCAATTCCTCTGCAACACTCTCCCCCTCTTAGTCTTTGTCGTCCCTTGACAGGCTTCTATAGGTTTTCCTAACACATAGCTGGAGGGTTTTCCTGATGCACAACTGGTGGCTGGAGATGGGAAAATTGTCTCACCTCTTGCCCACTTCTTCTTCTTCTCCCACCTGATACTATAATTCCCTTATGTACATTTCTTTTAACCACACACTACCAATGGTAGAGGAAGCCTTTAAGACTCTAAGGCTATTTGTTACCTTATCCGAGCCTCAGTCTGATGCTTTCGTTTTGCCCTTGATATTTGTGTACCTAAGTCAAGGAGACTTAAGGACTTGTGCCAAAGAGACTAAATCTCATTTTCCACACAAGTGCGTATAGTGGGGAATTGACACATGCTTATTTGTCAATCCGATGAAACGACCTAACCAAGTGTATGAGGACATGTGCACATGTGATGGAAAATGAAGTGGATCAGCTTACATGTGTGAGAAAAGACTAATCCACCTCTATAACTCACTGAAATACTGAAAGTGTCTATCGCAATACCAATTACAATAGTTTTCACTAAATCGAAGATTTCTCTCAGCTCCAAACTCCGAATATGGGCAATAGCAGATTCATTTCGAAGCTCTCGACGAGACGCTTCTACTGGAGTCCTTTCACTTGATTCTGCTTCAAGTTATGACCAAAATAGTGAATGGCAGGAAACACCCACACTCACTCCACAACTCCTACAAGCTCACACACACACTATAGTAGCTCAAAAATAGTGGGAGGGGGTAAACAACAGTCCTACACACACATTCCAAGCATTACACACACATAGAAGATCAAAGAGAAGATGAAAATCTGCAAGAAAGAAGCAAATTCGAAAATTAGGAGCTCTCCTTCTTCACAATGGCAAAAAGTCTCTACAAAGAGTCACAAAGTGACTTATATACATGTGCCCTAAGATTGGTCCTTTCACACAAGAGACCGGCACTTTATTAACTAAAAGGTGAATTTCCTACTAATTTACAAGGAATATATTACAATAATTTGGGATTATGCATCTAGAGGACTCCTCTAGTGCATTTACATGGCTTGAGGGAATTTCCTAAGACTTTGAAGAAGAAAAAATATGCCCATTAATTTGAAAATTTTGGGGCTCTCCTTTTTCATGCCTCTTTACTCTGCAACAATCTCCCCCTCTTTGTCTCTGTCGTCCCTTGACAGGCTTTTGCTTCTCGTTTGTAGCTCGTCGAAGAGTTCTGAATACACGCACCCAGTGGTCGAAGCATCAACAAGGACTGTCAGAGAATTTGTTATTTTATCCGATGTATGTCCTTTGCTTCTGTTTGCCCCTTGATATCCCGTACATCACAAATTTGGGTTGCTGTATTCAGCCGGGCTGCCACGCATGCCACTAGTGACTAAGAATGTGTTGTTCTTAGTCACCCTCTTCAACTTTTAGCCTCTGCCTCTTTCTAACTTTTGGTCTTCTGATTTGTCTTTGTCTTCGCACATCTGACCCTGTTGCATTGCTTTAAGTCTATTTATTTTCTGCCAACGCATGCTATCAGCAGGAGGATTATTACCTACCAAGTATTGTCTTGCACTTCTTCGTGGATACTTCGTGGCCCTGGTCCGTCCTTCCCATGAAATGTCTTGGTTCTGATTGTTCTTTAATTCCATTCCTCAGGACTGGGTGTTTGGCGTTGTTGCCTGATGCGTGCCCCTGCAAGGCTTTGGGCAGAGGGTGGTTCTTCTGCTTTATTATCTTCATTCTTTATTGAACAGTTTTGGTCTTTGATTTTCTTCTTCTTCTCTTCTTGCTCGATTCCCCTTCGACACGTCCCTCCTCCTAAACTCTATCGTCCCTGACAGGCTTTTTGTGGCGACGTGAGTACGTTTGAATGGCGGTTTGCTCTCTTTGATTAAGCAGGTTGGCGTGACATATCATAAACTCTTTCCACTGTGTTGACTTCACTCCATCCTCTGGTGCTTGTCGGTGATCCGCAAGAAAGCTAGTTTCATAAGCCACCAGTCTTGCGTTAAGATTTGAAGTCATCTTTACAAAAATTTTTGAATCAATTTCGAAGAAGCCCGTGAAAAATGCTTCTTCAAAAGTCTGCATGTATGTGCTCGGCAAGAACATAAGTTGTGAATAGTAGGCCATGAGTGTTAAGCGGCTCGAAATGGTGGAAAGATAAAAAATGAGCGCTTTGGATCCTTGTGTAATGCCGATGAAGTTCAAAAATGTATATTTGGCATGGTGGAAGACTTTAATAACCGCAAGAAGCATGTTGAAAATCTTATTCATCATTTTCACTACTAAATCTGGTACAGTCGCATATCTCGCAATCCAAAATTCCATGGTTTTCACCATGTATTCTTCCATCGATAGGTAATTATGTAGTGGACTTGGTAATAGTGGATAATTTAGCCATTGATTATTGATGCTACCCTGGCGCTCTCCTTCCCAAAATTGCGATCAGGAGCGTTTGCGGGGTACTGGACAAAAAGATGGGTTTACCTGAAGCGCATATGGCAATGCCTCCCATTATACCCGCAATGTAGGATTCTTTTCCAAAATTTTGCGCCTCCATATAGGATCAGCCTTTTCGAATTCGTCTTGAGTATAATTGAATGGATCTTTGCTGAATTGGAGGTTGGTGTCAGGATCCTTATTTGTCGTTGTCTTTATATATTGTTGCATTTGCTCTTTCAGGAGGCCATATGGTACATTAAAAGGCTTTAATAATTGTTCCAAATTTTTCCTCTCAATTTTAGCTTCCTTCATGACCTGGATTATTTGATCTTCAAATTCAGCAGTAAGCTGGGACACCAGTAGTGCCCTCTCATGTCGGCTCAGTTATGCAATATCCCGATTATTACGTTCAAATTGGATCTCCGTGTTCTCCCTTATCAGTGAATGATGTAAGGGGGGAGAGAGAGGATGTACCTCAATCTCCTCAGTAGCCACTGTGGATTTTGGAACTACTGGTGTCCCCTTAGTTGCCTTCTGCTCTAGCCGCTCTTGTAGTTGCTTGATCATCTCATCTTTTATCTTGATTTCTTCATTGGCCTTAGCAATTGTGTCCCTGTTTTTGAGAATTTCTTTAGCTACAACATCAAGGTGATCAATGTCTTCTTTACATTGCACTAAATATCGATTCTCTGCCATTTTCCACTTTGTCCTTAGAGCTGCGGTATCATCCATATATCTCTTCTCCCATTCGGCAATGATTGCCTGCTCCTGCTTGAGCTGATCTTCATACTTAGCTATCTTGTCCTCCATTTCCTTGATGTCTTTTTCCGGTCTTCCCTGAACTTCTATGGGCTGATCACTCAAAAGAGCTGTCATTGGCTCCTTGTTTCTATTCCTTAGGTTTTCTGCCTCCTCCACGTATAATTTTATTTGTAATTCTAAGATCTTACTTCTTGCATTCATCGGCATCTTCTCAGCCTTGCTAACCTCATATTTCTTCTGTAATTCTTATAGTTGTTCTTTTAATTTTGCATTTTCCATCTCTAAAGTTTTGCATTGCTTTTTGACCTCTTGAACTTCATTTTCTTTATGTATTATTTGCTCTCTTGCTAGCTTTAATTATGCTGAGAGGTTCTTACCGATTTTTTGAAGTTCATGCTTGTCCTGCATCGCTTGATCATAGTCCTCATCGGCCTCAAGCATTAACTGTTGCGTATCCATTGCGGTTTTGATCATGTCTTGCACTACTGGCTTGAGCTGAGCGATGTCGACATTCAACCATGTTCTTGGTATGCTTGGAGCTTCTTCGGTTTGTACATCTTTTCTGTGCTCTACATGGATAGTTTCATTGTGTGGTTGTCTGATTTGTAGTTGAATTGCCTGTTCTTTTCGTTCTTCTTCTAGGTCAATAGTTTTCGTGGCACTCCCTTGAAATGTGACATCCATGGGGGATGGTTCTGCCACAACCCTTATCGGAGTGAAGGGTTCTGAGTCTTCGACTGTAGCTTCTTTAGGCTCTTGCTTTGGATTCTTGATTGATTCCTCTCCTTTAAGCGATGTCTCTTTGATTTGAATTTTTGAAGTCTCATTTATTTGTATGACATGTATCCCTTCTTGGTTTGCCTCTTTGTTTGCGTTGTCTAGATCGGTGTGGACAGTGTTGTCATTCATCTTCATGTCCCCTTCTGCTTCATTGTAGTTAACTGCATTAAGTTCCTCCCATTGTCCATCATCCTTGGATTCACTTTGAATATCCACATTTAATAAGGATGTGTCGGGTTCTTCTTGTGCATCCGAAGATGAGCTTGAATTATCCAACCCTAATTCTCTGTATCGATGTACTTTGGTGAGCTTCTTTTTTGCATCCATATCTTGGTGGGCCTGCTGGTAATGGTTCCCTTGCACTGGTAGATTAACTTTCCCTTCTGTATATTGGTGTGTGTCTTCCAGGGCTTTAGTTAACTCTTCTTCTGTAATAGGCTTTTGCTCTTCAATCCTGGTCTTTGGAAGTACATGTGCCCTTTTCGTGGCTGGAACTTCTTCTTCTACTTGCTTCACCTCCCTTAATCTCTTTGTACCTCTCATTTTCGGTTGAGAGCTAGTTTCTGCCTCCTCCACAATCTTGACTCCTTTCTTCTTTTTGGGGACTGTGGCAACCTTGGCATACTTAGCCATAGCAGTCGATGATGGCATTTCTTGCAGGTGCTCTCTAATACCTAAAGCATGATAGATCAATATTGTCAGAGCTACACTACCATTCAAGAACTTCTTGTTATTCCATTGCTTCTTCGCCTCAAATAGCCGTTCCTGTATGTATGGAGTCAGATTAATTTGATTGCCAATCTGTTTGATAGCATGTGAGAGTAGTTGAACACTTATCTTCTGAGGGGCGATGTATCGATGCATGTTTGGGAAGCAGAAGTGCTGGTGGATGAGTCTGACTTCTTCTTCAATATCCACTCGATTGATGTCAGTGAATGTTCTGGTCTTTGCCCCTCGACTTTCTTCCTTCAAAATCGTGTTGCCATCTTTTTCCCATCCAAAAGCTTCTTTTATCAAGTCATGTTTAAATTGAATGACTACCCATTCACCTACTCCATCCATGACTCTAGCCTCTGGCACCAATGGGTCATGCAGTGCTGGCTGTAATGTATTCATGACTTGTGTGCACCTTTGAAAGTGGGGCTTGTAGGTCGGCATTTCAAAGTATTTGTGTATACCTGCTTTCTTCATGATGTCAATTGTGGTCGGAAGCTCATGCATCACTTTAAAATCTTGAGACATAATCAGGAATTGATGATCCGTATCCATGATTTTGATAGTTACTAGGAAGAGATACTCCCCAGCCGGTTGATCTTCTCTGAACCAATGTCCCTTTGCTTTGGTTACACTCTAGAGAGGAAATTCCAATACTTCCTCTTGAATCGTTGCTTCAGAATCTTCAGAAGCCATCTGCACTTGTAATGAAAGGTGCATTAGCTTCAATAGAAGATATACAATTGTGCAGTGCATTGTTTATGACATGTTGTCGCTTTGTCACCCCGTTTCCCTTGCTTCTATAAGTGAGATCTCTTACCAGATATTTTTATTTCTTTTCTGAAAGAAAACAAATATTAGTATAGCTGAAGCATTTATTTATTTACATAGTAGGTCTATTCCTAAGGAAGTTGAAGCTATGACCTATTCTCCATTGGAGAATGTGCACTACTGATTTTATTATGTACATCATGTGCCGAATGTCCATTCCTTGCATTTGCTTTGGTTTCCAAATCCATTTTGTGGTCACATTGATATGCCATGTCTTCTCTCTAGTCCTTCGAGCTTCATGCGTTTCTTTTGTTTCTTCTGATGTCCTAGTGATAGAGGTTTTTCTCTTCATGTTTCTATGACGAGTCTGTCTTGGCTTCGTTGTCCGAATGTCTCGATGTAATGTATCCTCCGGTTTGCTTATCTCTTGATTGGCTGCTTGTCTGACCTTCTTGGGAATCCAAATCTGTTGTCGTGCCTTCTGAGCTTCAATCAAAGGCTTAGGAAGACATATGTGTAATAGTCTTTTTGGTTCAGATTTCGATAAAGAATAATGCTTGCCCTCCTTTTTCTCCTCATGAGCTGGTGTTGAAGTCCCTGATTTCTGCACTTGATCCTTGCGTACCCATTTGAATCTGACCTTTCCTTGATGCGAATATCTGATGGTGGTTCTCCAAGTGGGTGATCCTTCTGTCATGTGAGAAACTCTAAGATTGTTGATCTCCTTGGTGTCTTTCTGTTTCTCAACTGAATCTATTTCTTCTGTTGATATGTTAGGGTTTGAAATTTCTTTTTCTTTTGGACCTGTTTCTGAGAGATTGGGGCTGAAATCATGTTCTATGTGCTTGCCTTTGAGTTCTCCCGCACTTTCGATGGCTTTTGATTTCTGTGAGGGCTTCTCCCCTAATAGACTAAAAATTTCCTTGTGCCCTATCTAAGTTGAAATGTATCCTTGCGCTAGGTGGATGCTTGCTTCGTTCTCAATGATCTAGTCCTGTCCTAGGACTAAGTCTTCTATTGAGTCTTCGTCTTTGCACACTAAGACTCATTGTTCCATGGAAGAATTTCCTAGATAGAGGGATACATTAGTTTCTCCCATGCATTTTATGATTTGACCTCCAATACCTATCATATGAGCTTTTGTGGGAGTCATAATCGTTTGAAGATCTAGTATTACCGCATTTCGTATGCAACTGAGTCCTGCTCCTGAGTCTATCAAGGCATCTATCAATTTGTACTCTGTCTTGCCAATCCCTAGGTTTAGGTAGGGTTGTGATATGTAGGCATTAGTCGTGTTAGACTTATGGACTTGATAATTAGCTATGGGGACAGGCTCTTCTCCTTGGAGATACAGTTCATCTCTTTGCCTAATCCACTCTTTTTGTTTCTTAATGCGTTCTAGGGCTTCCTGGCTTGCTTCTTCTCTAATCCGTTCTTCCTCTTTCTTCCTACTTTGCGCACCTATGAGACGTGCTAACATGTGATCTGTCAATGGCTCCATGAATCGTTTCACTCTACATCCACTTATGTAGTTAGGAAGAATGTCTCCATCTAGAGTGGCTAGATTAAATGCTCCACTCATCGAGATCCTATTAATGATTAGAGGTCCATATCCACGTTTTTGTAACTTTTTGGCATGTTGCTTCAAGGTGTAGACCAGGACTAGGTCTCCTTCTTTTAGTCCTTTGTCTTTTATGTGAGCATCATAATATGCCTTTTGCCTTCTCTTGGCAGCATAAATTCTAGCGACAGCCTGCAACCTAGTTTCATGTAGCTTCTCTATTTGGTCTAGTTGTTGGGATAATTCATGCACTGTCCATTCATACTGTTGGGCCACTCTCAAGGTGGGTATCAAAAAATCAATTGGTAGGATTGTGTTCTGTCTGTATACTAGATTGAATGGGGTAGTTCCAATGGCCGTCTTGTACGCGACTCGGAAGGCCCAAATTGCATGATGCAATTGTTTGTCTCAATCAGACCTCCCATTATTGACAATCTTTGTCAATAGTATGCATAACACCTTGTTGGAACTTTCTGCTTGACCATCGGCTTGAGGGTGGTATGGGGATGATTTTTTATGGATCACTAAAAACTCATTCATTAGAGACCCTATCACCTCATTAATGAAGTGCGTTCCTCGGTCACTCACAATTTCAATTGGTAATCCGAAACGAGTGAATATATGCTAAAAAAGAAACTTAGCCGTGGTTTGAGCATCGCTCTTTCTAGTAGCCTTTGCCTCTACCCATTTTGTCAAGTAATCAGTGGCTACTATGATATATTCAGCATGTGATCCTTTGGCCGGTGGGTTAATGGGTCCTATGAAGTGAATACCCCATTTAGAAAATGCTCTAGCACAAACCATAGGTCTCAATGGCATGTCATCTCTCCGAATTGGGTATTTAGCCCTTTGGCATGTCTCGCAGCTTCATACATATGTCTCAGCATCCATATGTAAAGTTGGCCACCACAAGCCCGCGAAGAGGATCATTTTCATGGTTCTCTCAGCAAAAAAATGACCTCCTATCGCACCTGAGTGTTCCATCTGTAATATAGGTAAATATTCTCCTTCATGCACACAGTCGTAATTGGTTGTCTTTTCCTCTCTTAAACAAGTTTCATCCTATGAGTACATAATCCTTGCTCATCTCTTCTAGGGATCGTTTTCTCGCTAAGCTAACTCCTTCCTCGTGTTCTCTCGTCTTTAGGAATTTGACCAATGTTTTGCTCCAATTGGGTGCTATCATTGAGAAAGGAATGGATGTATGATCCTCGGGAATCGTTTCTTGACATTCTGCGTAGTTACTCACGTAGTCATGGACATCCTTAAGCATGTCAGGCTAGTATACTCCTAATCGCTTTAACTCCCTAATAGTTCCATGAGTTCCTTTCTGTGTTCTCCATTTCACATGTGCTTGTTCAATCAGCTTCAATTGTTCGTCTTCCTCAACACATCTTAGCAATACACCATTGGGTTCCTTATAGTACAGACTTCCCGCAATAATGTGCAAATTCCTCGATTGTGAGATTTCCTTTTTACTCTCTTTATTGATTGAGTGTTGTGGGCCATGAGTGAGTATCGGAATTAGTTTCTCTGCCCACTTTGGACACACTTCCAAATTAAACAAATAAGTGTCTGGCAGGTCATCGGGTACTCCACTTGGTGGTTCTCTCTGTGTTAACTTAGAAAGGTGATCTGCTCTTACATGGGTGTTTCCTTTTTTCACAATCACTTCAAAGTCAAACTCCATCAATAGTAGAAACCATCTTACCAGTCTCCCCGTGTTACAAGGCTTATTGACTAGGTACAATAAAGCCTCATGGTCTATGAAGAACTTGAATTTGTTGGCTAAGAGATAGTGTCTAAATTTCTTCACTGCATAGACCATGAGATAGTGTCTAAATTTCTTCACTGCATAGACCATTCTTAATCCCTCTCGCTCCGTAGTTGTATAGTTCCTCTCAGCTTGATTCAGTTGTCTACTCGCATAAGCAATTGGGTGATCTAACTTTCCTTCATCGGCTGGCTGGGCTAAGATACATCCTATTGCGTAATTAGAAGCATCCACATGAATATGAAATGGCTTGTTCCAATTTGGTGTTTTCGGAATTGGAGCTGTGCTAAGCCGCTTCTTTAACTCATTGAATGCCTTCTCGCATTCCTCTGTCCAAGTGAATTGAGTTAAGAGTCCATACAAGGGTTTGGCAATTATGGCATACATGTGGATAAATCAAGGGTAATATCCACAATGTCCCATAAATGCTTGCACCTCTTTCGCATTCTTAGGTCTAGGAAGCTCTAAAATGACCTTAATCTTGTCTTCATCTGTGGATATTCCATTTCTAGAGACTATGTGTCCTAGGATCTTTCCTTGTCTTACCATGAAGACACACTTCTCTGGGTTCAGGCAGACTCTATACTGTCTGCATATATTAAATATCTTTCTCAATTCAGGAATGTGGTCTTGTCTTTGATTTGAATATGTACATAGATCATCTACATACACTTCCATACTCTTCTTCAGGAATTCTTTGAAAACATGACACCTCAATCGTTGGAAAGTAGCAGGTGCATTAGTGAGTCCAAAAGGCATCACCCGAAAAGCATAGACTCCCCATTCAGTCGCGAATGCGGTCTTATGCTGATCCTCCATAGCAATAGCTACTTGGTTGTATCCCGAGAATCCATCTAAGAAGCTATAGACTTCTTTTCCTGCAACTCTTTCTAATAGATGGTCTGTAATGGGTAATGGGTAGCTATCACGTATGGTGGCTGCATTGACCTTTTTCAAGTTAATGCACACTCTCAGTTTTCCGTTCTTCTTAGGCACAACTACTAGTGGCGATACCCACTCGGTGTGTTCTATTTCATATATGAATCCGGCTACTAGTAGCTTGTCTATTTCTTCCTTAATTTTAGCAGCATAGACCTCATTGTATGTATAAGGGCGTTGTTTTGATGGTTTTGCATCAGCCATCATTGGCATTCTATGAGAACAAATCGAGGGTTCCACACCCTTGAGATCCTTATATGTCCACGCGAATACATCTCGATATTCTCGGATCAATTGTATTTATTCTTCTTCCTCCTCAATGGACACATCTTTACCTATGTATGTACATCTTTCTTCTCCATCTTCCACTGTTACTATGATTTTTTTTGTTTGTTCTTTGTTATCGTACACTTCTCCTTCTCGAGCCTCTCTCTTAGGCATTTGAATGGCTATCTTTCGCTCTTCTACTTCGTACCTTTTAAAATGCTCTGGGACCTCAAATAGGTCAGGATTTGGTCCAATTTTACTCATGTTTTCCTTTTGCTTTTGTACTATGGGGGCGGCTTCTATTGCCAAAATCTTGGTCGGTTATTGCTTATCTTTGTTGATATATTTAGGTAGTGATGTGTGTGAACACACTAGGACCACCGGGGCACTTTTTGCCCTCTTTAGTAGGTTTTTTTCCCCGGCTTGTATATACGCCTATTGCCCTAATGGGCTACTTATCTTTGTACATTCTCTAGTAATACATTCAGTATTATGTGTTGTGCTCCAAGCTTCTTCTTCTTCCTTGTGCTGTTCGCGTGCTTTCGTAGACGTCTATCTCCAACAATTGGTATCAAAGCAGGTCGTCGCTTCATCAAGGGCACCATCGACACTCCTTCGTTTGCAGTCTCAGATTCGCACAGAATTTGGTGAGCATACTCAGGGTGTTTCAGAGGTCACAACAGCTTCGCTATGTGGTGCCGAAATCGCGATCTGAGCTCGTTTCGGCCTCCGAATGCATTATTGTAGTGCTTGTGTAGGCTATTTTGTCTTTTTGTGCCAAAGGTATATACCAGTTTCTGTTTGCCAATATAAGCGTCTCAAAGTCTGCTACAGGTCTAGCAGAATTTGTCGGGGCAGTTCTGTTCAACTTTTTGAGATACAGTCAATTTTCTGCATCAAGGTACTTTAGTCATCAGCCATGGCTGAAAGCAGTGATGTATTCCGTATGTTGGCTATTGAGGATAAGTTGGATGGAACCAACTACCCATTATGGGCTTATATGATGCGACATGTATTGGTTGCAAAAGGATTGTGGAACATTGTGCAGGGTGTTGAAAGATGTCTTGTTACACCTCTGACTACAGGTATTGCAAATACAGGTGCTGGAGCTGATGAAGATGGTGTCGAAGATTATATTCCGCAGATTCCTGTTCGTGCTGCTGTTTCTGCTGCACCTACTGTAGAGCAGATTTGTTGGGATGGCAGAGATGCCCAGGCACATGCATTGATAGCTTTGTTTGTCAAACGTGCCATTATTCCTCATATTTGCTCTTGCAGAACAGCTAAGGATGCTTGGGATACACTTACCACATTGTACCAAGCTAGGAATGAGGCTCGTGTTGCTTACCTCCGAAAACAGTTGGAGAGTGAGCACATGAATGAAGGTGATTCTATGGATAGTTTCCTAACAAAGATCAAAGACTTGAAGGAACAATTGATTTCTGCTGATGAGGTTATGCCAGATAGCTCACTTGTGCAGACCGTTCTGAATGGTCTACCTGATTCATATAAGAGTTTTGCTTCTACTCTTCGGTTGATGATGAAAGGCAATCCAAATGCCTTATCATTTGAGGAGTTAGTCTCTGTTATGTTGCAGGAAGATCAATCTAGGCAAAACAGGTCCATTATGTGAGTTGCAGATCAAGCTTTCCTGGCTAGTCAGAAGGGCAAAAGAAAATGGAGCTCTTCAACTAGTAAGAAAAAATATGCTAATTCTCCATAGTCGAAGAAGGAAGATAAAGATGAGAAGAAATCAGAAAAGCAAAAATTGTTTTGTAAGTATTGTAAAGGGAATGATCATATCATAAAGAACTGTCCAAAACTGGCTGCAAGAAGAAAGAGGCTGGAATGGTTGTTGCAGAAGCCTCTACACCAAAAACGGAGTCTGCTAAACTTGTGCAGGAAGAAGAATGGGCGTTCACTACTGTTTGTAGTTTTGACCCATCTTCTCATGAGCAGTACATGTCTGTAGTAGACTTAGATGTTTGGTACTTTGATAGTGGGGCAACCAAACATATTACCTTGCAGCGCAATTTCTTCTCTTCACTCGAGCCTGCCCCTACAGGGAATACTGTTACATGTGCCAACAACTAATCTTATCCTGTTATGGGAGTTGGTAAGATCATTTTGACTACTGCTGATGGTAGTTCTTTCACTTTGTCAGATGCTTTATTTGTGCCAGGGATCAAGAAGAATCTATTATCAGTTTTTGCATTAGCCAAGATTGGCTTGGTTGTGAAATTTAATGATGACAGATGTACAGTTCATGATCTGTCAAATGGCGATGTGATTATTGCTTCTGGCATTTTATGTCGTGGGCTATATAAGCTCATAGACTATGAAAGGTCAGTAAATGATTTGGCATGTGCAGTAAATGATTCTCAGGCTATGTCAGATGCAAAGTTTTGGCATGCACGTTTTGGTCATTTGAATTTTGCTAGTTTGCTACGCCTGCAGAAATCTGAAATGGTGTCCTCTTTGGCCAAACTTGAGGCACCTGGAAAACATGTTTGTGAAGGCTGTATTTTGGGCAAAATGCAGCCTTCATCCTTTCCAAAAGGTGGTTTAGTTTGGGCTACTCAGAAATTACAGCTTGTACATAGTGATGTTTGTGGTCCTATGGAGACACCTTCTTTTGGGAATTATCTTTACTTCATGACTTTCATCGATGATTTTTCCAGGCATGCATGGGTATATCCATTGAAGGCAAAGTCCGAAGTGTTCATGTGTGTTGGAACTCAAGGTCAAGAACAAGCATGAAAGCACATCAGAAAGGTGGACACACACAAGAAGAAGGAGCAAGTAGGGAGCTCCATGAAGTACATGTCAACTCTTCAGAAGAATCCCCTACAAAACTAGTGATTTCCATCACTAAAACCATTGTAAATACCATTTTCTATTTTTGTAGCTCCATTGTGTGCAAGCCGAGGAGTCCTCGAGCTTGAGGAGTATTAGAAGTACCATCGTACCAATTTTCATAATTTTTAGACTTCGTTTGAGCCCTCAAATAAGCCCTGGAACCTAATTTTTAACTAGGCCGGACACTAGGTCTGGACAGGGTCAAAACTAGTCAAAAAACCTATAAAAAGAGCTTGAGAGCTCATTTTTGAGGGTAGCTTCTTGTAGATTTCAGCTTTGTAATAGATTTCTTTAGTAATCAAAGTCCTTCCATTGTTCCTCTCTTTGATCTTGCCTTGTGCGCGTGTGTGTGTATGTGTGTGCATGTTTGTGTGCTTTCACTCACGCACTTGTGCCTTCACTTGCTCGTGGTCTTCATACCGGTCCTCACGTCTCCGCGGATTGACATGTAAAGGAGGTGGTGCTTACGCTTGAGCTACACCAAATTTTGGCGCCGTTGCCGGGGAGAGAGCTTCGAGGACGAGCGTTGTGATGCTAAGATCGTAGATTTGGGACATTGGAAGGTAAAAAAACTGTCATTTTAGTTCATTTTCTATTTTTTCCTCTTCATCTTCATCATCATCATCATCTCCACCTTCTTCCATCTTCTTCTTCATAGAAATTTCTTGTTTTTTAGTGCATTTTCACCATTTTCATACCACTTTTCATGCATTATTGTGTGGGAAGGAGTTAGGAGAAGCAAGGGAAAGCAAGCGCTGTGTTTTTTTCATGATTTTCTGCTCATACGGAGCTCGCCATAGCCGGCGCTCAGAAATTTGAATTTCCCGCCAAAAAACACGATTCTGTGATAAAAATCGCGATTCTGTGAAAATTCAAAATTTTTTGAAAAATCACGTTTTTCTGTTTTCCCGCCTAAAAGTTGGCTGAAAAAATCACGATTCTGTGGTCATTCTCAGAATCACGATTCTGTGATTGTGCTCAAAATCGCGATTCTCACAAATCACGATTTTCAGTAAAAAACACGATTTTGTGAAAAAAATAGGCGATTCTGTGTAATCACGATTTTTTGCTCAAAATCGCGATTTTCTAAAAAACACGATTTTGTGCTCAACATCGCGATTTTCATGCCGAAAACACGATTTTGTGAAAAAGAAAACACGATTTTGTGAAAAAAAAAAAAACACGATTCTCTGAGTCAAAATCGCGATTTTCAAAAACACGATTCTGTGCTCAAAATCGCGATTTTCATGTCAAAAAACACGATTCTCTAAAACACGATTCTGTGCTCGAAATCGCGATTTTCATGTCAAAAAACACGATTTTCTAAAACACGATTTTGTGCTCAACATCGTGGTTTTCATGACAAAAAACACGATTTTCTAAAACACGATTTTGTGCTCAACATCACGATTTTCATGACAAAAAACACGATTTTCTAAAACACGATTTTGTGCTCAACATCGCGATTTTCATGACAAAAAAACACGATTTTCTAAAACACGATTTTGTGCTCAACATCGCGATTTTCATGTCAAAAAACACGATTTTCTAAAACACGATTCTGTGCTCAAAATCGCGATTTTCATAAACACGATTTTGTGCTCAACATCGCGATTTTCATGACAAAAAACGCGATTTTCAAAAACATGATTTTGTGATCAAAATCGCGATTTTCATGTCAAAAAACACGATTTTCAGAAACACGATTTTGTGATCAAAATCGCAATTTTCAAAACACGATTTTGTGAAAACACGATTTTGTGAACATGATTCTCAAGGTACAAAATCGCGATTTTTTCAAAAGGTCCTGTTTGCCTGTTTTGACCCTCAGGAGCCTGAATTGGCATAACTTTTTCATCCAAAGTCCATTTTTTGAGCTCTATAGCTCGTTGGAAAGCTCGTTTCAAATCCTACACGACCTCAACTGTTTTTTTCAAGAATAACACGTTGATTTTGAGATAGGATAATTTGAAGTTGACCCTCAAGTGGGACTAGGAAACCAAGGGGGCTCCCAAGGATTTTTGAGCAATACCAAGGGGGAGAAAATTGTGTCATGGGAAAGAAAAAAGCAAAAGATAGAAGAAAAGGGGCTAAGATTGAAAAAAAGGAGGGCGATAAACATGAAATACATGAGATAATATCACATAAAGGTGAAACATTTAGAGAAAAATTGCAAGGAATCAAGGAAACAGGGGAAATGTCTAAGGGGGTTGGATCCTTATTTGCAACAAGAGAATATGATAATACTTTTGTGGATATCAGAATAGGATATGACCATAGAAGGTTGGGTGTTTATATCAATCCTAATTGTGAGTGGAATTTAATTCATACTGACCTAGTGACCATTATCTTTGAGAACATTCAACCAACAACTCATCCTTCTATCCTCATGGATGGGGAACATTATGAATGCATGGGTAAAGTTGTGTTGCCTGTTATGGTGGATGATATGCAATTTTTGGAAACATTCTTTGTCATGGATTGTATAGATGAAGACTTGATCATTGGCACCCAAAGGTTCATTACACAAAATCATCAAGAATTTGAGGTGCCTTCTCCACCTATTATCCGTGCTTCTACATATATGTCTATGGAAAATCCTAATGACTATCCACCTTATGATAATTGGGGGCAAAATCATCTTTTCACAGAGCGTGCCTTTCATGAAAATTTTTTTCTTTCTACTCATGTTTTTGAATCTAATCCTTCTTTGAGTAAATCACAGGAAACCTTAGAGAATGGAGAAATGGGGGACTCCAAGTGTTTGGGGGATGTGGAAGGACCCTCTCTTCCTATAAATTTGGATTCCCCTCATGAAGCCATAAGTAGGGATGATCTACACTCAGATGGTCAAGAAGGAGATGATCAACCAATGTTGTGTATCACTGATGTGGAAAAGGAGGTCGACTCTAGGGTGAATCATGACAATCCATCACCCATTTGTACACCTAGGGATTCTATGTGTAATAAGGATAAATGTCTCGATGAATCTCTAGATCAATCTCAAACCACACAACCCATTGATCCCTTGCATAAGTCTGATGTAGGTATAGAAGATCAACCCTTGTACATTCCCCATGTAAAGATGAGTTTTCTCAAAAAACTCACATTGAAGGCCCAAAAGACCCTTACATCAAGAAACAGAAATCACATTTTCTTGGTAATGTCAAGCAAATTTGGGTGGCCAAGAAATTACTTAGAGCCCAACCAAATCGCACCATGATATGGGTACCAAAGAAAGCCCTTGCACAAAATCAGCCCCCTCACACTAGACTTCAAAATCTATGGTCTAGGCCTACCATGACTTATCCTCAAGAAAGACCACTTCCAATCCAAGGATCACAAGCAATCAAGCCTAACCTCATAAAAAATCCAGGGGGGGACTTCAAGGCAACAATCTGCACAACAAAGACACCAAGGCGAGGTAACGGACTGAATCAAGCTCAGAGCTCCAACAAAGATCAAAGAACCTCTTCTGCAAGGATATGGGTTTGGAAGACGAAAGTACCGATAGCATCCACCAAAGTAAAGAGCCAACCACGATGGATCAAACCCTCACAAAATTATTCAAACATGAAGCGGCCAAAGGTGATCACTACCCAGTCACAGACCGTTCTCAAATGGATCCCTATAAGGAGGAATGATCAGTTGTCATCTCGAGATACAATGGATACCTCCAGAAAAGATGGCATCAACAACTGCAAGTGACATCAAGCCTCGACGAGGGATAACCATGTGCTCCTTGCACAACCCTGTCTTTTGCACCATTCAGGTCATGCATTTCCAAAGTATGCATTAATATAGGGCCACATTACACGGCCGTGCATAGATACACTTGAGAATCCCAAACACAAGAGCACATTGACATATGTCAAATATTTCTATTGATACTAACTTTTGTGTTCTTGTTTTGTGATATTTTTTCCACAAAAAAAAAAAAAAAAGTGAGAGAAGAAAAGCGAGAGAGAGCTCGTTCCTAGGTTTGGCTTATGGAACATGGGACCATCAACCAGGGCATTCATCAACAATCATAAACCAACCAATGGTCCATCATGATGAAAGATGTACAACACGAAGAGATCCGCATCGACTGACCTTTCCTTATGGTAAGAATCTCCTACTTGGGCCACATTATAACCATGATAGAGTAGGAAACCTTGTCATCAGCATACCCTTGAGCACTTAGCTCAAGACCCCAAATTTTTGCACCATACTTCTTCCAATGCATTTTCCAAGTAAGCATGCATAGGGCTACATTACAAGGCCGTGCACAAGGCACATACTTTTTTCAACCCATGCACTAACACACTTACCCATCATTCACTATGGGTTATGAGTACTTGGCATGACTACTCTGAACATCATCTTTAGAAGAGCTAGAGGACATCCTGGGGGCAACATCAATACCTAGGAAGCAATTCGAAGCTAGTAGTTGCTCCACTCAATCTTGATAACCTCTTTTGAGCAACTCACAATCTTTGAAAGCTCACAACGATGCACTCATGCGGAATCCACGAAAGAAGCACATACCAAGGGACTACGACTTGCAAAGGCTTGCAGTGACAAATGAAGAACCGGACAACCAACGCTTCCAAATTTGGAAGATAGAGGGCTCTTGTTCACACAGAATGGATACTACCTCTCAAAGCACTACATGGAACAACCACTACAACAAGGGTCTGTCAGGGACGACAGACTCGAGAGGGAGGGGAGTGTTGGAACTCAAGGTCAAGCACAAGCATGAAAGCACATCAGAAAGGTGGACACACACAAGAAGAAGGAGCAAGTAGGGAGCTCCATGAAGTACATGTCAACTCTTCAGAAGAATCCCCTACAAAACTAGTGATTTCCATCACTAAAACCATTGTAAATACCATTTTCTATTTTTGTAGCTCCATTGTGTGCAAGCCGAGGAGTCCTCGAGCTTGAGGAGTATTAGAAGTACCATCGTACCAATTTTCATAATTTTTAGACTTCGTTTGAGCCCTCAAATAAGCCCTGGAACCTAATTTTTAACTAGGCCGGACACTAGGTCTGGATAGGGTCAAAACTAGTCAAAAAACCTATTAAAAGAGCTTGAGAGCTCATTTTTGAGGGTAGCTTCTTGTAGATTTCAGCTTTGTAATAGATTTCTTTAGTAATCAAAGTCCTTCCATTGTTCCTCTCTTTGATCTTGCCTTGTGCGCGTGTGTGTGTATGTGTGTGCATGTTTGTGTGCTTTCACTCACGCACTTGTGCCTTCACTTGCTCGTGGTCTTCATACCGGTCCTCACGTCTCCGTGGATTGACATGTAAAGGAGGTGGTGCTTACGCTTGAGCTACACCAAATTTTGGCGCCGTTGCCGAGGAGAGAGCTTCGAGGACGAGCGTTGTGATGGTAAGATCGTAGATTTGCGACGTTGGAAGGTAAAAAAACTGTCATTTCAGTTCATTTTCTGTTTTTTCCTCTTCATCTTCATCATCATCATCATCTCCACCTTCTTCCATCTTCTTCTTCATAGAAATTTCTTGTTTTTTAGTGCATTTTCACCATTTTCATACCACTTTTCATGCATTATTGTGTGGGAAGGAGTTAGGAGAAGCAAGGGAAAGCAAGCGCTGTGTTTTTTTCATGATTTTCTCCTCATACGGAGCTCGCCATAGCCGGCGCTCAGAAATTTGAATTTCCCGCCAAAAAACTCGTCGAGGCTTGATGTCACTTGGATGAAAATCTGTCAGCATGTAAAATGGGCACCCTCCATTCTGATCGGGGGGGGGGAATATATGTCTTCTGATTTTAATGCATTTCTGGATGAACAGAATGGAGTTGCTGAACGAAAGAACAGGTCACTCATGGAGATGGCGAGGTGCATGGTCAAAAGTCAGGCTTTACCACATAGTTTCTGGCTTGAGGCTGTCATGTGTGTAGCATATGTACTGAACAGGTATCCCACTAAAGCGCTGCATTCTATCACTCCATATGAGGCTTGGCATGACCGCAAACCATCTGTTGCTCATCTGCGTGTTTTAGTTTGTCTTGCATATGCATTAATGCCTAAACAACATCACAGAAAATTGGATGATAAGGCAGTAAAATGTATTTTTGTAGGGTACAGTTCTGAAAGTAAAGGCTATCGTCTGTATCATCCACAGACTAAATGCATTCTGGTTAGCCGTGATGTTGTATTTGTGGAAGATGCTATTCAGCCATTGCTTTCATGTACTAAGGAGAAATCTGTTAGCTCCAAAGACATCTATGATACTTTGATGCCTCTTTTTACACGTGGACAGTCTAGTGCTGGTCCTAATGAGGCAACTTCTCGGCCTTTGCAGGTTTTGTATGATGATGCAGATCATTCCATTTCTGATGCAGATTTACATGATGCACTTGTTGATGAGAGAGCTGATATTGAGCAGGCAAAAACTATGCCAAAATGGCTAGTGAAGACTTTGCGTGACAGCAAGATAGATGCACCTTTGTCATATTGTACTCGTTCAGGCTCTCATAGTGCCTCCTTTGCATGAGATTGCTATGCTATGGCTGCGTCTAGTCTCTGTGATGAGAATGAGCCTGTTTATTTTGATGAAGCACAAAATTCAGAAAATTGGATGGCTGCTATGCAATTTGAATATGATGCTATAATGAAGAATGGTACATGGTCTTTATGTGACTTGCCTCCTGGCAAGAAGGCCATTGGCACTAAGTGGGTATACAAGCTGAAGCGTAAACCTGATGGTACAGTTGACAGGTATAAGGCTAGGCTTGTTGCAAAGGGTTATGCGCAGGAAAGAGGCATTGATTTTGATGAGACCTTTGCACCTACATGCTGTATGACTACTGTTCGGAGCATTTGTGCACTTGCAGCCCATCATGGTTGGAATGTACATCAGTTGGACATTAAAACAACATTTCTGAATGGTGACTTGCATGAAGAAGTGTATGTTTTTCAGCCCCATGGCTTTGTGCAGAGAGGGCATGAAAACCAGGTGTGCAGGTTAAAGAAGGCATTATATGGTTTAAAGCAAGCACCACGTGATTGGTATGAGAAGATACATGCCTATCTGGTTGCAGATGGTTTTGAGAACAGTCCAACTGAAAGCACCTTATATGTTAAGCGTGCTAATGATGTGCTTCTGATCATTGTTGTCTATGTTGACGAAATGCTGCTCACTGGTCCTATTGAGAAGCATATTGCTGATTTCAAGGCTGATCTTCATGCCTCATTTGAGATGTGCGATTTGGGGCATTTGCATCACTATTTGGGCATTCAGTTTATGCAAGTTGATGGTGGAATGGCTTTGTGTCAAACGAAATATATTGACACATTATTGCAGTGTTTTGGCCTTGAAGACTGTAAGCCTATTGCCACTCCTATGGAGACAGGTTTACGATTGAGTCTTCATGATGCTGGAGATGCATTTGATGTTGTTCTCTATCAGCAGCTGTTGGATGCTTGATTTACTTATGCATTACTCGGTCAATTTGTTGTCTCAGAGATGAGCAGATCTATGCATTGCCCAGGAGTCAAGCATTGGCAGGCAGTTAAGCGCATCTTTCGCTACTTGAGTGGTACTCGGCTACTTGGGTTGTTTTATCCCAAGGGAGGATCACTACCACCAGATTTGCATGCTTTTTCTGACTCTAATTGGGCTGGTTGCTATGACACTCGTGTGTCCACTAGTGGCTTTTGCTTCATGCTTGGTAGCTCATGTATATCTTGGTTGAGCAAGAAGCAGCCTGTTGTGGCCACTTCCAGTTGTGAGGCTGAGTATAGGGCAGCGTTCACAGCTACTGTTGAGTGTGTGTGGCTCAGGCGCCTTATGGCTGATTTGGGTGTTGGCCAGTCTTCTACCACCACCATCTTCACTGACAGTCAGAGCGCATTGGCAGTTGCGAGGAACCTTGTGTTCCATGCTCGCACTAAGCACATTGAGGTGTATTATCATTATGTCAGGGAGAGGTTCTCTGCTGGGGAGATCAGCTTGGCATATGTGCCCACGCAGGAGAACATTGCAGACCTTTTCACGAAGGCTATGCCTAGGGCGAAGTTTGAAGCTTTCTGCAAAGCTTTGGGCTTACTTCCTTTTGTGGAGTGATTTCCACATAGCTTGGCACTTCCTTATACATGAGTGCCAGCTCCTTGTTCACCGCATCACTCCCAGGGGGGATTTGTTGATATATTTAGGTAGTGATGTGTGTGAACACACTAGGACCGCCGGGGCACTTTTTTCCCTCTTTAGGAGGTTTTTTCCCCCGGCTTGTATATATGCCTATTGCCGTAATGGGCTACTTATCTTTGTACATTCTCTAGTAATACATTCAATATTGTGTGTTGTGCTCCAAGCTTCTTCTTCTTCCTTGTGCTGTTCCCGTGCTTCCGTAGACGTCTATCTCCAACAATCTTTAGTTCGAATGGTGTCTAGATAGCTCTCTTTTGAATCGAATTCTGGTTCCATTTCTATACTCTCATACTCCTCTTTCCACTCTTTTTCTAAGATTTCCCCTGCTTCCACTTCTTGAAGGACAACCATGTACAAATTTACATCATAGCCTTCTTCGTCTATGCACTCGTTCATAGTTAGGACTTCCTCATTCACACATACATCTAAGTTTGCTAAGATTTCCATCCATCCATGCGGTTCAAAGGTTTCATCAGGAAAGATTTGAGGCATGTACCTTGGGTCCTCTACATGTCGATAGTTAGGATGTCCTATTGGCCACATCTACCTTTTATTGTCCTCCTTTTGGGCTTCCTTACACATCCATAGCTGGGCGTCCTCATACTTCCATGATTGATCGCTTGTCCCAGCACTATGAATAGATAGGTCATCTTCCTCCTTGTGTATGGGATTCCATTGTAGTGGAGGGACATCTCGATATGCAAATGTATGCAAGTTTATCTTGGTGGTATTTCCTTGATGTTGCAGGTATAATGAATCTCGTCCCCAGTCTTGCACAACCCGCATTTGTCTCATGAAAGGTCGTCCTAATATCATTTCGTAATTGTTTGCCTTTTCGAACTTACAAATGGCTAATGTGTGTTCAAATTCAACTCCACAGGTGGTTAATTTGATTCTTTCTAATATGCCTAAGGGTTTCTCCACATGACTGTCCGCTAATTGGAGCTTCATGCGTGTGGGCCGTAAGGCAGGCTTTCCCCATTTCTCCCAAATTTCCTTGGTGGCGATTCCTACTCTTGCTCCTGTGTCTAGTATAGCCTTGGTCATGTACCCATTGTAAGTGACAGGTAGACATGTATTACCTTCGTCCCCTTCACTAAATTCTCCCACCTTATCAATTGGGATTTGTATTTTAGATGGATTTTGTTGCTCTAGCACAATGGTGAGAACCACGTTAAGAAGCTCCACCTCCTTAATGTCAATCGGCGGAAGAGATAGGAGTGATATGAAGATCGTGAATGTGAGATGAAGTGAGAGTGAAGGTGAGAAGCATAGAAATGCACACACACATACACACACACTACGAAGAGACAAGCAAGAAACAATGGAAGGTGGGAAATCAGCTCTATTACTCAAGAACACTATTACAAGCTCAAAAGAACTCTAAGCTCACACTAGCCAACACTAACCAACCTCAAAAATGAGCTCTCTAGCTCTTTTTATAGTTTCTAGACTAGTTTTGACCGGTTTCACATCTAGTGACCGGCATAGTTAAAAATTAGGTCCTAGATGCTATTTGGAAGGGTAAACGATGTCTAAAAATAACGAAAATTGATACGCTTGTTCTACCTAAGCTCCTCAAGCTTGAGGACTCCTCGGCTTGCACAAAATGGAGCTATGGATTACAAAATGGGGTTTTCTATGTTACATATGTTACAATAGTGATGAAAATCACTGTTGGAGGTTTTTGAAAAGTATTTTAAAACATAAGTCTTTGAAAAAAGATTTGACTGGCTTCCTGCTCCGTCGTTACATGCTTCCTCGTCGTCTGTGCCTCTGGCTGCTTCCAACACCCCCCTCCCTCTCACTTCTGTCGTCCCTGACAGAACCTTGTTGTGAGTTCTACCGGATATAGTTCTGTAGGAGGTCTTGAGCGAGGGTGTGCTCGGAGATACGAATGCCTCGGGCCAGATCTGCCTCGAGTTTCTCCCAGTCGATTGGTTGCGGTTCTTCCGGTGGCGGGAGCTGATAGTGTGTGGAATAGACCATTCGTTCACAGGCAAATAATTGTAATAAATGTGTAGGCCTGCTTATGAATACCTCTGAATGGTATTCCCAGAAGCTGGTTGTGAACATCTCTTCGAATGTCTGCTTGTAGCACGTCGGTAGATATTTTATTCTGCAATGCCAGGCATAACACACCCGTAGCGATGGCGTTGTACTCATATCATATACCAGGTCAAAATTGCCATGCTCAAAGCCCGGGGTGTTGACATGGGGTGCCTTGACGCGTCGGAAGACTTTAAAAATCATTTGCATCATGTCAAAGATTTTGACAGTCATATGCACCGCTATATCGTCCATATGCTTTAATCTAGGGAGCCAGTGGCGAATTGTAGCCATCATGTAGCCAACTGTTGGTAACTCAATGGGTGGCTTAAAATAGGGGTAATTCAACCAGTCTTGGCACTGCTTATTGTTTTGTACCTTAAGAGCAAAGGCAGTCCAGGAGCGGCGTCTTGGCACTGGTCCCCAACACGGGTTATACTTCAAATGCAAAGGTGCCTTTACCCATGTACTCATCATCTCTGGATACTGCTGTAGTAAATCTTTTCGCCACTCTGGTTGATAGATCCTTCCTTGCTGTGCATCTAGTGGCAAATCATCCGCCTCGAATTGAGTTGCATGCGATGGTTTCTTACCTGTCTCTTTCTCAATGGCTAACTGGTATTCGGCCATTAACATGAAATACGGTTTATACTGTAGCTCATGCCCAGATATGTATCGTCGCGGGGCCAAATGAGCAAAGAATGGAGATTGTAATATTCTTTCTTCTATCATCGCCATGGCATGTAATTGTGCCTCTACTCTCGCTGAGTGCGTTGTTCCAAGTTCCTCAATAGTCTTCATCCACGCGGGGGTCGGAAGTTCGTACGTCATCTGACCTTCGGCCGTGACGCGTCCGCCTGGGATGGGTTGTGGCTCGTACGCTTCTTCAAACGTTTCCTCCACCGGGATGGTGACCGTTTCTTCCTCAGCTGGAAGCTCAGGTGGGGAATCTGGCCTTGGTGGTGCTTCATATACTGCGATCCTTGATTCAAGGTGTGATACCTAGGCCCGTAATGAGTTGAGTTCCTCTAGGAGGTCAGGAGAGGGGTCCACAGGTGCTGGTATGTCTTGGTGTGCCGGTTCTCGTAACTGGAGTAATTTGTGATCTTCTTTGAGTTTCTGTAACTCCTCGTTCATGCGGTCATATTCATCTAGCAATCTTACATGATCTTCTAGCAGCATCCTCATCGAGTCTGAAGGAATGGCTTTGAACTTGCTAGGACTGAGTGGTTGGTCTGGGTGGTCGAGCGCTGCTTCTAAGTTTTCTCGGTTCTGATCCTATAAGCGTTGGTTTTCTTCCTTGGCGGCTGCTAGCTGTCTTCGTAGTAAGCCCATGTTTCGTGTTAGCGTTGCATTGCGGACTGTCTGGGCTCTTAATGAGTTATCCAGGTCAGCAGTTGCTTCCTTGGTCTTTTCTTCGCTTTCTAGTTCCCATTTGTGATAAGCCTCGCGTAATTCCTGGTAGCGGGTGTTCAGAGAGGCATTCTCAATAGACAATAAATTAAGCTGCGACTGTAAGTCATTGGTTGTCCTCTGCAGCTGCTGATAATTATCACCAAGAGATGTGAACTCATCTCTTACTTGCGTCATACACATGAACATCTGTCGGAATGCATTATCTACAGTGGGTGATAGTATTAATGGGGTGCTAAATGAAGATGCAGTTGGCGTAGATGCAACGGGAATGGGGAATGGGGGTGGGAAGGTGGATGATGTAGTGATTGTTGAAAATTGTGATGTGCCTAAAAATGTTTGTGCCGTGAGTGAAGTGAGTGATGGTGCAGTGGGTGGTGAGATGTCCATGTCAGTGGACGTATCTAGTGCGGTGACCGTGAATATGGGTGTGATCGTGGGTACTCGTGCTGGTGTAAATACGGGATTTACCAAGGTTGAGGGGTAATTTACAGGGGGGTTGGCTGGAGCAGCTTGGTAGAAAGGGGAAAGAGGGGTTACAGTGGGTCGGGGAGGTGAGACGGGGGAGAAGGTTAATGGCGGTGGGAATGGGAAAAGGGGTCTTGGAGTTGTGGGGAAAGGTGGAAGAGATTGATGAAGGAATGGGTTGGATAGAAAGGTGGGTGTGGGAGGGGGTAGACTAGGGCTAATGGGTGCGGGAATTGTGGGGTGAGTGGTCGTAAAGACAATTTCTGCAACACCACCGGCGAATGAAGATGTTGGTCTGGGGGAAGGAGGGTGAAGAGGGGAGGCTGGATGGACGGGCGGTGAGAGAGGAGCGGTTGGGGTGGTCGATACTTCAGTGACTACTGAGGTTTGTACAGCTGTAGCGCGGGGTGGGGAATCTACAAAGATGGTTTCTACAGCCAACGAACTTTCGGGGACGAGGCGTGCCTCCCTGGCTTGTTCAGAAGACTGTGCTCCTGTTGGTACACGAATGTATTCGCCGGGCTTTGAAAGTAGTCATACTCTGTGGGGGTCAAACTGTGGTAGTGGTTTTCGTTGTAAGTACCTGAGCGCTTCGTTGGAGCCTATTGATTTGACTAACTCGCAGAATCCTTTGATGTATGCATCTTCGAATCCGCCTGTGACAAGTTCTTGTTCTATTATTGTTTGACTCTCTTCCTCTGTCAGCTTTTTGCGTGCCCAAACTTTTTCCATAGTTCTATGCAGCTTCTTGATAGCTAGTGTGTAAGCTGCTGCTTCGTAAGTTTCATCTTCATGGGTACTTGTATCACCATGTGTGTCTGTTTGTTGGCCTTGGCCATCTGTCTGTTCATGCTCTTGGGATTCTTGTGTTCCCTGGCTAGCTTTGTCGTCTCCTTCGTCATCATCGGTTGCTGTTCTTTTGTCATCAGAGCTGGACACGATCTGTCCTTGTGGCTGATCCCTGGGTGTGGTGGGGTAGCTAGGCCTTTCAAATTCTTGAGAAAACAATTGTCCTTCTGAAAACTGGAACTCATTGGAGAATGCATCGGGCATCTCAAAATCAAAAGTTTGGTCCAGTGGCTCTGCTTGTCCTGCTTCTAAATGGGGTATTGGAAAAGAGAAAGCTTCCGCACCAATAGTGGTGGGAAGTTCAGCTGCTGTGGTGATAGGTTCTGTGGTTGTGGCTGCTTGGGGTGCAACAGTACTGGTGGTGCCCTCCGGCGTAACTGGTCTTGATAACCGTATATGAATTGGTGGTACCGTGGGAGTGGCTGTGTTGGTGACTGCTCTGGAGATGGTTGTGGCGAGGGTGATTCTGGGACTTGTAGGCATGGGATAGTGCCTCTCATCCGCTTTCCGGCTCTGCCTTTGCTAGACTTTCTAGCCTTCTTAGTGGTCCCTTTGAATGCTTTCAGTTCCTCACTGGTCATGGCACGCTCAATTGGTAAGTCATACGCCAAGCACATATATATGATCCTGGTGAGGGCGCAGCACCCATTGATTACCTTCTTTCACTCCCATCTATGTTGTGCCAAATAGAGCAAATCAATTATCCAGCTGGCTAGATCAACCGTTTGAGGTCCAGTACATGCTAAGTACAATCCAAACCAGATTCTTTTGTGGGGCATGGTAAAACGATCCTGAGCTGGGAAAGCAAAGTGCTGCATGCATATCCGTAATGGCTTGGAAAGCTCAGGGGTTATGGCTGAAATATCCTCCCACTTAGTTACGTCACCACGTTTCATCTGCTCTGGGACTAGCCGTTCTCTCTTCGTCGGAGTGTGCGTTCCATGTATTTTCAGAGCTACGCAAATTAAATCTTTAGACAAATAAAACCTTCTGAATGGAGGATCATTTACCAAGGATGGTAACATGAATGTGCCGGGTAGATCCTTGTTCTCTGAAGCCGTTAAGGTGGTTACCAAGTAAAAACATCTGTAAAAATCAGGTTTAGGCAGAGGGTCACTAAAATATTCTGTAAATCCCGCTCGTGCCCAAACGTGCGTTAGATCTTGTGTATTCTGTAGTCCTTCAAATTCTCTTGACAAGAACTGGTACTTGGTCAATGTGCGAAGATCAAATGCCAAATTGGCCTCAAATATGAAATCAGCGTCTGCTAATGGTCCTGCTAGGCCTTGAAACCAGTGAGAATTACGATGAATCTTCTCAGTATATCCTCTAGGAGGATCATCGATTGGCATGGGTCCTGGAAAACCTTGAAACTCTGGTGGTTGCATCGTAGGATAAGATTCTGCGAGTAATTCTCCAATATTGGCCATTGGTGTGCTTGGGCCAGCTTCTGATGGTCCTGCTTCGGCTTGCATGATGACTGATGAGCTAATGGAAAAGATCTGCTACAAAAGATTAACACATTAGTATGGAAATTAATTATGATCCCATTAAGGTGAGACCGCAATCCCTTTCCATAACCGATGTGTAACCCGTGTAGCCAAGTGTCGTGAAGTGATTGATGCAATGATCTTTTTGCAGAGCTAATGCAGGTCTCTAGACACCTACATGGTTCAGATTATGCCTACAATTCTTGATGAGCTTTTATTATGCATGATGTGGGGTTTGGGTGTATGAATTTATACAAGGTTTGGTTGAGGGTGAATTATTACAAGGGTGGAGTTTAAATGGGGTGGGAAAATTGTTAGATAATGGGGTACAAGAAGGCGTTTGGATACGTTTCGGTATCCATTTCCTAAGAGTCTTTGAGTGGGTGGTGTGTTTCTGCTGAGGGACAAAAAGTAGTATCGGTTTTGGTGGTATTGAGGGATGGAAAGATTTCTGAGGGGTATATATTACATGGCTTGAGGGTTGGGCTATAATACATTGTTTGGGTACCCAAATCTGCATGGGTGTGGGTCGATTGATAAGATACTTCTTGGCGATCCAAATCTGTCGAGTATTGGTACTTGTAGAAGAAGATCGAGGGGACTTTGGATGCTGACTCTGCTTCTGTTGAAACTTTGTCATGTTCTCGTCTGCAGTGTTGCCAATAGCCTGTGGATGCTGTCCTTTTGGCACCCATATTTGTCTCGGGCCACTTGTTCTGTGATGTTGATACTGCTGCTTTCTTTGCCTTGTCTGGTGATGTTGTCGGTCTGGGTTCCTCTGTTGTGGTTGACTCCTTCGTGGTTGGGTTTGAGAGGTCCAGTGGACGCTCTGCTTTGGAAATGAAGGGAGATCCAGCACTTGCGTGACCTGCCCATTAGGAAGTGATTCGTTCTTTATCTTTAATCTAGGCTAGTCCGCAGCAAGTTTGGAAGGATGAGCACCGCAGGGTGTTGTGCTCATTTGGCCGCTGATGCAACCCACCTGACCGCTGATTGTGTTCATCTGCCCTAGCGGTTGGGTAGCTGCCCCTTCTAGTTTGCAGGAAGCCCCAGGGAAGATCTCCTGTCGTCCTTCTGATTGACAACTGTCCCTAGCCAAGCCCGAGTGGGTTGGTGTAGACGTAACGTGACTGGTCTGACCCAAGATCTTCCGGTCTTCCGTCGCATGCGTTTCATAGGGTCTAGGGTTACAAACCTCAATCGGAATGCCGTTAGGGAAGTCAAGCGGTATCACTCGCTTCTGTTCTAAGGTTCCGATTTGTATGGAGCCTTGTCTAAGATTTAGGTCCACTGAGTGATCGTATAGCCAATCTTGGCCAAGGATTAGGGGTTCTATCAGGTCGTCATCATGGCACACTAGTAGCTTCGCTGTCATGGTCACATCCTTAATGAGGATAGGAAGGTCCACCTCACCCATGCAAGGGGTTTCCATGCCTCCTAGGCCTATGAGGTATGCCTCAATTGGCCGCATTTCTATTCCTGAATCCTTATAGTGGGACCATCTAATAGCACTAGTCACAACACCTGAGTCAATTAAAGCCCTGAGCTCTTGGTAAGGGTTGCCGTGCTCTAGCCTAACTATAATGAATGGTCTCCTGTCCACTATACTAGGATGAGTGGTTGACTTTACTTGACACATGGCCATGGGATATCTGGGTGTAGTTTCCAGATGGTTATAATGTTCTCTCCCTAGTCCTTGTCTTCTTAACTTCATGCGTTTAATGCGTTCTATTGCTTTTGCCTGAGCTTCCGCTCGTATTCTATTTTCTTCCTCCTTACGCTTCTTTGCCAACGTGAGTCGTCTAAGCATATCCTCAGTAAGAGGTTCCTGATATAGCTTGACTCTACAACCACTAATATAATTAGGCATTATATCTCCTTCTAAAGTGGCTAATTGTACTGCTCCACTTGTTGAGAGTCTGTTAATGATCATAGGCCCATAACCTCGCTTTTCTAACTTACGTGCGTGTTGCTTTAGCGTATATACTAGAACTAAATCTCCTTCTTTTAGGCCTTTATCTTTCACATGTGCATCAAAATATGCTTTTTGTCGCTTCTTCGCTGCGTATATGCCTGCTGCTGCCTTTAGCCTGGTTTCTCCTAATCGTTCCAAGTCCATTATTCTCGCTGATAATTCATGGCCAGTCCACTGATGTTCTTGTGCAACCTTAAGGGTCGGTATCAAGAAGTCCAAAGGAAGCACAGCATTCTGACCAAAAACCACTTGAAAGGGAGTTGCATTGAGTACGGTCTTGTAGGCCACTCGATATGCCCAAACAACGTGGTGTAACTGTTTGTCCCAATCTGAACGTTTGTTGTTCACGAGTTTCGTCAGTACGTTACAAAGGATCTTATTAGTGCTTTCAGCCTGACCATTGGCCTGAGGATGATATGGTGCGGATTTCTTGTGAATCACCATAAAATCCTGTAACAAATATTCAATGACTTGGTTTAGAAAGTGAGTGCCTCAATCGCTCACTAACTCTATAGGCAATCCATATCTTGTAAAGACATTCTCAAATAAGAATTTTGCAGTTGTGTGTGCATCATTCTTTTTCGTGGCTTTTGCCTCTACCCATTTCGTAAGATAATCTGTGGCAACAATAATGTATTCAGCATGTGTACCTTTTGCAGGGGGGTTAATGGGTCCTACAAAGTCTATACCCCACTTTGAAAATGCACGTCTGCCCATCATGGGTTTCAATGGCATTGCATCTCTGCGAGTAGGAAACTGAGTTCTTTGGCACACATCACATCTCTTGACATAGGTATGAGCATCCATGTGAAGAGTGGGCCACCATAATCCTGCAAAGAGGATGGCTTTGATTATCCTATCGGGTCCAAAATGGCCTCCTGCAACACCTTGGTGTGCAGTCTCTAGTATGCTCAGATAATCGCTTTCATGAACACATTGTCTTAGATATCCATCTCGTCCTCTTTTGTATAGGTTATCGCCAATAAGTGAATATTCTTGAGCTTCCTGCTCTAGACTGCGTTGCCGAGCTAAGGTCATTCCTTGAGGGAATGTGTTCATCCTCAAGTATGTCACTAATTGTTCACTCCAGTCTGGTGTGAGAGACACGTGATATAATGTAGCATGTTCTACTGGTGGTCTTTCACAACAAGCATGGCATTCTTTACACAACTTGTAGACATCTGCTTCCATCGAAGGCCAATATACTCCTAGTCTATGCAGAGTCTGTAATGTTCGATGTTTTGAATGATGTTGCTTTAATGCACCTATGTGTGCTAATTGCAACCAATTTGCATGTTCTGATTCATCTACACAACAAGCAAGAATCTTTTGATTATCCTGTTTATATATGCTTCCTACCATTATTTGGTATCTCTGAGACTTGGTAATCTCTCCCTCTTTGATCTTTATCCTAGGATTCTTGGGTCCATATGTGAGAATAGGGACTAAAGGCTTAGCCCATTCTGGTGCTATCTCAAGGTTAAACAAATATGCGTCTGGTAGATCATCCACTACTCCTTGAGGAGCTTCTCTTGAGGTTAATCTTGAAAGGTGATCAGCTCTAAGATGTGTCTTTCCTTTCCTGACTACGACTTCAAAATCATACTCCATGAGTAATAGAAACCAACGTATCAATCGTCCTGTGTTACATGGTTTGTTGACTAAGTACAATAGGGCTTGATGATCTGTAAAGAACTTGAACTTATTGGCCAACAAGTAGTGCCTAAACTTCTTTACTGCGTAGATCATCCCTAATCCTTCTCGTTCCGTCGTGGTGTAATTTCTTTCTGCTGCGTTCAATTGTCTGCTCGCGTAAGCTATGGGGAGATCTATGTTACCTTCATTCGTGGGTTGTGCTAACACACATCCTATGGCATAATTGGATGCATCCACATGTACATGGAATGGCTTACTCCAATCCGGGGTTGTCAATATAGGTGCTGAGCACAAGCGTCGTTTAAGTTCATTGAATGAATTTTCACATTCATATGTCCATTCAAAATTGGTTAAAAGAGAGTACAAAGGCTTGGCTATGATTGCATACATGTGTATGAATCTCCTATAATAACCGCAATGGACCATAAATGCCTGTACCTCTTTCACATTAGTTGGTCTAGGTAAATCTGCAATTACCTTCACCTTCTCTTCATCCGTAGAGATTCCATTTTTTGACACAATGTGTCCTAGAATTTTGCCTTGTCTGACCATGAAAACGCACTTTTCTGGGTTCAAACAAACCTGATATTCTCGACATTTGTCAAATATTTGTCTTAACTCTGGGATATGTGTCTGTCTTACATTTGAATGTGCACATAAGTCATCGACATATACTTCCAAACTCTTGCGTAGGAATTCCTTAAAAACATGACACATGAGTCGCTGGAAAGTGGCGGGTGCATTTGTTAAGCCAAATGGCATTACACGAAATGCAAATATGCCCCATTCAGTGGCAAATGCCGTCTTGTGTTGGTCTTCTGGAGCAATGGCTACTTGATTATAGCCTGAAAAACCATCAAGAAAGCTGTAAACTTCCTTGCCCGCAACTCTTTCCAATAGATGTTCCGTGATAGAAAGAGGATAACTATCTCTAATCGTTGCGGCATTAACTTTTTTAAGGTTAATACACACACGCAATTTTCCATTCTTCTTGGGCACAACCACAATGGGGGATACCCATTCGGTATGCTCAATTTCGTAAATGAATCCTGCTTCTATCAAGCGATCTATCTCCTCTTTAATCTTCGCAGCGTAGTTATCATTGTACGTGTAAGGTTTCTATTTTGTCGGTCTTGCATCTGGAGTCATAGGGATTCTATGAGAACATATATCTGGATCTACTCCTTTCAAATCTTTGTAACTCCAAGCAAAAACATCTCTATATTCGCGCAATAGGGCAACTAATTCTTCTTCTTCTTCCTTCGTCAAATCATGCCCTATGTATGTACATTTTTCTTCTTCTCCTTCTATGGCTACTATTATTTTCTTGGTTTTCTCTCGGTTATCATATACTTGTCCGTCATTCGCTTTTCTATTAGGCATTCGTACCATGATTCTTCTATCTTCGATTTCATATTTCTTGAAGTTCTCGGGTACTTCAAATAAAGATTCTTCTTTTTTTGACATGGTTTCTTTCTTCTTTCTTTTCTTGCCTTCACTCTTGTTAGTCACTTCCGTGACTAACCTCACCTCATTCGTAATTTCCTCGTGTCTCTGAGTGTGAGTCTCTACCTCGAAAAAATATTCTTCCTCTGATGCAAAGGGTGGGTCCATGATAATTGATTCTAAATCAAAATCACTTGCATCCTCAAATGCATCAGTGTTAGGTTCACATTCTTCTAAAATTGCATCGCACATGATTGGCTCTATCGTAAAAACTGATATGTCATAGCCATCCTTGTCACAGTGGGGTGTCCATTGTTCTTCATTGATGGCTACATCCATGGTTGCTAGGATTTCTGCCCAACCATGGGGTTCAAACTCTTCGTCTGGAAATACTATAGGTGCATAAGCTGGATCTTGAAGGGTTCGTGGATGTTGTTCTGCACCTAAGGTCCTTGCTTCTAATCTTTCTTCCTCTTGTTTTGCTACTTTACACATCCATAAATGAGTATCCTCATGCAACCAAGAAGGATCTGATTCTAATGAGTGCACGGATTCTGTTTCTACTTGTGTCTTATGGATTGTATTCCATTGTATTGGGGGTACGTCTCTATGTGAATAGTCTTTAAGATTGACTTTGGTAGTCACCCCTAAATGTTGCAAGTACAAAGAATTAGTTCCCCAATCTTGTACAATTTGCAACTGACGCATGAATGGTCGTCACAAATGGCAAAGGTATGCTCAAATTCTACACCACAAGTGGTGAGAGATATGCCTTCTAGTAAGCCTAATGGTTTTTCTACGTGTCCGTCAGCCATTTGTAGCTTCATCCTGGTGGGTCTTAATGCTGGCTTACCCCAACGTTTCAAAGCGGTGGTAGCTATGGCTACTCCGGCTCCTGAATCTAAGATGGCTTTCGTGGTGTAGCCCTGATGGGTTATCGGAAGATAAGTGTTACCTTCCTCTCCTTCACTTACATCTCCAATCTTTTCTACGGGTATTTCTGGTACCTTATTTCGTGATCCTATTTGTGAGGGAGTAGTAGCAAGCTCAGGGAATTGATTTGCTACATGCTTCCACAATTCTGGTTTAACCTTTAACAACTCCTCTAGAGTAAGGTTACACTGTACTTTAGTATTCTTGATCACTTCCGTGTTTCTAGGGATTACTGATTCTTCATTCCTCACTATTATCGTGGGTGCTCTCATACTAATAGACTTTGCTTCCCAAGATCCTGTGAACTGAGGTAATTCTTGTAAAGAATTAGATTCAAATCTTGTGTATTCACTCAGTTGTTCTTCCTCTACATCATCATAAATAGAGGGGATGTCTTGGGGAAATTGCTCCTGCAAGTCGTTTATTTCTTGAATAGGAGGATGAGTTCCTTGTTCTTTTCTCCATTTCTCTTCTTGGATTTCCCTCAAAAATTCATGAGGGAAAGACAGGTTGTTTTGACTTTCTGTGTTGGGTACTTGAGACAGGGATGGTGCATTCCTTTCCTGTGTCTCTGAGACAATAGGGTTCCTATGCTGATCCTTTTTCTCTTTGCTTTCAATCAAATATTCTAGCCTCTCCATTAGTCCTTGAAAGTGTAATTCCGGTTTTGCCATGTTATTCCAATTAAGATATCTAGAGGCTTCAAACAAAGCTTGTGCTAGTTCTACCATCTTCATGCAAAGTTTAGTTCTCTCAATTTCTAGATCAGCTCGAGGGTAGTTTGTGCTCATTTCACCTACCTGAGGTCCCTCTTTTAATCTAGCCTGATATGCACGAAACATCATGTCTAGATTTTCTGGTATGGGTTCCGCTAAAATTGATCCTGATTTCTGAGCTGGATTCTCTTGATTCAATTCTTGTGAAGTCAATTCTAGAATTTTGGCTCTAGATTCCTTCAAACTTCCTTCCAACTCAGTTATCTTTTTACTCCACTTTCTCTTTATTCTTTCTCTAGAATCTTTCCAAGATTTTGTCTTTTTGCTACTAGATTCTGCAACTTCACTGGTGCCAGCTACTTTCCCTTGATTAAGCTGTTGGTTCTGTAAGAGCGTCTGGGCTCTTGTGATAGCTTGGATAGGCACGTATGTAGGGTTGGATCCATCTGCGTTATTTACAATACCTATCACATTGATCGATGTCACATTCGAAGCGTTAACTGGATTTTTAGGACAATCTTTGATTATGTGCTCTTTGCCACAATCAGCACAAAAGCCTTGGATGTTATAGTACTGTGATTGTCCTGCTATCGGGGGATGTGGACAATCCTTTATGAAATGATCTCCTTGGCACCTAAAGCATGGTCCTCTAGGGCCCTGTGGTCTTTGTTGTCTCAATTGGGGTCGTGGATTTGGGTTTGTGTACATCACATTAGCATAGTCGGGCTCCCAACTAGGTTCCACTGGTGGACTATCGTAATGATATGTCTCCACATGTTCTGGTGACTCCGTATAATATGCGAGTGGACTATCTACATGAGTGGAGTCAAAACTGTTTGAGTTCGGGTCACTTTCTATGATCAAAGGTGAAGAAGGCACTAAGGCCCTACTTAGATTCTCTTCTGCAGCAGCGTATTTGACTGAGATGACATTCGCAGGTGGGGGTGGCTGCTGAGCTAAGACAGGTTGAGGTCTCTGTTGAGCCTGGTATGGGTAGTTCTGAGGAGGCCTATAGTAATAAGGCTGAGCATTGAAATGGCCTTGATACCTACCTGGCTGCGGGTATGCTTGCGGGTAGTTCTGTCTCACGGTTTGTTTGTTGTATGGGCAGTCTTTAGCCGTATGATTCGTGTATCTTCTCTCAATTGTACAGTATTGGCCACTAGGGTTGGCTTGAGGTTGTGGTGCATTGGGACACACATTTGCCATATGATCACCACCACATGTGTAACAACGCTTGTTCATTAGCACCCTAGGTTTACTAGAAACTCCTAGTTTCTGGGCCACTTTTTCTGCAAGGTCTTCTATTGAGCTAGACAATTTTGTGGATGCTAGAGATGAACAGTCTGAGTTCTTATAGACCTTTGAGAGTTCCAACTCGTCTCCTAAGTTGTCCTCAATGTCTATACAAATTCTCACACATTGCTCTAGCGTTCTGGGTTCTTTTAGGTACACGTAGGAGCGTAGTTTAGAGCTCAACAAGCCATCTAAAAACAATGACACTTGCTTAGCTTGTGAGGGTAGCTCTTGCATTGGACATCGTTCAACATATTGTCTAAACCTACGTCCTGCCAGTCTTACTGTTTCTTGAGGGGTTTGTTTAAAGCTATGAATCAACGAAGACGTGTCATGTCTAATCCCACTTTTAGAGAATTCAGTGATAAATGACTCTAAAAAGTGATGGATGTCTCTAAATTGCCTTTGTTGCAAAGGTTGGAACCAAGTTAAAGCTGTATTCTTTAACGTTAGTCCAAATGCATTATATTGCGTGAACATGTCTTCAACTTGTTCGGCTCTTAGTACTTGCTTGAATTCTGCGACATGGTCATAGGGATCTCCTGTCCCATCAAAGTAATTTTTCATGGATTTCACTAATTGAGTGGGTCTCAATACTTGCGTGTTCACGTGGTCTAGGTAGAGGAAAATCATCTCTACCACCTGGTATTCCATGATCTCTTTGCCTATCTACTCTATTAGTGTCTGTGGTTGTTCTATCTCTCCCTATGGGGTGATTAAAGCTTACTTCCGGTCTCTCTTTATTTCTCTCTCTTTGATTTCCATGGGCTGAGGATGTTCCTGCCCCTTGTTGACTCGTATTCATATTCGCTCTAGATGGAGGGAATACCAATTCACCTCTCCATGTGTATGTGTTTTTAGCGTGGTCAGGCACCACAAAGACTCTTTCTGAAGTCTCATCCAGGTATACAACCTTTCCAGGTGTATCCGGGTCCTTGAACTCGTATATCGTGATGATTCCTACCTCACTAAGTAGTTCTGTCTTGTATCTCCATAAGGCTTCATCAGTTTCTTTATTTACAAACAACTCTATGCTTCTGTTATCATGAGGGATCCAGTCTGGGATTAGTACTCGTGTCAGTACGAATTTCCCTCTAGGTGTTCTAGGCTCTTCTAATGGTTCTTTTCCTTGTGATTTTGTTTCCATCTCTGGTTGAATCACGCCAAACTCGTTGGTATTGTTTGGCTGTGTACTTAAGATGTACATTGTTCCTTCTTTGTCTATGTACGCGTCTCTCTCGAATTTCACCACTGGATGTTCCAATCCAGTGGGTTGATCGGGGTTGTGCGTTTGCACCACTTGCCTTCGCAAACCATCCTCATAGATGCGAGCACCTAAGCGGTTGGTTCGGAGAAACTCTAGTTGTGTTCTATAGGGTCCTTCTGGTTTTTCTAAATAGGCTACATTCGACCCTCCTTCTGGTCTTTCTGTGCTAAATGCCATTTCTGATTCGCTAGTATCTGAGCTCTCGTAGGGATAACTAGTGTTCAATTGTTGAGCCCACGATCGTGCGGTAGTTCTTACACTTGCCTCTGATGATCTAAGGCTTCGTCGGTCTGACTTACCTATATGTTTGCCCGATCTAAGGTTCATTAATTTTGTTCCTTTCACACTCTGTACACGCTCAGATCGTCAAAGATTCTTTGTTATTACTTTCTTGATTCTTTTTAAATTTCTTTAGATTCTTGTCTTAATGTATGCGTCAGGAATTCGACTTTCCGTGGTACTTTGAGTTCTCGTTCCGTCAGACTTATGTTCTTTCCTTTAGGTTTTCGTGTCACACACCTTTATCTTTAGTCTTGGACTTGACAAATTTAATTCTCTTGAACTTGAGGTGTTCCTATCGTCTTTATCCACAATACTACCGTTTATCCTAGGCTAAGAATTGACTGAGGGGGTTGAGTAATCTTCCAACCTCGATTCAGCTTTTCTGGTTGCTCTGATGCCCAAGAAGCCGCGCTTCCCAAGCTTTATGCCCTTCACTGCCTTGCCTTGGTTGCCTTTGATTGCCCTCGCTAGACCTGGAAAAATCCAATATTAGACCAATTCACAGTTGGATGATCAAACACTTGAGTATATACACCTTTTAAGTCCCTTCCCTTTTGCCCAACTTTTCAATGTTTGCCCCTGGCTTTCTAGTCCCAAACTAGGTCAACCTCAAAATAGCTTATCTAAAAATAGACGTATCCTTTAAGAAAAAAACATTTGAGGTCACGTAGTACTCGTCAAGAGCTTTCTAATGAGCTATTAAGCTCAAAAAACGGACTTCGGATGAAAAAGTTATGACTGTTCAGGCCCTGGGGGGTAAAAACTGACAAACAGGTTTTTCTCCAAATATGAGCTAGGGGGTCTCCTATGAGTCTAATCACCCAAAAATTTCCCAAAAATAGTCCCAAAATTGGCCAAAAAATGAAACCCTAAAATTTGCGATGGGGGTTCACAATCGCGATGGTCTGAGACAATCGCGATGGTCTGGGACCGTCGCGATGGCGTGAGGGTGGACAATCGCGATGGCGTGAAAGTGGACAATCGCGATGGCGTGAGTTTGAACCGTCGCGATGGCTCAATCAGGCGGACAATCGCGATGGCGTCAGTCAACGGTCAACGTGCACAATCGTGATGGTCCAAAGTGAACCGTCGCGATGGTCACAGATGCGATGGCTTGAGCCAATCGCGATGGTCCAAAATTTGAGTTGTCGCGATGGTGTAAGGGTGTCGTCACGATAGCGTGAGGTGCGAGCCATCGCGATGGTCTAGCTTGCCACGTGGCACCGTCGACGCGATGGCGTGAGCCAATCGCGATGGTGTGGGGTCAACCGAACAGTCGCGATGGTCCGCGAACCGTCGCGATGGTCCAAATGAACCGTCGTTGATGGCGTGAGACCGTCGCGATGGTCCGGCCGAGCCGTCGCGATGGCTTGAGCCAATCGCGATGGTGTGACACAATCGCGATGGTCTGAGACCGTCGCGATGGTCCACCAAACTGAGAATTTTTGAAATGCGTCTGTGGATTCGTAGATGCGCAAGGGTCGCCTACATGCCTGTGGGTCGCTTACCTCAAATTCCGAAGTTTGCAGACCATCGCGATGATCTGACACACTCGGAAATTTCTGACAGAAGGTGATTTTCTTACCTTTTTGCAGCCTTCCTGATGCACTGGAGTACTGTTCCTGCAAGAAAACTCAAGAAAGCCAAAGCACACACAAGCACAAAAGCTCTCTCTCACTCTCTCGCATGCACAAATGAGGGGAAATGAGGAGAAGGTGGATATGGTGAATTTTCAGATTTTTTTGGAGATGAAGATGATGATGCGGTGATGAAGATGGAGTGTGGGGGAGGTGAAAAACACTAAAAACTAAGTAAGAACAACAACAAAACTGAAATTTTTACCTTCCAACGTCACTTCTTGCTATACTCTTACCATCACACATTCGTCCTAGACTCGATCCCCGGCAACGACGCCAAATTTGGTGTTGCTTTAGCACAATGGTGAGAACCACGTTAAGAAGCTCCACCTCCTTAATGTCAATCCGCGGAAGAGATAGGAGTGATATGAAGATCGTGAATGTGAGATGAAGTGAGAGTGAAGGTGAGAAGCATAGAAATGCACACACACATACACACACACTACGAAGAGACAAGCAAGACACAATGGAAGGTGGGAAATTAGCTCTATTACTCAAGAACACTATTACAAGCTCAAAAGAACTCTAAGCTCACACTAGCCAACACTAACCAACCTCAAAAATGAGCTCTCTAGCTCTTTTTATAGTTTCTAGACTAGTTTTGACCGGTTTCACATCTAGTGACCGACATAGTTAAAAATTAGGTCCTAGATGCTATTTGGAAGGGTAAACGATGTCTAAAAATAACGAAAATTGATACGCTTGTTCTACCTAAGCTCCTCAAGCTCGAGGACTCCTCGGCTTGCACAAAATGGAGCTATGGATTACAAAATGGGGTTTTCTATGTTACATATGTTACAATAGTGATGAAAATCACTGTTGGAGGTTTTTGAAAAGTATTTTAAAACATAAGTCTTTGAAAAAAGATTTGACTGGCTTCCTGCTCCGTCGTTACATGCTTCCTCGTCGTCTGTGCCTCTGGCTGCTTCCAACAGATTTTCTTTTTCCTTGTTTTCCTTTTCATCCTTCTCTTGCCCTAATTCCAGTTGACCTGCTATTTGCTTCCATAGTTGCGGTTTAACCCAAAGTAATTCTTCCACAGTCAGTTTGCATTGTACTTTTGTTTTCTTAAGTTCCGTTAGATTTTGTGAATTCTTTTCTGAGTTTCCTTTTCCTTTTCCATCTACTGTGGGTGCTCGGATTATCATAGATTCCTTTTCGTATTCTCCCATGTAATTTGGTAAGGTTGAAATGCTCTGAGCTTCTTCTCTATTTCGGTCTAGTCTTGATACTTCCTCATATACTTCTTCCATGTTGGTATTTGGTTGATAAACTTCCACATCTAATTCCTCAAAGGGAGGCTTAGTCACTCCATTCTTCTTCCATTTTTCTTCTCGGATTCTATTCCATAATTCCTTTGGCCAATCAGCTTCTAAGTCAGGTATTGTTGACTTAGGTTCGTCCCGATTTTTCATTCGCTCACACTTGTCATCCTTCTCTTTAAGTTCTTTATCCTTGGCTTTGACACACTCCTTGTATTGCTCCTCTGCTATCCTTGTCTCTAGAAGGGCTGAGATAGTCTTTTCTAGGGTAGCTTGTGCTACCTCTATAAGTTTTCGACATATCGCAAGCCTCTCTTTTCTAATTCTTCCTGTGGATAAAGTTTTTCGTGTTGTTCCACATTCGGTGCAGTCTTAATTCTAGCTTGGTAAGCTTTCAACCACATGTCTAAGTCGTCCGGCTTTGGGTCAGCTAGAATCGATCCTGGTTTCTCTTCTTCTTGGATAAGCGGTGGAATGGGAACTTCCTCCCGAATCTCTGGTTCTTTATGCTCTTTCTTACTCTGTTTTGTTTCTTATTGTCTTGACTCTTGTTTTTCATCCATTTATCTTTGAGCTTCTCTCTTCTTTCCTTCCATTTTTGTGCTTTTATGTTTTGGGCATTCTCACGTGAATCCTCTGAATCTTCTACTATTTGAATTTTGGGCTTACTGTTCTATTGCTCTCTCGTTCGTGTTCTGGTTGTTTTCCTTTTTGTTCTTTTGTTTGAGCTCTTGTAATGGCCTTTAAGGGCACGGTGTATTCCTTATCACCTCCAGGTGCTTCTATCACTTCAATTACATTAATTGGTGCAGTCTCTTGGACTTTGGTGGGATTCTTAGGGCAATCTCTGAATAGATGTTCCTTTCTGCAATCATTGCAGTATCCTTCCCAAGTCCTAGGGGGTGGTGGATTTTAAGGCCGAGGACATTCTCTAATAAAATGGTCTCCTCTGCATCTATAACAAGGTCCTCTTGGCACATGCGATCTAATGGGTGGTCTTCCGGGTTGTTGTGCTTTAGGTGCAGTATACATTAAGGTTGCTACCTCCGTTCCATAAGCCTGATCATAACCTTCATAGCCATAGTATGCTGAATCATATGCTGGTTCGTACTCTAACATGTTGGTTTCATAGGGATAGTAATCTCTTGGGGGCAGCTCATATCCAGGGTTTGCTGATTCTACACTGGTCATCGTTGAGGCTAGCACTATGGCTCTTTCCAAATTTTCTTCTAGCTGGGCATACTTTACAGGTACCACATGCTGAGGATGTGGAGGTTGTGGTCCCAACACCAGTTGAGGGTTTCCAAATTGTGCTGGTTCATATGGCCTGGGGGCTCCTGCTGGTGTTGGGTAGGAATTGTATCTAGGCATATCTCTACCTGGCTCTCTAGGGGGATATCCATATGATCGATACTGAGGCGATTGGAGAGGCCGTACCTGCCTATTAAAGGGGTAGTTCTCCGTGGTGTGGTTGGTGTATTTTTGTTCTATGTGGCAATACAAGGTAGTTCCTTGTTGGGGCTGTTTGTTGTAAGGATATGTCTAAGGTATACCAGTTCCTCCTCGTACACACGCGTGTGTGGGGTGATCTCCTCCACATAGACTACAACTTTGTAACATAGGCACTCTTAAGGCTGGGTGTTGGTAATTTCTCTGTCCTTGGACTCCCAATTTCTTTGCTACCAGCTCTGCTAATTCCTCCACATTACTGGAGTTGGATGTGATAGTACTCCTAGAGTCTTCTGATTTAGTGGGGCTGGGCGTGCTCTTGAGATCCTCAGCTAAATTGTCTTCTAGGTCAATGCACTCTTGAAGACACTCACTCAGGGTTTGTAACCTTTTCACATAGACTAGCGTTCTCAGGGTTCCATTCGTTAGTCCATCCAAAAACAATGATATCATTTTTTGCTGAGTGGGTCTCTCCGCAGCTGGACATCTATCAACATACTGGTTGAATCTTCGGGCAGCCGTTTTCACAGTTTCATTAGGGTTTTGTTTAAAGCTGTGGATTAAAGATACAAAATTATGTTTAATCCCTCTCTTAGTGAATTCCCAATGAACTCTTGAAAAAATTGCTCCATATTTCCAAATTGGTTGGGGTCTAATGGCTGGAACCATGTCAGAGCCGTTCCTGTGAGGGTGAGTCCGAAGGACTCATACTGCACGAAGAAGTTGTCTACTTGTTCCGGTCTTAGAACTTGTTTAAATTCAGCAATGTGATCATAAGGTTCTCCCAATCCGTCATAATGATTCCTTACGCATTTGGCCACCTGAATAGGTCTCAATCTTCTCATTGGTTCTGGCGGTCTAGGCATTACAGGGAAGACATGAACTACTGGTCTAACTGGGGGTATTCCATGCTGTACTCCTATTGGTGGTCGTGGTCTTATCGGTGGTCGGTATTGATTACCTACTCCAAGGTGGGTCTGCTTGTGTGTTTGCACTCCTGGAGTTGCAAATTGCACATGAGTACGGTTTGGAACACTCCGTTGGCTAGTTTGTCCTGACATGTTGTGCTCTGCCTCTTGTTGGGTTCCGAAGGGGTTCTGAGAGGTGGTTGCCTGCTCTCTCTGAGGGAATACAGGCAAACCCATGTATTTCAATTGAGCCCTCTCTATGGCGTCTACCAACCAATATCTCCTCTGGTTCTTATCTAGGTACGTTATTCTAGTCTCGTCTTCTGGATCCTTTAGCTCATAAAATGTCATCGGGCTTTCTTCTCTTCCTTGGGCCGGTGAGTCTGTTTGAAGCAATAAGTCCATTCCATGGATCAGATAGACTTCCAATAGGTAGTCGTCTTGAGGTATCAAGTCTCCTCTCAAGACTCGTGTCACTTGGGACTTGCCTCTAGGAGTTGTCACTAACTCCTCAGGGTTTGGTCTCCCTGAGTTTTCTTGTCCCACTAACTCTCCCCTTTCATTGATCAAATCAGGGTATTCAGTCACTATGTATATGTGACCCAACTTGTCCATGTATGCTCCTCCCTCATACTTAACAGCTGGTATGGGCACCACTGTTGCATCCATGGAAGTCACCATCCTAGCCACAGATCTGTTTAAACCATCCAGGTAGATGGGGATCTCCTGGGCATTAGTAGAAACATACTGTAAGGAAGTGCGGTACTCTCCTTCCACAGTGGTCATGAAGTTTCTACTGGGAGTGGGGCCCTACATGTCTTCTGAAGCCATGGGTATCTCCTCCTCTGAGTCACTAGAGGTGTCTGAATAGACAGAGCAGTGACTGACCTGAGCGGCACTTCCAACAGAAGATATGACACTTCTTCGGCTACTTAGCACCTTTCCTGACCTCTAAAGCCCTCCCTAAGTGGCTCTCAGAAAGCCTCAAGTTTGCCCTTCAAAATGCTTCAAATGCTCTGGGTGATACTACTTTTAGCGATACTGCCTTTGGTGATACCGCTCTGGGCGATACCAAACTGTCCACGATACGATACCTGAAGCCTAAGTGAGATGATACTTAGATCAACAGGCGATACGATACCTCACGTTGTAACGATACGATACCACTTTCAAGTACGATACGATACCTAAGCAGTCCACGATATGATACCAGAAAACCGACGATACGATACTTATGCACTGGCCGATACGATACCAGGAACTCTCGCACTAAAACTGGGACGATACGATACTGAAAATCCCGATGATACGATACCACGTTTTGGACGATACGATACCAAAAAGGGCACGATACGATACTAGAATTTGGCCCAATATGATACCTGAGTATTGCACGATACGATACTGACCTTCTCACATGATACGATATCACAACAGGTGACGATACGATACCAAAATGGTATCGCGATACGACACCGGAATGAGAGACGATACGATACTTGAGGGCTGCACGATACGATACTACTGCAGGTGGCGATACGATACCACCAACCTGAGCGATCGGCATGATACGATACTAGCAATTATGCAATACGATACCACATAACCACAGGATACGATATCACTGCAAGTGGCGATACGATACCACCGATTTGCACAATACGATACTAGTATGGTATCACGATACAATACTGGGACAAGACACGATACGATACCAAAAGTGGACCGCGATACGATACCACTTCGGTAAAGTGCGATCGCGATAACAACCAGCAATACGATACCACAAGTGGTATCGTGATACCAAGGCTGGTAACCGATGAGACATACTTCGGCGAGTATCGCGATACAAGGGAATTTTTGGTATCGCGATACTAGAAACTCAACCGATCGCGATACTCAAGCCAAAATACCTCAAAAATCAAAAATTTTTGTTTCCCCTTGCTCTTCTCTCACCCTTCTTCACTCTTAGCCTACTGTTTCACTCCAAGAAGCTCAAAAAACACTCTGTCCCTCCCCGCGATACCGGTTGCGCAAGTGATCACGTTTTTGTGCACTTCTAAAGTGTTTTTGTCAATGAAATCTTATGGAATCTTACCTCTATGATGTCTTGCTTGAGTCTTGAGCTCACTACCTAGCTTTGATAGCCTGGAGATACCACACCCATGATACCGATCGCTATGCTCAAACGATACTGCTTCCTGAACAAATGAGAAATGAACTAAAAATTTTTGGTTTTTATACTTTTTGGTGACTGAAACTGAAATACGCTAATTTGGTAAATTTTTTGGGATTTTTCTTGGTGGTCTTGTCCTACTCCACTCTTCTTCTCCTAACCTAACCCTAACTCTTCCTTCTCTCCCTTCCTACTAACCCTAAACCTAAAAACTCATTACACACACCTCTGGGGTGTGAAGTAATAAGTGCTAAAGTGGTGGACTACTTGCCACTGAACGAGTTCACTTCTACAAGTACGATTTCATCACACTCGAGCTCTAACCATCACGAAGGCACCTTGGCTGAGTGTTCCCCGGCAACGATGCCAAAAACGTGTATACCTAAGTCAAGGAGACTTAAGGACTTGTGCCAAAGATACTAAATCTCATTTGTCACACAAGTGCGTATAGTGGGGAATTGACACACGCTTATTTGTCAATCCGATGAAACGACCTAACCAAGTGTATGAGGACATGTGCACACGTGATGGAAAATGAAGTGGTTCAGCTTATATATGTGAGAAAAGACTAATCCACCTCTCTAACTCACTCAAATATTGAAAGTGTCTGTCGTGATACCACTTACAACAGTTTTTACTAAATCGAGGATTTCTCTCAGCTCTCAACTCTGAATATGGCCAATAGCGGGTTCGTTTCGAAGCTCTCGACGAGACGCTTCTACAACAGTGGTTTCACTCGATTCTAACAACAGTGCTTCAAGTTATGACCAAAATAGTGAATGGCGGGAAACACCCACACTCACTCCACAACTCCTACAAGCTCACACACACACTACAGTAGTTCAAAAATAGTGGGGAGGGGTAAACAACAGTCCTACACACACATTCCAAGCATTACACACACATAGAAGATCAAAGAGAAGATGAAAATCTGCAAGAAAGAAGCAAATTCGAAAATTAGGAGCTCTCCTTCTTCACAATGGCAAAAAGTCTGTACAAAGAGTCACAAAGTGACTTATATACATGTGCCCTAAAATTGGTCCTTTCACACAAGAGACCGGCACTTTATTAACTAAAAGGTGAATTTCCTACTAATTTACAAGGAATATATTACAATAATTTGGGATTATGCATCTAGAGGACTCCTCTAGTGCATTTACATGGCTTGAGGGAATTTCCTAAGACTTTCAAGAAGAAAAAATATGCCCATTAATTGAAAATTTTGGGGCTCTCCTTTTTTGTGCCTCTTTGCTCTGCAACAATATTCTTTACATTCATACACTAGGGTTACTGTATTATCTTTGTTGGCCATGCATGCAACAAGTGGCTAGGATTGCATCCATCTCTCAGAGGGTGGTGCCTCAAAGGTCCTATTTGTATTTCTTTGTTTACATTCTTCGAAACCTGATGCATTCGTTCAACCTATGTCTTTTCCTCCTTTGTACTTTATTTTAGCCTAATGTGTGCCCTTGGGGGCTCTAGGCAGAGAGTAACCATTTAATGCATTATTGTATTTTTTGACCTCTTTTTTCTTTTTCTTCGACTAGTTTTTCCCTCCACACATCCTTCCTATTGAACTCTGTCATCCCGACATGCTTTTGAAGGGAACATGTGTAGGTATGGTATACCTTTTTCTCTATTTGATTGATTGTATTGGCTTTTTTGATCATAAATTCCTTCCATTGTGCTGATTTTGTTCCATCATGGGGAGCTTGACATGATCTGCAAAAAAGCTTAATTCATAAGCTACCAATTTGGCATTCAAATTTGATGATATTTTCAAAAAGATTTCAGAGTCAATTTCAAAAAATCCCATAAAAAATGCTTCTTCAAATGTTTGTAAATATGGGCTTGGCAAAAACATTAAGTGAGAGTAATATGCCATGATAGTGAGTCTGCTTGCCGTGACTGAAAGATAAAAAATTAAGGCATCCGTGCCTTGGCTATTGCCAATGAAGTCCAAAAATGTATATTCAACATGCTTGAAAACTTTCAATACTATTACTATCATGCTTAGTATTTTATTTGCGAGCTTGATGATGAGATCCGAGACATAAGCATGTGTGGATAGACAAAATTCAATATGCTTGATCATATAATCTTCAGTGGCCAGGTAATTATGAGGTGAGCTTGGTAATAAGGGAAAATTGACCCATTGCTTGTTAATAGTTTCATTCTGTTGTTCTTCCCAAAACTTTGGCCACGGTCAGCATCTTGGCACTGGGCAAAATGAAGGATTTACCTATAACAAATATGGCGCATCTTGCCAATGCACATGCAAGTTTGGATTCCTCTTCAAAAATCTTTTTCTCTAGATAGGATTAACCGCGTCAACTCTTCTCTAGTATAATTGAAGGTAGTAGCTTTAAAATTGAGATCTTGGTTTGGACCATTTTGGGTAGTTTTCTTGATATATCTTCGAGTTTTCTCTTTCATAAGGCCATACGGTACATTAAAAGGCTTCATTATTTGCCCCAAATCCTTGCTCTTGATTTTGACTTCTTTCATGACACTTACCATTGCATCTTCAAAATTTTGTGTCATATGAGACACCAGTAGTGCTCATTCTCTTTGTTTTAGCTCTGTAGTGTACGACATTGGAATGTCATCAACTTCAATCTCATGTTAATCTTGTATTGTTGATTGAGCAATGGAGGGAGAAAGTGGATGTACCTCAGTCTCCTCAGTCTCCTCAATCTCCTCAGTAGCCAAAGTTCTTCCTTGCACTATTAGTGTCCCCATGTTCATTTGTTGAGTTATTTTATCACTCTTAATCTACATTAGTTGAGCTTGTAATTCTGCAATGATTTGATCTTTATCTTTACTCTGACTTTGTACTTCCCTCAGCTCTTCTTTGACTCTGATTTTGCTTTCACATAGATCTTTAAGCTTATCAGCATCTTGTTGACATTGTTACGTGTATTTGTTAACTACTTCTTTCTAGTTTGTTCTTAGCTTTGTTGTTTCTTAAGCACTGACTTTGAATCCCCTTGTGCATGCAGCATTTGTTCTATCTTCAACTGATTTGCATATGCATTTAATTGAGTCTTGATGCTTTGAATCTCATCATTTAGTGCTGATGATTCCTCAATCAGTTGATTAATAAGAGAGACATCATTAATTCTTTACTTCTATTTCTTAATGAATCAACATCTTCCATGCAGCCTTTTATTTGTGTCTCCAAAATCTTGCTTCTGGTCGCGAGATGTGCCTTTACTGCTTCACATGAATCATATTTCTTTTGGAGTTCTGTGTTCTCCTTCAGTACCCACTCATAGTTTTGCTAAATTTTCATGATTTGAGTCTTGTCAAAAGCATTTTTAGTGTTCAATGAGACCACTATGTTGGTTGCTATTGTTAAATCTTGTTTCACCTTCTCTAACTCTTGTTGTGTCTTGAGTACCTGGTTTGATAAATTTTTGCTCAGTGCTTTGAATTGATTTTTCTCTATATGTGCTTGCTCATATTCCTTATCAGCTTCCACCAACTATTGTTGGTTATCCATGGCACTCTGAATAATGTATAACCATTGATTTAAGTTGTACCACATCCACGTTGAGCCATGCTTTAGGTATGATAGGAGGTTCTCTAGTTAGCACATCTTTACCTTTGCTAGTATGCAATATTTCACTAAATGGATGCCTGATCTATAATGGATATGTGGTTCAACCTTTTTCTCTGGTACTATCTTTGAGCTTCAATTAATTTTTTGGGTAGCCATACTTCAATCATCCTTGGGTTGACTTGTGCTCTTCCTGCTTTGAAGGAAATCTTTCATCTTGGGCTTGTTGGTTTTACTTTTTGTTCCTTGCATTTGCACTCTTGAAGTTGATCGTTGCATATCCATATTTGTTTGACTCCCTGGCATTATGGTTGTCAAGTTACTCTTGACTTTAGGCATGTAGATAATTCTCCATCTTCCTCTCTAGAAGGAATGACCTCACTAAGGTTCTTTGGAATGATATCTTAAGAAGAAGGGGTGGGTCTATCACATGTATTAGTGCAATATTTTTCATTGAAACTTATAATGCATAGAAAAGTGGAATCCTTGGACAAGGGTTTTGATTGGGATTCAAGATCATGCACACTTTGATGGGGTACATTAGGTTTTTCATGTCCATTGTCTTCAATGGTTTCTCATCTAAGAGACTAAAATATATGTACCCTTAAGCTAGATGTATTGTAACCTCAAATTCATATATCCAATCTTGTCCTAAGACCATCTCTTTTTAGAAGATCAGAGTCTTCACACACGAAGAGTATTTATTGCATGGTGTTGTTTCCAAAGTGTAATCATAGGGTTACTTTTCTTAGGCATTCAATGATATTACATCCAATCCCTATGATGTAGGCTTTTGTTGGAGTGAGTGGCATCTTTAATTTTTCAATTAAATAAGCACGTGCACTACTCAGAGCTGCCCCTGTATCAATCAAACAATCTACTAATTGCTATTCTTCCTTACCAACCCCCAAGTTTAGGTATGGTTTTTGTATCTGGCTTCCTAGGGTTTTCATATTATTGGTGTGATAGTTCACCATGGGGATGGGTTCTTTACCTTGCAAAAACCTTTCATCTCATTTCTTGATCCACTCTTTTTGTCTCTTGATTCTTTCTAGGGCTTTCAATATTGCTTCTTCTCTTATTCTTTCCTCCTCTTTTCTTCTATTAAACGGTCCCAAGATTTTGGCCAACATTTTTTCTGTCAAGGGTTCCGATATTTTTTACTTAAAACCACTTATATAGTTTGGTAATATGTCTCCATCCAATATATCTAGGTTAATAGCTCCACATGAGAATATATGATTTATGATCAAAAGGTCATATCCTCTTTATTGTAGTTTTTTTGCACGTTGTTTCAAATTGTAAACGAGCACCAAGTCCCTGACTCTAAGACCTTATCTTTGATGTGAGCATCATAATAAGACTTTTGTGTTTGCTTAGTAGCATAAATGCCTACTATTGCTTGTAATCTAGATTCATGCAATTTCTCGATTTGATCTAATTGGTTGGACAAGTCATGTCCTATCCATTCATATCTGTGTGCTACTCATAGAGTAGGAACCAAGAAATCAAATGGTAGAATTGCATTCTGACCATAAACTAGATTAAAAGGTGTAATTCCAATAACTATTTTGTAAGCTGCTCGAAATGCCCAAATTGCATGATGCAATTGTTTATCCCAATCAGATCTTCCATTTTTTACTACTTTGGTGAGAACCATGCATAACACTTTATTTGAACTCTTAGCTTGTCCATTAGCTTGTGGGTGATAGGGTGTGGACTTTTTATGAATCTCTAAAAATTCATTCATGAATGAATCAATGAATTCGTTAATGAAGTGTGTACCTCTATCACTTCCAATCTCTATAGGTAGTCGAAATCTAGTGAAGATGTTTTCAAATAAGAACTTTGCAGCGGTTTGGAAATCATATTTTCTAGTGGATTTAGCTTCTACCCACTTAGTTAAGTAGTTTGTGGCTACAATGATATATTCAACATAAGATCCTCTTGCTAGGAGATTAATAGGTTCTATAAAGTCTATTCCCATTTGGAGAATGCTTTTGCATTGATCATTGGTCTCAAAGGCATGTCATCTCATTGTATTGGATACTTGGCTCATTGACATACATCACAGCTTTGCACATAAGTTTTGGCATCCATATGTAGGGTTGGCCACCATAGGCCTGCAAAGACAATCATTTTTATAGTCTTATCGGCTAAAAAATGACCTCCAGCTATTGCAACATGTGCCATTTCTAATGTGAGAAGACATTCTCCTTCATGCACACACAATCGTAGTTGAATATCTTTTCCCCTTTTAAATAATTGAGTTCCCATGATTACATAATCTTCACATTGTTTTCTAATGCTCTTTTCCTTGCTAGAATAGCTCCTAAATATGTTTGTGTTTCTAGAAATTCTACTTGTAGCTTACTCCACTCAGGTGCGATAGTCAAATAGCACAAGGATTAATGGTCATTTCGAATAGACAATTGATACATGTGACATCCTTCTGCATACTTGGCCAAAACACTCTTAGCCTCTTCAATTCCTAGGTTGTTCCACTAACTCCTTTATGTGTTCTCCATTTGTTTTCATGGGCTTGTTTGATTAGACTACTTCATTCCTCATCTTCAACACATCTTAGAGGTATTCAATTAGATTCCTTGTAATATAAGCTTCTGGCTACCATGTGTAGGTTTCTTATTTTCCAAAGTTCTTGGTCTTTGGCTTCATTGATTCTATGGCTTGACCATATGTGAGTATAGGTACCATTTCTTCCTCCCATTTAGGACATACTTCTAGGTTAAATAAATATGTATCTGGTAGTTCATCCGATACTCTTATTGGTGGTTCTCCGTGAGTCATCCTAGGCAAGTGATCAACTCTAATATGAGTATTGCCTTTCTTGACCACTACTTCAAAGTCAAATTCCATGAGTAATAGAAACTATCTCACTAGCCTTCCAATGCTACAAGGTTGAGAATTTGTCAAGAAAGTTGTATACTTCCTTGCATGCTATTCTTTCCAAAGTATGATCTTTAATGGGTAATGGGTAGCTATCTCGAATGGTGGCAACATTAATTTTTTTGAGGTTCACACAGAGTCAACTTTCCATTCTTTTTTGGTACAATCACTAAGGGAGAAAACCATTGAGTGTGTTCTATCTCATATATGAATCCAACTGCCAATAGTTTGTCCATTTCTTCTTTAATTTTGGCTACATAGACATTAATATAGGTATAAGGTCTTTTCTTAGATGGTTTAGCATTAGGTGTCATAGGAATTCTATGAGAACGTATAGAGGGATCACCACCCTATATTCTCAAGCATTAATATAATATAAGGTCCATTTCTTCTTTAATTTTGGCTGCATAGACATTAATATAGGTATAAGGTCTTTGCTTAGATGGTTTAACATCAGGTGTCATAGGAATTCTATGAGAACGTATAGAGGGATCAGGTCTTTGTAAGTCCAAGCAAACATGCCCCTATATTCTTGCTGCAATTAGCTCTTGTTCTTCTTCCAATGAAACGTCTTTGGCTATATAGGTGCATCTTTATTCATCCCCTTCTAGAGTTACTACAACTTTCTTTGTTTGTTCTTTGTTATCGTATGCGACTCCCTCTTGTGTCTCTATCTTAGGCATTTGAATCACTATCTTTCTTTCCTCTACTTTGTACTTCTTAAAATGTTCAGGCACTTTGAATTGTTCATGTGGTAAATTTTCTTCCTTTATTTCATTACTCTCCTTCTTAGGGTTTTCTTGATATTCATCTATGGATAATATATTTTTTTGTTTTCCTTTGATTCTTCCCATTCTATTTCTTTTAGGTATTGTCTTTTTGAGTCAAGCTTAGGCTCCATTTCTATGATTTCATATTCTTCTTTCCACTCCTTTTCTATTATTTCTCCTTCTTTTGCTTCTTGGAGGACTACCATGTACAAACTCAAATCATATCCTTCCTCATCCACACGCTCAATCATGGTTAGTACTTCTTCATTTATGTATACATCTATGTTGGAGACAATGTCCACAAGCATCCATAATATGGATCAATGTCTGATATGTTTAATATCCACACAAGGGCTACAGAATTATATATATATATATATATATATATATATATGTATATATATATATATTATAGCTTTGTCAACAAAGCATGGCGGGTGGGTTGGCTAAGCTATATGCCTCCCAAGATATTGGCACGAGTTCGAATCCTATGATCAGCAACACATAGCATCGGAAATAATTTTCGAGCCTTATGAAAAGCAAAATGGCGGCAAAATTTTCACGATTGCAGTTAGGCGTAGTTTTTTGAATTCGCTAATTTTGGTAGCATGATAGCGATGGATTGCGATAGTTTTATTGAAGTGCTTTATTGCTTTTGGAGGGATCTAAACACTACTATATAATAAGGACCAAGCTTATAGTTCAAAGTATCATACAAGCAATCTTCTCAAGCTACTCAATGATTTATTATGAGTAGCAAGTCTATTTTTGTTCTTACTTGTTAGGTCACTCGTTTCTAATTTAGGTTGTTCAAAATTTGGGTTTGCTATAAAACAATTCTAAACTATTCGTATTCTCCATATTCTCATGCACACACTCTTCATACCTCTTAGGCACACAATCTCTTGTATCTAGTTCCTATTTCTGCCTAGATATAGATATTGTTAGTTTGTATGATATTCACACATTGTAATTTGACATTGGAATATAGATAGTGTAGGTGAGCTTCATAGCTTACCGTTACACTTGAAATCTCGTCTATTCTCTCTCTATCTCTCACTCATCTATTTTTGAGTCTTAAGGTGTGTATGTTAATGTTTATTTGTTGGAAGATCCTGTAAACATGTGATTTATTGTTATTGTGGCCCACTACCATTTCCAACATATGGTATTCAGACCTTAGAATACCAACATTTGGTATCAGAGTATAGTTGACGCACACCCTTAACAAGATGAGTGACTATAGACTTGAGAATGAAGACAAACTTGAGGGCATGTCTAATTATCCAATGTGGAGTTTTATGATGATGAATGTGTTAGTATCCAAGGACTTATGGAATATTGTCAATGGCACTTGCCCAAGGCCAAGACAAGTCGATGAAGATGTTGCTTCATCTTCTAGAAGACGTGCTGTTCCTATTTCTGCTCAAATTCATCTATTTCTTGAATAGGAGGATGGGTTTCTTGTTCTTTTCTCCACTTCTCTTCTTATATTTCTCTTAGAAATTCATGTGAATACTTATGTATGGAAGACAAGTTATCTTCACTCTCTGTATTTGGTACTTGAGACAGAGATGGTGCATTCTTTTCTTGGTTCTCAAAGTCATGCAGGTTCCTACGTTGATTCTTTTTCTCCTTGCTATTGATCAAGTATTCTAACCTCTCCAGTAATCCTTGAAAGTGTAATTCAGGTTTTGCCATGTTATTCCAATTAAGATAACATGAGGGCATCTTCATGCAAAGTTTGGTCCTCTCAATTTCTAATTCTGCTCAAAGGTAGTTCTTACTCATTTGAGCTATCTGGGGTTGTTCCTTTAATCTTGCTTTATATGCATGAAACATCATGTCTAAGTTTTCCGGTATGGATTCAAGTAAAATTCTTGTGAAGTCAATTCTAGGATTTTGGCTCTAGATTCCTTTAAACTTCCTTCCAACTCAATTATCTTTTTACTCCACTTTCTCTTAATTCTTTCTCCGAAATCTTTCCAAGATTTCGTCTTCTTGTTACTAGACTCTCCAAATTCGCTAGTTTCAGCTATTTTCTCCTGATTAAGTTATTGATTCTATAAGAGCGCCTGGGCTCTTGTTATAGCTTGGATAGGCACGTATGTAGGGTTGGATCCATCTGCATTATGTACAATACCTATCACGTTGATCGGTGTCACTTTTGAAGCATTTGTAGGGTTCTTAGGACAATCTTTGATGAAATGCTCTTTACCACACTTGCACAAAAGCCTTGTATGTTATAGTATTGTGATTGTCATGTTATGGGAGGATGTGGACAATCCTTTATGAAATGATCTCCTTGGCACCTAAAGCATGGTCCTCTAGGGCCCTGTGGTCTTTGCTGTATTGATTGGGGCCGTGGATTAGGGTTTGTATACATCACATTAGCATAATCGGGCTCCCAACTGGGTTCCAATGGTGGACTATCATATTGATATGTTTCCACATGTTCCGGTGACTCTGTGTAGTATGCGGGTGGACTATCTACATGAGTAGAGTCAAAACTGTTAGAATTAGGGTCACTTTCTGTGATCAGGGGTGAAGAAGGCACTAAAGCCCTATTGAGGTTCTCTTCTACAACAACATATTTGACTAAGATGACATTAGCAGGTGGGGATGGCTGCTGAGCTAAAATAGGTTGAGGTCTCTGTTGAGCTTGATAAGGATAGTTTTGTGGAGGCCTATAGTAATGAGGCTGAGCATTGTAATGATCTTGATACCTACCTGGCTGCGGGTATGCTTGAGGGTAGTTCTGTCGTACTACTTGTTTGTTGTATGGGCAGTTCTGAGCCGTGTGATTTGTGTATCATCTCTCAATTGTACAATATTGGCCACTAGGGTTGGCTTGTGGTTGTGTTGCATTGGGACACACATTTGCCATATGATCACTACCACAGGTGTAACAACGCTTGTTTGTTGTTAACCTAGGCATCTGTTTACTAGAAACTCCTAGTTTCTAGGCCACTTTTTTTGCTAGGTCTTCTATCGAGCTAGAAAGTTTTGAGGATGCTAGAGATAAACAATCTGAGTCCTTATAGCCTTTTGAGAGTTCCAACTCATCTCCGAGTTGTCCTCAATGTCTAACCAAATTCTTACACATTGCTCTAAGTTCTCGGTTCCTTCAAGTATACATAGGAGCGTAGTTTAGAGCTCAAGAGGCCATCTAAAAACAATGACACGTGAGGGTAACTCTTGCATTGGAGATCTCTCCACATATTTTCTAAACCTACGTCCTGCCAATCTGACTGTTTCTTGAGGGGTCTGTTTGAAACTATGAATCAACGAAGAAGTATCATGCCTGATTCCACTTTTAGAGAATTCAGTGATGAATGACTCTAACAAGTGATGGATATCTCTAAATTGCCTTTGTTGTAATGGTTGGAACCAAGTTAAAGCTATGTTCTTTAACGTTAGTCCAAATGCGTTGTATTGTGTAAACATGTCTTCTACTTGCTCTGCTCGTAGCACTTACTTAAATTCCGCAACATGATCGTAGGGATCTCCTGTCCCATCAAAGTAGTTTTTCATGAACTTAACTAATTGAGTGGGTTTTAATATTCTTGGGTGTTCACGTGGTCTAGGTAGAGGAAAATCATCTCTACCACTTGGTATTCTAGGTTTCCTTTGTCTTTCCACTCTATCTGTGTCCATGGTTGTTCTATCTCTCCCTATAGGATGAGTGAAACTTACTTCTGGTCTTTCTTTGTTCTTCTCTCTTTGAGCACCATGGGCTGAGGATGTTACAACACCCTGATGACTCGTGTTTACATTGGTTCGAGATGGGGGGAATATTAATTCGCCTCTCCATGTGTAGGTATTTTTTGCATGGTCTGATACTACAAATACCCGCTTTGAAGTATCATCCAGGTATACAACCTTTCCAGGAGTATATGGGTCCTTGAATTCGTAAATCATGATGGAGCCTACCTCACTAGGTTGTTCCATTCTGTACCTCCAAAATGCTTCGTCAGTTTCCTTATTCACAAACAATTCTATGCTTCTGTTATCCTGAGGGATCCATTTTGGAATTAGTACTCTTGTCAGTACAGATTTCCCTCTAGGTGTCCCTGGTTCTTCTCCTATTGGTTCTTTTCCTTGGGTTCTCACTTCCGTATCTAACTGAATTACTCCAAACTCATTGGTATTGTTTGGCTGAGTACTTATGATGTACATCGTTCCTTCCTTGTCTATATATGCGTCTTTCTCAAATTTCACCACTGGATGTTCCAATCCAATGGGTTGATTAGATGAGAGCACCTAAGCGGTTGGTTCGAACAAATTCTAATTGAGTTCTATAGGGTCCTTCGGGTCTTTCCAGATATGCTATGTTCAACCCTCTTTCTGGTCTTTCTGTGCTAAAAGCCATTTTCAATTCACTAGTATCTGAGCTCAAATCGTAAGGATAGCTATTCAAGTGCTGTGCCCACAAACGTGCAGTAGTTCCTACACTTGCTTCTGATGATCTAAGGCTTCGTCGGTCTGACTTACCTATATGCTTGCCCGATCTAAGGTTCATGAATTTACTTCTTGGCACTCTCTGATAGTCAATGGTTATTTGTTCTTTATGTCTTGTTTCTTGTTAAATTCCTTTTAAGTCCTTGTCTTGTTTTGTTGTAAGCATTAGAAATCGACTTTTTGTTGTACTTTTGAGTTCTCGTTCCGTCAGACTTAAGTTCTTTCCTTTAGGTTTTCATATCGCACACTTTTACTTTAGTCTTGGACTGAAAAATTTAAGTCTCTTGAACTTGATGCGTTCCTATTGTCATTCTAATTTAATCCACAATGCTACCGTTTAGCCTAAGCTAATAATTGACTGAGGGGGTTGAGTATTCTTCGAACCTCGAGTCAGCTGCTTTGGTTGCTCTGATGCCCAAGAAGTCGCACTTCCCAAGCCTTGCGTTCTTCACTGCCTTGCTTTGATTGCCTGTGGTAGCCCTTTTTTGACCTGTAAAATTCCAATGTTTAGAACAATTCTTAAATGGATGATCTAGCACTTGAGTATATACACCTTTAAGTCTTTTCTCCTTTGGCCAAATTTTTTACTGCCCCTTGGCTTTTCTAGTCCTAGTAATGCTGACCTCAAATTATCTTACCTAAAAAAGAACATCTTCTTTTTGAAAAAAATAGTTGACATCACGTAGTACTCATAAAGAGCTTTCTAATGAGCTATAAAGCTCAAAAAACGGACTTCGGATGAAAAAGATATGATCGTTCAGGCCCTTGGGGGTGAAAATTGACAAACAGGTTTTTCTTCAAATATGAGCTAAGGGGTCTCGTATGAGCTTAGTCACCCAAAAATTTCTTCAAAATAGCCTCAAAATAGCCCAATAATTGAAACCCTAATTTTTGCATTTTGGGTGAACAATCGCGATGGTCTGGGACCGTCGCGATGGCTCAGGTGAAATGTCGTGATGGCGTGGTACAATCACGATGGTCCGATGGCGCAAATCGTCGTGATGGTCTGATGTGAACCATCACAATGGCGTGAACGAACCGTCGCGATGGCGTGAATGAACCATCACGATGGTGTACTTGGTATCGTCGTGATGATCCGGCTTGACACGTGGCAGGATCGTCGCGAGGGAGTGGGGTCGACGGGATCGTCGCAATGGTCAGGGACCGTCCTGATGGCTCAAGTGAACCGTCACGATGGTGTGAGACCGTTGCGATGGTTCGGTCGAGCCGTCACGATGGTGTGACACAATCGCGATGGCGTGAGCCAATCGCGATGGTCCACCAAAATGCAAATTTTTGAAATGTGTTTGTGGATTCGTGTATGCGCTACTGTCGCCTACCTCGTGGTGAACTCGCTTACCAAAAATGCTGAACTTGACAGACCATTGCCATGGTCTGACACACATGACAGATTCTGATAAAAAGTTGATTTTTTTACCTTTTGGAAGCCTTCCAGTTGCTCTGAAGCACTGTACCTACAAGAAAACTCAAAAACACAGATGCACATGCAAGCACAAAAGCTCTCTCTCTCTCTCTCGCATGCACAAATGAGGGGAAATGAGGACAATGGGTGGATATGGTGAATTTTTTGAATTTTTTGGAGTGGAAGAAGATGATGTGGTGATGAAGAAGGAGTGTAGGGGAGATGAAAAACACAAAAAACTAAGTAAAAACAACAACAAAAACTGAAATTTTTACCTTCCAACGCCAATTCTTGCTATACTCTTACCATCACACATTCATCCTAGACTCGATCCCCAGCAACGGCGCCAAATTTGGTGTTGCTCTATCACAATGGTGAGAACCACGTTAAGAAGCTCCACCTCCTTAAAGTCAATCCGTGGAAGAGATAGGAGTGATATGAAGATCGTGAATGTGAAATGTAGTGAGGATGAAGGTGAGAAGCATAGAGATGCACACACACATACACACACACAATGAAGTGACAAGCAAGACACAATGGAAGATAGGAAAATAGACTCTATTACTCAAGATCTCAATTACAAGCTCAAAATAGCTCTAAGCTCTCTCTACTCATACAAGCTAACCTAAAAAATGAGCTCTCTAGCTCTATTTATAGATTCTAGACTAGTTCTGACTGGTTTCACATCTAGTGACCGGTATAGTTAAAAAATAGGTTCTTGGTGCTATTTGAAGGTCTAAACGATGTCTAAAAATAACCAAAATTGGTAGGCTCGTTCTACCTAAGCTCCTCAAGCTCGAGGACTCCTTGGCTCACACAAAATGGAGCTACAATTTACAAAAGGGTTTGTCTATGTTACATATGGTACAAGAGTGATGAAAATCACTGTTGGGAGTTTTTGAAAAGTAATATAAAACATATTTGTTTGAAAAATCATTCGACTGGCTCCCTACAACTTTGTTGTGCTTTGTCTTCACATGCTTCCTTGACGTCTGTGCCTCTGGCTACTACCAACACCAACTGTAAGAAACTAGGTCATTTTATAGTAGAATGCAGAGCAAGGATTTTCAATGAGAAGAAGAAAGCATCAGGTAATAGTGTTGAAGATGATCCAAAACCTAAATCTTCAAAGGTAGATTTTCATCTGCATATGCTACTATTGAAGAGATAGCTTTTGATCAGGTAGCATTAAATGCAATCTCAGATAGTCCTTGGATTTTTGATTCTGGAGCTATTAAGCATATGACAAGTTGCAGAAAGGTATTTTCTTCCCTTTCTAACTCTTCAGGTAGAAGAGTGACCATTGCATATGGTCATGATTTGGATGTTGTAGGTGTTGGAGAAGTGAACCTTAAGTCAAGAACAGGTGGAAATTTTACAATTTCTAGTATTCTATATGTTCCAGACATGAAGAAGAATTTGCTCTCTATCTCTACTTTCTTGTCAAATCGTTATAAAGTAGTTTTTAAGAGCTTCATGTTAGATCCTCTAACCTGATGAGGAGCATTATCTACTTCAAGGTGAAAACAAAAACGACATGTTTGTGTTGTCCAAAATAAGTCATGCTAATGTTGCTAGGTTTACTATACCTAAGGAGAACATGAAGTTATGGCATGCTAGATTTGGCCATATCAGTTACACAGCTCTCAAGCATATCAAAGATCAAGGTATGGTGGAGAGTTTGCCTACTTTTGCTTTACCAAATGATGCAGTCATGTGAAGGATGTCTTGGAGGAAAGCTTCACAAACTCCCTTTCAAGAAGGATGGATTTATCATGGCCACAAGGAAGTTGCAAATCATACATTAAGATGTGAATGGTCCGATGAGAACATATATGATTCAAGGTTTTAGGTACTTTGTCATGTTCATAGATAATTTCTCAAGATATCCATGGATTTACGGTCTTAAAGTGAAGTCAAAGGTTTTTCCTACTTTCAAGATGTTCTTAGCTATGGTTGAAAATGAAAGTCAATCAAAGATATAGATTTTGAGAAGTGATAGAGGAGGAGAGTACATGTCTAAAGACTTTAAGTCTTTTCTTGAGGACAAAGGTATTTCTCATCAACTCACTATTTCTTACATGCCAGAATAGAATGGCATTGCCGAGAGAAAGAATAGGATACTTGTTGAGATGATGCAAAGTATGATTTCATCCAAAAGGCTTTCACCCCAGTTTTGGTTTGATGTAGTACATACAGCTAATCACATTCTAAATAGGTCTTCCACAAGAGCTTTAAAGGTCATCACACCTTATGAGAGCCTATTATGGGAAGAGACCCAATGTGAGTTACTTCAAAGTTTTTAGTTCCCCAGCTTATGTTCACATTGAGAAGAAGGATCGTGGTAAGCTTGATGTAAAAGCCATTAAAGCGGTCTTTATTGGTTATGCAATTGAAAGCAAAGGATACAGATTCTATGTTCTGGATATAGGTGATATCCTACTCTCACACAATGCATATATAGCAAAAAGTCAGATTTATGATAAGAAGGAAGAGATTCCAAATTTCACAAAGGTAGATGACTATGCATTTTTCAAAAGAAATTTGGATGATTACATTTAGCCATACAAGGGGGGTGATGAGCCTTCTCAAAACCTAAGAGATACAGGTGAAGAGAGAATTTCATTACCTACACCAGTATCTAGCCCTACATCAATTGCTCTTGAAGTTCCGACTTATGAAGTTGGAGAGGGTTCTGGAGTTAGAAGAAAGAGATACTGAAGAACGAGAAGAGATACCACCACTTTTCAGGAATACACCAAAGTGGTTATATCAAACATGGAAGGAAAATGGTATACAAGAATACACAGGAAGAACTAGAAGTCAGAAAAGGAGACAACAAAAAGACCAGGTAAATTATGCAGAACATTTTGAGATTCATAATGTTTTAGCCCTTATGTCAATTGAGAATGAACCAGCTAGTGTTCAAGATGCAGTAAGTAGTCCTGTACGGAAGAAATCTATGCAAGAAGAGATTGATTCTATCCATAAGAATCAAACTTGGAAGCGTTGTGAGTTACCAAAAGATAAGAAAGCTATTGGTGTTAAGTGGATCTTCAAAATCAAAAGAAAAGTAGATGGTACCATAGACATGTATAAAGCAAGATTTGTTGTCAAAGGTTATGCACAAAAGAAAGGTATTGACTATGATGAGACTTTTGCACCTACATCTAGAATGACAGTGGTCAAGACAATACTTTCTTTAGCTGCATTATTTATTTGGAAAGTATCCCAACTAGATATCAAAACTACATTTCTTAATGGTGATCTACATGAAGATGTTTATGTTCAGCAGCTAGAAGGTTTTGAAGAAATAGGTAAAGAGCATTTAGTGTACAAGCTTATCAAAGCTTTGTATGGACAAAAGAAAGCACCAAGAGCTTGGTATGAGAAGATACACATTTATCTTCTATCTATTGGTTTTGAAAACTCAAATGCATCTCCCACTCATTATGAGATTCTGCTAGCTTACCATCAACATCAATTGTTGATTTACTGTGAGTAGCAAGTTGTTGGAACTCAAGGTCAAGCACAAAGCATGGAAGCGCATCAGAGAAGTGGACATACAAGAAGAAGGAGCAAGTAGGGAGCTCCAAGAAGTACATGTCAAATTTTTAGAAGAATCCCCTACAAAAATAGTGATTTTCATCACTAAAAACCATTGTAAATACCATTTTCTATTTTTGTAACTCCATTTTGTTCAAGCCGAGGAGTCCTTGAGCTTGAGGAGTATTAGAAGTATCATCCTACCAATTTTCATAATTTTTAGACTTTGTTTGAGCCCTCAAATAAGCCCTGGAACCTAATTTTTAACTAGGCCGGACACTAGGTCTGGATAGGGCCAAAACTAATCCAAAAACTATAAAAAGAGCTAGAGAGCTCATTTTTGAGGTTAGCTTGTTAGAGAATAGAGATTTTGTAGGAGAACGCTTTTGCAAATGAAGCTTTCCATTGTTCCTCTCTTTGATCTTACCTTGTGTGCGTGTGTGTATGTGTGCATGTTTGTGTGCTTTCACTCACGCACTTGTGCCGTCACTTGCTCGTGGTCTTCATACTGTTCCTCATGTCTCCGCGGATTGACAAGTAAAGGAGGTGGTGCTTACGCTTGAGCTACACCAAATTTTGGCACCGTTGCCGGGGAGAGAGCTTCGAGGACGAGTGTTGTGATGGTAAGATCGTAGATTTGCGACGTTGGAAGGTAAAAAAAACTGTCATTTTTGTTCGTTTTCTGATTTTTCTTCTTCATCTTCATCATCATCAGCATCTCCATCTTCTTCCATCTTCTTCCTCATAGAAATCTCTAGTTTTTTAGTGCATTTTCACCATTTTCATACCATCTTTCATGCATTATTGTGCGAGGAGGACTTAGGAAGTGCAAGAGAGAGCAAGCGCTTGTGTTTTTTCATGATTTTCTGCACATACGGAGCTCGCCATTGCTCGACGCTCAGAAATTTGAATTTCTCGCCAAAAAACACGATTCTGATAGAAAATCGTGATTTTTAGAAAATTCAAATTAAAAAAAAAAATGATTCTCTAATTCCCGCCTAAAAGCTTTTTGAAAAGAACACGATTCTAGGGTCATTCTTAGAATCGCGATTCTTTGGTTGTGCTTAAAATCGCGATTCTCACAAATCACGATTTTCAGCCAAAAACACGATTGTGATCAGACACGATTCTCTGTTGGCAATCGCGATTTTCAAAAAACACGATTTTCATCCAAAATCGCGATTTTCATGTAAAAAACACGACTTTGAGAAAACACGATTTTTAGGGGGCTCAAAATCGTGATTTTCATAAATCACAATTTTTAGCAAAACATGATTTTGGGAAAAACACGATTCTATGGTTGTGCACAAAATCGCGATTCTCTAAATTTCTCAAAAACACGATTCTGAGAAGACACGATTTTCAGTGGGCTCAAAATTGCGATTTTCAGAACACGATTTTCAAAAACACGATTTAAAAAAAAAACACAATTTTTATCCAAGGTACAAAATCGCGATGTTCAGATCACGATTTTCAATCAAAATCGCGATTTTTTGATCATTCTCAAAATCGCGTTTTTCACGATTTTCACTCAAAATTGCCTTTTTGGGATTGTTCAGAATCATGATTTTCATAGATGCTCAGCATCACGATTTTCAAGATTTTTACAAAATCGTGATTTTTGTGGTTGTTCAGCATCGCGATTTTCATGATCCCTCAGAATCACAATTTTCATCAGTGCTCAGCACCGCGATTTTCATAATTTCACAAAATCATGATTTTTGTGGTTGCTCAGCATTGCGATTTTCATTAAGGCCAAAATCGCGATTTTCACACAAAATCATAATTTTTTCAAAAGGTCCTGTTTGCCTGTTTTGACCCCTAGGAGCCTGATTTGACATAACTTTTTAATCAAAAGTCCATTTTTTGAGCTCTATAGCTTGTTGGAAAGCTCGTTGATTTTCAAATAGGATAATTTGAAGTTGACCCTCAGGTGGGGCTAGGAACCTAAGTGAACTCCAAAGGATTTTTGAACCATACCAAGGGGAAGTTTTGGACTCTTAACCAAAGCTTATGAACCTGAGATCTGGTAGACACCTAGGCAAGGATAGACAAAGCATTAGATCTTCTGAGGCTAGTGTCAACCATACAACTAAGTCTTGGGCACAACAACTAAGTGGTTATCCTTACGTACTAAGCTCTGACACAAGTGACTCAGAAATGTCTTTTAGCATGAGGAAACCTGGAGGTGGCTCAGGAACTGCCTATCTACAAACACCAGAAGGTCCATATAAGACACAATTGGAATATATTCGGACCAACCGATTGGGTGCTCGCATCTATGAGGATGGCCTGACGCGATCTGTGGTCTAACTCAAAATCCAGATCAACCCTTTGGACTTGAACACCTAGTAGTCAAATTCGAAGAGGGTTCATACATTGATAAGGAAGGAGCTATGTATGTGGTCACCAACCAACCAGATAGGGCCGATGAGTTTGGAAATATCATTTTTGAGAATGAGATAGGAGACCTATGTTGGGGATGTAAGGGTCATGTGACCTTACCCCCATATTCATATATATACATCATATATAGAGCATTGCCGCAAGAGAGATCATTATGTGGGTTTCGAGGCTCCCATGCATTTCCGCGCGTCTCGCCTCTCTTCTCTCTCCCTCCATCTCCTCCTTCCTCCTCTTGTTCTGCACAGCAAAGCCCTTCATTGGTATCAGAGCATGCTGAAGGCAAGTGTGCAAGAAGCTTCAATGGAAGCTTAGGTCACAAGAGGTGAAAGTGCAGGTCGGCATCTCTCAACAGTAGTTCAATATTTCAACGATAACTTGAGCTAGGAAGCTTGGATTGATGCCTTTTAAAGTTTTTTGCGTAGCTAACACAGAGGGCTAAAAATTCACAGAAGGGCGCAGAACCTAGTTCAAACTTTTAGAGTGCCAAAATTTCGAAAAACGAAGACTGTTGTACAAAGCGAATCTACATTCAATAGGACAGCAGCTCAGTTTTTGGATCATAACTTGAGTTCTACAGCTCGGAATTCGATGATTCAAGTTGTTGTGCGTAGCTTGGAAAGATAACTACAACTTTGTAGAAGAACTGAGATTCAGATTCTTAGCGCAAAGTCATCGAAACTACAAAATACAGAGCAGCAGTGTTGTAAGTGATAGTGAAATTGACAGTAGGTGCTTGTTTTGGGCATATCTTGAGCTACGCACCTCCGATTGAGGTGTTCTTTAGCTCGTTATGTAACCAAGAATGAGATCTTGAAGTTTGCTGAAGACTAAAAGTTCAGATTCAGAGGTTATCACCTCTGAAATAGCAAAACACAGAGCAGCACATTTTTGCTATAAGAACCCTAATAGCTCTTGGAGGTTGAATTTGCTTTGGAACTTCTTCGAGAGAGATTTTTGGTGTGCAAGCTCTTATTTTCAGAGCTTCAAAGCATTGTACATGTATGATCATTGTGGTAGCTCCTCCATATGAGAGTAGAGCATGATCTTGTCATATGTTTGGCATGTAAGATGACATTGTGATATACTCTTTTTGAGAATTATGTCATCATGAGTTCGATCATGGATGTATAGTGGCATTGTGGTCTATAGCTTGCTTATGCCACTTGGTTATGGATTTAGTTATCAGTTGCACACAATTCTGTGAGAGTTGATTGTGGATCTTGGTTGGTACTTGTATCTTTTGTTTTCTTTGTAGGTACATGATCCAGATGGGAGCCTCAGTTACACATTCGTTTGTCACCGTTATTAGCATTTGGTCATTGATTGATATCTATATGCCAGTGTGATTCTTGGCATATGTGGATGGTGATTCCCACATGGTTATTTTGGTTCTAGAGTCCATTTTATAGAGGAGATGCTATCAAAATTTCATCGGCTTTTATGCTAGAAAGGAGCTCTAGTGGATCTTGAAGCTTCTGTGATAACTTTGGATCATTGACTATCTCCATTCACTTGGACTTGGTCACACATTATTTGTGACAGGTTGGACTATCTTGCAGGATTCATTCTTGAGTGGGAGATACATCATCATTGTATTTGCATGTGTTGCTATTAGTTTTTGGCATATGTAGTTGCCATTATCTTTGGTTGGATCAGTGACAGGTGGTAACAGATTACTCATTGTTCTTTTGCTATTGGTTATCTTGTTTGATTGCTCAGGATTCTTTCACATCTATTTGGTCACTTTGGAGACTTGGTGAGCAGTCTTGTGCTCATGGTTTTATGTGCATGCTAGATGCATGGTTATGTGACAGGTGTTTCACATGATTTTCTTCTCCGGAGAGACATATGTGATGTGATTTATGCATATGGATATGCAGGTGTGATCCTATTGAGGATAGAGTATCGTTCTAGTCTCTTGTTACATTGCTAGTCTTGGATTGCCAGCATGGTCTCTTCTCGGTTTGATGGCACTGACTTTCCAAGATGGAAAGCTCAGATGTGGCATATATTGGTTCGTGCAGGGTTACACATGTATGTGCATAGAGATGCATAGAGGCCTCGTGACATGCCCGACCATGTATGGATGGATATGGATGCATTGGCTATCTCCACTGTCCGATTACAGCTTGTGGATTCTATATATGAGTCTGTTATGTATGAGGAGACGAGTAGTGCATTATGGCAGAGACTACATGATATGTATGCGAGTCCATTGACTCATGTGAGACATAGATCACATTGACGACTTCGATGTTGGCATTGTGGTCATGAGGGCCATATTTGACGACGTTGCTTCAGGCGGATGTGATGACGACATCAGAGGCATGCATGTGATGCAAGTCAGGTAGTGGTTTCAGGAGAGTCTATGGCAGTTGGTTATGCTAGTGATGGTGATATCACTTTCTCCTATGGTTCATCTCAGGATTCCTCTTGTTCATTGGATAGCACATATATGGATTGGTTGCTTGATGCATTAGCTACTTTTCATGTTACTCCACATCGTGAGTGGTTTTGTCGATTCTCAGGTGAGAGTCGTGGATGTGTGCACATGCCTGATGGTACGACATATGACATTGAGGGTTGTGGAGATGTATGCCTTATGCTACCTAGTGGAGCATCACTTATGTTGAGACATGTACGTTATGTGCCTTCATTGCCTATGAGCTTGATTTCAGTTAGCCAGTTACAAGAGAGCAGATATTATGCATTCCTTGGTGAGCATCATTTTCAGTTGCAGTTGGGACAGCTTATGCTTGTCAAAGGTGCCAGGATTGGGCACATGTATCCACTGCAGGTACTTCATGTGAGAGACAGTCTCGTCTCAGTGGGAGTTCAGCCTTATGTGCAATGTGAGACTCATCATGTCTCATTTTGCCTACCTACACATAGGTCTAGTGACATTCATGTTGCATATATATGGCAGGATTTAGATGCTCTGTATTCTGCACATGTAGAGCGTGTTTTGGATGCTTATGATGCTTATGTAGAGCATGGTTTGGTTGATCATGTGGATGCTCTTATGGAGCACACTTTGGATGATCAGTTGGATGCTTTAGAGCATGATGTGGATGCTCATGTAGAGCATTATGATGATACTCATTTGGAGTGTGATCATCAGTTTGATCTTGGTGTTGATGTTGTGCAGTTCACTCATGTGGAGCATGATGATACACTTGGTGTGGTAGAGCAGGATAGCTCTTATGATACACAGTGTATGCCAGAGCATACTAGCTCTCAGGATGCACAACTAAATACATCCTTGGTTGCAAGCATGGTTGATTTAGATGCTGAGGAGTTAGCAATTATGCAGTCATTCTTGGATTCGCTCATGCCAGATGTTGACATAGATATGTCAGGACATGTTGATCTTGATGATGGTGCTTTGGATGCCTTGGATACAGGCATGGCCGACATACTTAGGTTAGCCAGGATAGCACATGTTTCATCAGCATTCGGGAGTCTGATGTACGAGTTGTTATGCTCAAGACTAGATATTGCAGTTGTGATTGGAGCATTTGCACTTGGAGTTGTCAGTTGTTCGATGATTGACACAGACATAGAGCGAGTGGGAGCTTTGCAGGAACTTCATCAGTTCTTGCGTCAGTCAGATATGAGCTCGACTCTTATCGATATGAGTATAGAGCAGTTTGAGGTGCATGGATACACCTTGTTCGAGGCGGTTGGTGTAGGCTGATCTGGTATGGGTAGAGATCCGGACTCTTCCTGTACATTATTGTATAGTCCTACAGCATTCTTTGTATATTTTTCCACTTATGGTCACATTGACCCTTAACATTAGGGGAAAAAATGAACCCTGAATGGGCCTTTTAGATTAAGGAGTGATTAGTGATGGACCAATGAGAAGAGGGTGGTGGCCACAGTCTAGTCTAGGCAAGGCATAGGCTTCCCTTGTTTTTGTGTGGTCAAAGAGGAGAAAACCACCTAGATCTTGTGGTTTTGGCCATTTGAATGGTTTTGAAAGCCTTTCAAATGAACTCCAGCCCTTGGATTGATTAAAGATCTAAAGGTTGAGGTTTAACTGCAAAAGTCCAGGCAATATTGGATTTGAGCCCTTGGATTTTTTTGAAATGCATGGCTAAGATCGTATGGCCCTTCAAAAAGCGCCTTTCATTGCTACCCATTGGATCTTGAAGTCGATCGGACGGCTCAGATCAGTACCTCAGCAAAAAATGCGCGTTGGATTTTCCTCCATCCGATTCAGACTTGATCCTATGGCTCACATTCAGATCCACCTTTGGATCCAACTTTCAAAAGCGCCTTTTGATCTATGCCATCAGATGAAGTCTCTATCGGACGGCTCCGGAGCATTCCTCTCTCTAGATCAGCCCAAAATGCGCTCATCCATTGGATTTAAGAGCATCTAACGGCCGAAAAAGCTGCAGAATTCTACAAATGCAATCATGAGCGAATCTAGAACCCCACGCCTTCTCAGATCAATCTCTCTCTAGATTTCCCACGCTTTAAATCCTAGCCGTCGGTGATGATTGCATCCGATGGCCAAGAGTGCATTCGACTGCCCATTTTCTAGAAAGTTTTTTGTCCTCTTGTGACAGGCAACTAAAGAAAATTGTAGCCGTCGATATGATCATATCCAAGGGCAAAAAATGCCCACGAGCCCATTTAGCCTGAGCACCAACTTGAGAAAAATTATTTTATTATGAAAACCACTAGTGGTATTTTTTCTAGCCTTTAACCCTATTTTTGCTAATCTTAATCCCTAAAAATTAGGGATCCTTACAAGGCCCATGCAGGGTTCATTTTTTCCCCTAATGAGTGGGAGATTGTTGGGGATGTAAGGGTCATGTGACCTTACCCCCATATTCATATATATACATCATATATAGAGCATTGCCTCAAGAGATATCATTATGTGGGTTTCGAGGCTCCCACGCATGTCCGCGCGTCTCTCCTCTCTTCTCTCTCCCTCCATCTCCTCCTTCCTCCTCTTGTTTTGCACACCAAAGCCCTTCAACCTAGAACAAGGAAATGTAAGACAAGGACCCCAGACTCCTAGAGGTAAGTTAGTTTTGACCAGAGTGATCACTCCAGCGTGGATTCTTTAAGACAACAAAAGCATAGAACTATTCTTGAATAGAGAAACAAAGGAAGCCTTTTGGAGATTCAAGCCAGATCAACCTAGCCAACTGGGCATAGTCATCATTTATGAATTCAAAGATCCTGAGATACCAGACAAAGTTGTCTACCTGGATAACACATCAGAGAAGATGTTCTTGGTAACAGAACATGATAGACATGCATATAATTGGAAGAGTGAATTGATTTTCCCTCCACCAAGATCCAATGTTTCCCATGGCCTCCAAGGAGTAGGATCATCCCACGCTCATGAAGCCCAGAGAGAAAGAGTTAGAGAGAGACCTGAGGTAAGTTTTGCACACACTGTGGGCAGAAATAGATCAGGATTTGAAAATGAAAGACCTAAAAGAGAGAGACACCAAGTACATAGGCAACAAAGAGATGAACATGATTTTCCATTGCCTAGACCTCGGGAGCACCCAAGAACACTTAGACCCACTCAAGTGATCAAGGCAATGAAGAATTATTTTGACGGGACAGGAGATCCTTATGATCATGTGGTCGAGTTCAAACAAGTGTTAAGAGCTGAACAGGTTGAGGATTTGTTCACTCAGTACGAGGCATTTGGTTTGACTCTTAAGGGCACTGCCTTAGCTTGGTTTCAACCCTTGAGTAGTCGCAACTATCGTGATATAGGTCAACTACTAGAGGAATTCATTGTAGAATTTTCCTAGAGTGGTATCAGGCATAACACATCATCCTTGATCCATAGCTTCAAGCAGACACCCCAAGAAACAATGCGACTAGCAGGAAGAAGGTTCAGACAGTACTTAGAAAGATGCCTTGTTCTAGAGTTTCCCACACCTGCCAAACAAGTGGCCTTGTTCTTAGATGGCTTACTAAGCACCAAGTTGAGATCATATGTGTACTTGAAAGAGCCTAGAAGCATAGAAGAGTGTGTGCGGACCTGCATTGACATAGAAGACAACTTGGGTGAGGAGTTAGGACTATTCAAACTCTATAAAGACTCTGACAGTTCTACTAGTCATACCTCTAGAGCCTCCACTGAGCTAGATGAAATAGCAGAGCAAGTTGCCAAGAAGCTAGGAGTTCAAAATAAACAAATACCAAGAGTCACCTCATTGAATCGGTGTTATACTTGCGGAGGCGACCACATGGCTAATGTATGCCCATTGCACAACCAGAACATGAGAGAAAGGAATACTCCATATTGCACTATTGAGAGAAAATACACGAACCATACGGCTCAAGATTGTCCATACAATAGACAGGCTGTTAGACAGAATTATCAGCAAACAAGGTAGGTATCAGAACCAATACCAACAGCCATATTATCGACCACAACAATAGTATCAGGCACCATATAGGCCACAACCAATCCTAGGAAACCAACCACGAGTGCCTGCCAATGTAATTCCAGTTAAGTATGCAGTGGTAGAAGAGAACATTAATAGAGCATTGGTGCCAGTGACCCCACTGATCTCAGAGAATGACTCTCATGCTCATAGTTCAGACTACTCCCATGAAGGTAGTCCACATGCTTATTACACAGAGTCACCTGAACATAGTGAGATTTACCCGTATCAATATGAGGCACCACCTATGGAACAAAATTGGGAGGCTGAATACTCCAATGTCATGTACACAAATGCTAACCCTAGGCCCCAATTGAGACAAGTAAGACCACAAGCCCCTAGAGGACCATGTTGCAGATGTCAGGGTGACCATTTCATTCGTGAATGTCCCCACCCATCAACTCCGGGACAAGGACAGGCTATCACAATACAAGCCTTTTGTCCTGAATGTGGCAAAGACCATCTCCCCAGAGATTTTCCAAGAAACCCCTCTAGTGCACCCAAGATTACACCCATTAATGTGGTAGACTTAGTGGCGGACTCAAGTTCAAGTAGCAGTAATGTGGCTCCTATACAAGCTGTCACTAGAGCACAAGCCTTAAAACATGATAAACCAGCAAAGCAATCGGAGTCGAGTGAATTGGGAGAACCTAGTAAGAGGAAAACAAGAACATGGAAGGATACTAGAGAGAAGGCCAATCGCAAGTGGAATAAAAAGTTATCAGAATTAGAAGAAAGCCTGAAAGAAGCGAAAACAAAAATAGATGACATTGCATCTCAAAGCCCCTCGCATGCCCAAACTCCATCTACTCCACCTCATCCCACCCCACCACCCATTGTAAATAGACCGCAACCAGGGTCTATTCTTACAGATCCAACCCCAAAAGGTTTTGGACATGATGTTCAAGGCCTACCAGGCTCAACTTCAAGAAGGGACAACAGCTGCAAACCTAGACAAGGGTTACCCTAGAGCGGATTTAGAGATTGAACGGATGAAAATGTGCATGAAAATGGTAGAACAAGCTCAAGCTATACTCGAGACTAGTCAAAAGTTCAATCAGACAAACTCTGTCAAACCGGATATGCATTTCCAGGGCTTACTAGAAAGATTAGAGCAGTTGGTAAACAAACCACAAGTTTCTTTACCTCCACAGACTCAACCAGTTATTGAGAGAGAAAGCTCACCACCAATGGCAGCTTATGTTCCTAATTCTACGAATGTTGGAACACCTCTTTCAATTCAAAATTACTCTCAAGAGTTCTTGCGAGAAATACAAGAGGAGAAATTGGCCAAAGAGAAGGGTAACTCCCCTCCTATTCGTGAGATTGATGACCTTCATGATCAATTTCCCCAAGACATTCCATATATTTACGCAGATGAAGCAGAACAACAAGAAGACAAAAGATTAGATTTTGAACTAATACTTTAAAAGAGCTGCCACAATTCACTAGCCCATGGGAATCTGAATCTATTCAGATCAGAGCTCCCATAATACTGGTAAGAAACGAAGACTCAGTGTCCAAGGAACACTGATGTCGTGAAGAACACTAAGGTTGAGTGTCATCTCACTGTAGAAGAGCTGCTCAAAGCAAAACCTGAATTATGGAATCACGTGAAGGATCAGGTTCCAGAACTTGATTCCAAAATGCCAAAATCATGCTCTAAGCAAAAAGTTCCAGAGATACCTCTCGATAAAATGGGAGACATGTGTGAGGGTGAAGAAGGTAATACTTATCTTCCAATCACCTACCAAGGTTACACAACCAAAGCAATCATAGATTCAGGTGCTGGTGTTGCTATTGCAACCACCTCCTTGTGGAAGCAATGGGGCAGACCCACATTAAGACCAACTAGAATGAAGCTTCAAATGGCAGACGACCATTTTGAAAGACCTCTAGGATTGCTAGAAGGGATAACTCTAACCACTTGTGGTGTAGAGTTTGAACACACATTTGCTATATGTGACTTTGAGAAAAATAATGTCTATGAGATGATCCTAGGAAGACCCTTCCTACGACAATTGCAAATAGTACAGGATTGGGGAACCAAATCGTTGTACTTACAACACTTAGGGGTCACCACCAAGGTCAATTTGATGGATTACACCTTCAGAGACGTGCCACCCCTATAGTGGAATCCTATCCACAAAGCAAAAGAAGATTCTATCTCTGTGCATTCTGGAAGTTCACTTGATCCATCCTGGTTGCATGAAGATACTCATTTGTGTGTGCAAGGTCGCGGAGGAAGAGAAAAAACGCTTAAAGGCAAGAGAAGAAGGAACTTCTCCAGGAGATAGACCAATTAAAGACCCAGCCTATACACCGATGATTTTTCTAGATGAGGAATTTGAGCCTCATGGTTGGGCAGAGATCTTAGCTACCATGGACCTTGCAGTCAATGAAGAACAATGGACACCTCATTGTGATGAGGAGGGTTATTATATTTCAGTGTTCATGTGTCAGCCCTTGCTAGAAGAATGTGACCCTAGTGAGGTCATAGAAGAAGAAGAGAACGATGACGATCTAGAGTCCATTGTGATGGATAGTTGCTTTACCTCCGAAAAACACTATTTAGAAGATGTAGGAGTGTTTAACCAAAAAGAAGAAGAACCTCTCACAAGCATTAAAATGTTAAATTCAAAGGATGGAAGTGAGAGCAGTCAAAAGAAAAAGAAAAGAAAAGCAGTGAAACAAGAAGAGGAGGAGTCATTGTTCGAAGTACCAAAAAATTTCAAGAAATATGAAGTTGAAGACCGAAAAATTTTGGTACGAATGCCGAAGAGAGAGGCCATCATAGGAGAATCATATGATAATAAAGAAAAGACCAAGAAGATTGTAGTGACCATTGAAGAGAACGAAGAGAGATGCACGTATATATAAGATGACCTAAGTGCAAGAGAAGAAATGGAGCTCGTAGCTCTATTAAGGGAATATAGGGATGTGTTTGCATGGCACTATAAAGACTTGAAAGGGGTAGATCCAAGAATATGCTCTCATACGATCCCCATGACTGCCGACGCCAAGCCCACCAAACAGAAGCCCTACACATATAATGACACTTATGCAGCTAAAATAAAAGAAGAAATTGATAGACTAATTGAAGCTGGATTTATCTATGAGATTGAGCATACTGAGTGGGTGTCCCCCATTGTAGTAGTGCCCAAGAAAAATGGAAAATTGCGAGTATGTATTAACCTCAAAAAAGTTAATGCCGCTACGATCAGAGATAGTTATCCACTTCCAATCACTGAACATTTACTAGAGCGTGTTGCAGGCAAGGAAGTTTATAGCTTCCTTGATGGGTTTTCAGGTTACACCCAAGTAGCCATCACCCCCGAAGATCAACACAAAACGGCTTTTGCCATAGAATGGGGAATCTTTGCATTTCGTGTGATGCCATTTGGGCTAACAAATGCACCTGCAACATTCCAAAGGCTCATGTGTCATGTATTCAAAGAGTTCTTGCGAAAGAGTTTAGAAGTATACGTGGACGATTTATGTGCTCATTCCCAAGAAAGAAGATACCACATCCCTGAGCTCAGACAGATCTTCAACAAGTGTAGAGAATATCGAGTGTGTCTGAACCCAAAAAAGTGTGTATTCATGGTACGACAAGGTAAAATCTTAGGTCATATTGTTTCCAAGAACGGAATATCAACAGACGAGGATAAAGTAAGAGCCATAGCAGAGTTGCCAAGGCCAAGGAATGTTAAAGAGGTACAAGCCTTTATGGGCCATTGTGGATATTATCATAGATTTATCCACATGTATGCGATCATAGCTGAACCTCTTTATGGTTTGTTGACAAATTTTGAGTGGAATGACGAATGTGAAAATTCCTTCAATGAGTTGAAGAAACCTTTGTGCACAACACCAATATTGACCACTCCTGATTGGAATAAGCCATTCCATGTCCATGTGGATGCCTCCAATCATGCCATAGGATGTGTGCTAGCACAACCCACAGGTGAAGGAAATCTAGATTTGCCTATAACATATGCCAGTAGACAGCTCACTATAGATGAGCGAAATTATACAACAACAGAGAGAGAAGGTTTAGGCATGGTATATGCCGTGAAGAAGTTTAGGCACTATCTATTGGCCAATAAGTTCAAGTTTTTCACTGATCATCAAGCTTTGTTATATTTGGTCAATAAACCTTGCAATACAGGACGCTTAGTAAGATGGTTTCTCTTACTAATGGAATATGACTTTGAAGTTGTTGTTAGAAAAGGTAGAACCCACCTCCGGGCAGATCACCTTTCTCGCATTACTTCAGGAGAGTCACCGCAAGGAGTGTCTGATGAACTACCTGATGCTTATCTGTTCAATCTAGAAGTTGTTCCTAAATGGGCAAATAAGTTGGTACCAGTCCTCACCTTTGGGCCTGCAAATAAGAATGTGAAAACATCACAAGAAGAAATTGTAAAATCACAAAAATATCACATATTGGCAGGAAGCATGTACAAACAAGATACTGAGGGTGTATTAGCTTGTTGTGTTGAGGACGATGAACATAGTAGTTGGTTGCAACAAGCCCATGAAGGATTGCTAGGAAATCACTATTCTAAACAATGAACATTGCAAAATCTAAAACGTTTAGGAGTGTATTGGCCTAGCATGGACAAAGAAATACATGAGTGGATTAAGAATTGTCCAATGTGCAAAGAGAGACCCCAGTGGATCATGCTACTCTTTATCATGTATCATTAATACCAGATTGGAGTGCTCCATTGGTGGAATTTATGAGATCGGGGACATTACCCAAAGAGGGTAGTGTAGCTAGAAGAAGAAGCATGGACCAAGAGGCTCAAGATTATGCCTTAGTTGGAGACAACCTATACCGGAGAGGAAAAGATGGTTACCTAAGATTGTGCGTTCATGAATCAGATTATTTGAAAGTCTTAGAATCTGCACACAGTGGTGTTGCAGGTGGACACTTTGGTCCTGACCGAGTAATTAAGACCATTCTATTCTCAGGACTTTGGTGGCCCACTCTTCATATGGATGCACATACCTATGTGAAGAAATGTGACACATGCCAACGTGCACAGTATCCAATTAGAAAAGATGAGATGCCTTTGAGGCCCATGATGGGAGGACGTGCATTCTCGAAGTGGGGTATAGACTTTGTAGGTCCTATTAACCCCCCAGCTAGAAACTCCCTTGCAGAGTACATCATTGTAGCCACAGATTACCTTACCAAGTGGGTGGAAGTAAAAGCCACAACAAAGAATGATGCTCAAACAACAGCTAAGTTCTTATTTGAGAATGTGTTCACAAGATATGGACTACCAATAGAGTTAGTGAGCGATAGAGGCACACACTTCTTGAATGAAGTCATTGAAAATCTTCTCCAAGAATTCTTGGTGATACATAAGAAGTCTGCCCCCTATCGTCCACAAGCCAACGGACAAGCTGAGAGCACAAAAAAGATCCTTTGTAATGTCTTGACTAAACTGGTAAACAATAAATGCTCTGATTGGGATAAACAACTTCATCATGCTATTTGGGCTTATTGAGTTGCCTATAAAACGGTACTGAATGCCACCCCATTTCAGATGGTCTTTGGACAGAATGCTGTGCTACCATTAGATTTCCTAATCCCAGCATTAAAGGTAGCACAAGAGCACGAGTGGAATGGACATGAGTTGTCCTCTAGGATCTTTGATCTAGAACGCTTAGGTGAGACAAGGCTACAAGCGGCAGCAGGCATCTACGCTGCAAAGAAAAGGCAAAAGGCATACTTCGATGCACACATCAAGGATAAGGGACTGAAAGAGGGAGATCTAGTGTTGGTTTACACACTAAAACAACATGCTCGTAAGTTGGAAAAACGAGGATATGGACCCATGATCATTAGCAGAATTTCCACTAGCGGCGCGGTTCAATTGGCTACTTTAGAAGGTGATATCTTGCCAAACTATATTAGTGGATGTAGAGTCAAGTTATATCAAGAACCTCTTACAGAGGATATGCTAACAAGACTCAATACTGCTAAGAAGCGGAAAGACGAAGAGTTGAGGGTCAGAGAAGAAGCACAAGCAGAAGCCAGAGAGCGTATTAGGTGAAATAAGTTAAGGTGATTAGGCCTAGATGCCAACTCAAAATCCCCAAAATATCACATGGATATGTTCCGAAAATCAGGCATAATTACCTCTCAAAGCATTGACCGACGTCCATTTGTGACCATAGAGATAGGATGAGGGAAGAGTGCAAGAACTGTGAAAGCATTGATTGACTCAGGTGCAACAACTAGTGCAGTTAGACTTTCCTACTGCCAAGACTTGCAGTTGAACATCAATCCCATAGAAGCTTATCTCATAGGATTGGGAGGTGTGGAAACCCCTTGTGTGGGTGAGGTGGAACTCCCCATCTCCCTTCAAGATGTTCCAATGAGAGTCAAAATGCTAGTGTGTCGAGATGAGGACCTTACGGAACCACTTGTCTTGGGTCAAGATTGGATTTATGACCATGCAGTCAACTTGAACCTAAGAAGTCAAATTCTTCAAGTTTGGGTACAGGAACAATGCATTACATTAGAATTAGAGAACTGCATGCTCACAAATCTAGATCCCACACATTCTCTTAGTTCATCTAAGACTAATCATATAGAAGAAGATGTTGTATCTGTCAAAAGTTCTATGATGCAGAAGGAGTCAATCGTGGAAGAACAAGTTTGAAGGCGAGTGAATCTCTCTTCTTCTTCCAAGACTCTGGTAGCCACAGTAGTTCCACCACAAAGGCAAGTACAACAATTCAAGACAACTGCTATATCAAATAGAAAGACACCATTCAACAAGACAACAGTTCTGAGCATGAAGCAGATATGGGTACGTAAAGGAGAGTGACCACCATCCTTGCCCCCACAAATCCCATCCAGGCAAGCCAACCAGGCCAGAAGACAAAGGCAGAAGCTCGGACAAGCTCAACCACAAGGTATCCGAAAAGTTTGGGTGCCTAAGAAATTAGCTGCAGCTCAACAAGGGCGATTACAGATGTGGGTACCTAAGAAGCTCTTACATCCACAACAACCTATGTTCTCCCACATGCGAAAGGTCTCAACAAAGAAGCCACAAAGAGAAAAGGGTAAGAACCGCATAAAGAGATCGAAAGAAGATCAAATCACCTCTTCAAAAATAGTAGGAAGACGTGCAAAAAGGGTATGGGTTTGGAAGCCAAAAGTACAAGTAGCCTCCATCGAACCAAAGCGCCAACGACACTGGATACCACAATTCAGAAAGCATCCAAAGAGGAAGACGCCTGAAGTGATCTCTACAGTGCCAAATGCTGTTCTAAAATGGACCCCAATAAGGAGGATTACATCATTTCGAGACCCAATGGATACCTCCACCAAAGCCGGCATCAACATCTACAAGTAACATCGAAAGCCTCGACGAGAGACAACCATGTGCTCCTTGCACAACCCTGTCTTTTGCATCATTCATGTTATGCATTTCCAAAGTATGCACTAATATAGGGCCAGATTACATGGCCGTGCATAGACACACTTGAGAATCCCAGGCACAAGAGCACATTGACATATGTCAAATATTTTTATTGATACTAACCTTTGTCTTCTTGTTTTGTGACATTGTTTTGCACAAAAAAAAAAGAGGAAGGAAGGAGAAAAGAGAGAGAGAGAGAGAGCTTGTTCCAAGGTTTGGCTCATGGAACATGAATGAGTCATGCTTAGTTGAAGGTGGAACCATTGATTACTGGACATTTATCAGTTTTGATAGAAGCGTGTCTCGGTGAGCAGATGAATTATTGCTGCTTTATCTGGTAGATGTGAAGAACTTGACAGGAACATGGCATCCACAACTTTGTTTCCCCTTACCTTGGTAGGAGGGAAGATCTCGACGGCCCGCAACTTGAGAGATGCTTAACTACTGTATGTTTGAGAGCATCCAAAGTGGTATCTGCAAGGGGTAGTTGTGGTACCCTGCAAATCCTTGTATGTATACTGGGTGAGAAGACTCTTGCTTATGGTGAGCTAAAGAGAATATGTGAAACTAAGCTTGGTGTAGTTACCCAATGTTGTTTGCCAAGGAATATAAAGAAATTCAATTCTCAGTATTTGGCAAATGTTGCTTTGAAAAGAGGCAACATGACCAGGCACTCAAAAAATTTCATCAGTGGATCATCAACACAGACATTCATCGCCAATGTTCCATCACAGATGCTGGGTGCACAACACGAAGAGATAAACATCAATCGACCCTTCACCATGGTAATTAGCTTTACTTCGGCAACACCATAAACATGATAGAATAGGAAACCTCTTCGTCGGCATACCCTTGAGCACTTAGCTCAAGACCCCCAATTTTCACACCATACTTCTTCCAATGCATTTTCCAAGTAAGCATGCATTGGGCTACATTACAAGGCGATGCACAAGGCACATATTTTCCTCAGCCCATGCACGACCACACTTACCCATCATTCATTATGGGTTACGGGTACTTGGCATGACTCCTATGAACATCACCTTTGGAAGATCTAGAGGCCATCAATGGAGACTCACAACGACAATTCATGCTGGAATCCAAGGATGAAGCACATATCATGGAACTACCACTTGCACAGGCTCAAAGAGACAAATGAAGAACTTGCCAATCAATCTTGCCACATTTGGAAGCTAGATGACTCTTGTTTCTACAGAATGGACACCACTTCTCACAGCACTACCTGGAACAACCATTAGGGATGACAGACTCGAGGGGGGGGAGTGTTGGAACTCAAGGTCAAGCACAAAGCATGGAAGCGCATCAAAGAAGTGGACATACAAGAAGAAGGAGCAAGTAGGGAGCTCCAATAAGTACATGTCAAATTTTCAGAAGAATCCCCTACAAAAATAGTGATTTTCATCACTAAAAACCATTGTAAATACCATTTTCTATTTTTGTAACTCCATTTTGTTCAAGTCGAGGAGTCCTTGAGCTTGAGGAGTATTAGAAGTATCATCCTACCAATTTTCATAATTTTTAGACTTCGTTTGAGCCCTCAAATAAGCCCTGGAACCTAATTTTTAACTAGGCCGGACACTAGGTCTGGACAGGGCCAAAACTAGTCCAAAAACTATAAAAAGAGCTAGAGAGCTCATTTTTGAGGTTAGCTTGTTAGAGAATAGAGATTTTGTAAGAGAACTCTTTTGCAAACGAAGCTTTCCATTGTTCCTCTCTTTGATCTTACCTTGTGCGTGTGTGTGTATGTGTGTGCATGTGTGTGCATGTTTGTGTGCTTTCACTCAGGCACTTGTGCCGTCACTTGCTCGCGGTCTTCATACCGGTCCTCACGTCTCCGCAAATTGACAAGTAAAGGAGGTGGTGCTTATGCTTGAGCTACACCACAAGTCTATTTCGGTTCTTACTTGCTAGGTCACTCGTTTCTGCTTTAGGTTGATTAGAATTTGGGTTTGCTGTAAAATAGTTCTAAATTATTCATATTCTCCATATTCTCATGCACACACCCTTCATACCTCTTAGGCACACAATCTCTTGTGTCTAGTTCCTATTTTTGCCTAGATACAGATATTATTAGTTTTTATCATATTCACACATTGTTAATTTGACATTGGAATATAGATAGTGTAGGTGAGCCTCATAGCTTACCGTTACACTTGAAATCTCGTCTATTCTCTCTCTATCTCTCACTCATCTATTTTTTTGTCTTAAGGTGTGTATGTTAAGGTTCATCTCTTGGAAGATCCTGTAAATCTATGGTTTATTGTTATTGTGGCTCAGTACCACTTCCAACATATGGTATTTAGCCCTTAGAATACCAACAATCTAGTGTTTCTAGGATTTCCATCCATGTGTGTGGTTCAAATGCTTCATCTGAAAATGTTTGAGGCATGTAAGCCGGATCTTCTATTGGTCTTTCTTCTTCTGGGACTAATACTTTGGTGTTAAAATTCCTCAAAATTCTTAGCTCCAAGTTAATTAGGGTTTAATTCTAGTCTTCTTTGATACACAATACTTGGGGTTTTTGATGATACACGATATTAACTTGAATGATATGATACTTGTATGCTCTCACAATACACGATACTTGGGAAATACATGATACTCAATACTGGATCTCCATGTGTAGCTCAAGCGTAAGCACCACCTCCTTTACTTGTCAATCCGCAGAGACGTGAGGACGGATATGAAAACCACGAGCAAGTGAAGGCACAAGTGCGTGAGTGAAAGCACACAAACATGCACACACATACACACACACGCGCACAAGGTAAGATCAAAGAGGGGAACAATGGAAAGCTTCGATTGCAAAAGAGTTCCCTTACAAAAGCTCTATTCTCTAACCAGCTAACCTCAAAAATGAGCTCTCTAGCTCTTTTTATAGTTTTTTGACTAGTTTTGGCCCTATCCAGACCTAGTGTCCGGCCTAGTTAAAAATTAGGTTCCAGGGCTTATTTGAGGGCTCAAATGAAGTCTAAAAATTATGAAAATTGGTAGGATGATACTTCTAACACTCCTCAAGCTCGAAGACTCCTCGATTTGAACAAAATGGATTTACAAAAATAGAAAATGGTATTTACAATGGTTTTTAGTGATGAAAATCACTATTTTTATAGGGATTTCTTATGAAAATTTGACATACACTTCTTGGAGCTCCCTACTTGCTCCCTCTTCTTGTGTGTCCACCTCTTTGATGTTCTCTTGTGCTTTTTCCTTGACCTTCATCTTCAACACTCCCCCCCTCTCGAGTATGTCGTCCCTGACAGACCCTTGTTGTAATGGTTGTTCCATGTAGTGCTTTGAGAGGTAGTGTCTGTTCGGTAGGAATAAGAGCTGTCTACCTTCTAAGTGTGGTAGGGTCAATTGGCAAGGTCTTCATTTGTCTCTTTGAGCCTATGCAAGTGTTAGTCTCATGATATGTGCTTCATCCTTGGATTTCAGCATGTGTCGTTGTGAGTCTCCATTGATGACGTCTAGATCTTCCAAAGATGATGTTCATAGTAGTCATGCCAAGTACTCATAACCCATAATGAATGATGGGTAAGTGTGTTTGTGCATGGGTGGAGTAAAATATGTGCCTTGTGCACGGCCTTGTAATGTAGCCCTATGCATGCTTACTTGAAAAATGCATTGGGAGAAGTATGGTGCAAAAATTGGGGGTCTTGAGCTAAGTGCTCAAGGGTATGCCGATGAAGAGGTTTCCTAATCTATCATGGTTATGGTGTTGCAAGAGTAAAGATACCTACCATGGTGAATGGTCAATCGATGTTTATCTCTTCGTGTGGTATACCTGGCATTACTTCCATTGTCGATGAATATCCGTGTTGATGGTCCACCGATGAAATATTTTGAGTGCCTGGTCCTGTCTCCTCTCTTTAGAGCAATGTTTGCCAAATATTGAGAATTGAATTTCTTTATATTCCTTGACAAACGACATTGGGTAACTACACCAAGCTTAGTTCACATCTTCTCCTTAGCTCACCATAAGCTGGAGTCTTCTCATCCAATATACATACAAGGATTTGCAGTGTACCGAAACTACCCTTTGCAGATATCTCCTTGGATGTTCTCGTACATATAGTAGTTAAGCATCGCTCAATTTGTGGACATTCAAGCTCTTCCCTCCTACCACGGTAAGGGGAAACAGTAGTTGTGGATGCCATGTTCATGCCAGGTGCTTGACATCTACCAGATAAGGCAGCAATAATATCATCTGCTAGCCGAGACACACTTCTATCAAAACTGATAAATGCCCAGTAATCATTGGTTCCACCTTCAACTAAGTATGACTCATTCACATTCCATGAGCCAAACCTGGGAACAAACTCTCCCTCTCTCTCTTGTCTCTTTTTTTTTTTGTTTTGTTTGAGACAATTTCACCAAACAAGACGACAGATGTTAGTATCAGAAAAAATAATTGACAGATGTCAATGTGCTCTTGTGCATGGGACTCTTAGTTGTGTCTATGCACAGCCATGTAATGTGGCCCTATGTTAATGCATACTTTGGAAATGCATGGCCTGAATGGTGCAAAAGACAGGGTTGTGCAGGGAGCACATGGTTGTCGCTCATTGAGGCTTTCGATGTTATTTGCGGATGTTGATGCCATCTGTCGTGGAGGTACCCGTTGGATCTCGAGATGACAATTGATCCTGCCTCCTTATGGGAATCCATTTGAGAATGATTTGCGACTGTGTAGTGAGCACCTTTGGCCTATTCCTCCTTGGCTAGTTTTGTGATTGTTGTGTCCCTTGTGGTTGGTGTTTTGGTTTTGTAGGGGCCGCTGATGCTTTTGGCTTCCAAACCCATACCTTTGTGGCTGGTCGCTTGAATCGCGTTGAAGAGGTTAGTTGGTCTACTTTTGTTCTTGGTGTTTGGTTCTTACCTTTGCCTCGCCTTGGCTTCTTTGTTGAGACTTTTCGCGTATGGGAGAGCATAGGTTGTTGCGGACGTAAGAGCTTCCTGGGTACCCACATGTGTAATCGCCCTTGTTGAGCTGCGACTAATTTCTTAGGCACCCAAATTTGTCGGAGATCTTGTGGTGGAGCTTGTCCGAGCTTCTTCCTTCGTCTTCTGGCCTGATTGGCTTGCCTGGATGGGGTTTGTGGGGCCAAGGTTGGAGGTTGCTCGCCTTTGCGTACCCAGATCTACGTCATGCCCGGAACTGCTTTCTTGTTGAATGGTGGCCTTCTTTTTGCTATAGTAGTTGTTTTGAATTGTTGTGCTTGCTTCTTAGGTTGAACTACTGGGGATGCTTTACTCTTCGAAAAAGAAGGAGGGTTTGCTTGACTTTGTGACTGTCCTTCCATGATTGAGTCCTTCTGGATCATAGAGCTTTTGACACATACAACATCTTGTTCATGAAGATTAGTCTTAGAGGAACTAAGAGAGTGTGTGGTGCCATGATCTGTGAGCATGCAGTTCTCTAATTCTAATGTAATGCATTGTTCATGTACCCAAACTTGAAGAATTTGACTTCTTAGGTTTAAGTTAACTGCATGGTCATAGATCCAATCTTGACCCAAGACAAGTGGTTCTGTAAGGTTCTAATCTTGACACACTAGCACTTTGACTTTCATTGGAATATCTTGAAGGTAGATGGGAAGTTCCACCTCACCCAAACAAGGGGTTTCCACACCTCCCAATCCTATGAGATAAGCTTCTATGGGATTGATGTTCAACTGCAAGTCTTGGCAGTAGGATAATCTAACTTCACTACTTGCTGCACCTGAGTCAATCAATGCTTTCATAGTCCTTGCACCCTTTCCTTGTCCTATCTCTATGGTCACAAAGGGACGTCGGTCAATGACTTGAGAAGTAATTATGCTTGATTTTTGGCACATATCCATGTGATATTTTGGGGTTTTTCAGTTGACATCTAGGCCTAGTCACCTTAACTTATTTTGCCTAATACGCTCTCTGGCCTCTGTCTGTGCTTCTTCCCTCATCCTTATCTCCTCTTCTTTTCGCTTCTTAGCAGTGTTGAGTCTCGTAAGCATATCCTCTATAAGAGGTTCTTGGTATAACTTGACTCTACATCCACTAATATAGTTTGGCAAGCTGTAGAGTGGCCAACTGAACTGCACCGCTAGTGGAAATTCTATTAATGATCATGGGTCCGTATTCTCTTTTTCCAGCTTACGGGCATGTTGCTTTAGCCTATAAACCAACACTAGGTCTCCCTCTTTCAGTCCTTTTATCTTTGATGTGTGCATCAAAGTATGCCTTTTGTCTTTTCTTTGCAGCATAGATGCCTGCGATCGCGCGTAGCCTTGTCTCACCTAATCGTTCTAGATCAAAGATCCTAGAGGACAATTCATGTCCATTCCACTCATGCTCTTGTGCTACTTTTAAGGCTGGGATGAGGAAGTCCAATGGTAGAACAACATTCTATCCAAAGACCATCTGAAATGGGGTGGCATTCAGTACCGTTTTATAGGCAACTCGATAAGCCTAAACAGCATGATGTAGCTGTTTGTCCCAATGAGAGCATTTATTATTCACTAGTTTTGTCAATACATTACATGGGATTTTATTTGTGCTCTCGGCTTGTCCGTTAGCTTGTGGATGATAAGGGGCAAACTTCTTATGTATCACCAAGAATTCTTGGAGAAGATTTTCAATGGCCTCATTCAAGAAGTGTGTGCCTCTATTGCTCACTAATTGATGGAGAGTGTTAATCTCCAAAAGAACAAGCTACTCTTGTAGTTAGAGCACCTCTATAACAAGAGTAACTCAAACCTTCATCAATTTTAGAGGATCAATGATCAATTATAAAGAATTTGAAAAATCTGTGAAGGAGATGACTACACAAAAAGTCTGCTGCACATATCTCTCTCATTAACTTATCAATTGTGTAAAGGTTTTTATGAAGCTTTGTACAAGGTGTCGCCTACATTTGCGCACCTTCTCCAAGTTGAATTTTTCCAAAAGATTTAGTAGATCTTGAGAAATGATCTCAACAAGTTACCTATGTCTAAAATTGCTCTTCGGAAAAGTCGATTCAGACACCTGTAACTTCTAACACTTGAATTCTCTCAATCTAGAACCCATTTATACAAATGATTTTAGCCATAGATGGCTTACCTTCTAACTTAAATTTTGACTCCTTACTCATGCAAAACTTTAACCTGTGCACTAAGAAATGATCAAATCATTGACCATCGAGATTGTGCCTGTTTCAGGAAACAGTGAACACTTCTTCACATATGAATGTTCCTACTCATAATTCTCACAGCCTGTTTACAATTAGGCTCTCAAACTTTAACTAGAGACACATTAACTATGGACTTAGATGTCTACAAAAGGATTCTTGAAATGATCAAGCACAGGAGAATGCACAGAAACATTGGGCATAATTTTCTTTCATTTCTGAAGGAATTTTACAACTGAGTGATGAGAGAGATTCTACTCACTTCTAAGATGTCTAATGACTCATACAACTACCAATTTCTCTATTCACATGCTCTCCCATATTTGCCCCGACTTTTTACTTATATATATATATATAGCCATATATGTACAAGCTTATGACCATACAAAAGATATATATGAGCTGTCTCTAAATTAATGTACATATGTGTACACATCTTCATCTTCTGAATATGCACTTCCTCCATGCTTCATAACTTGAACTTTTCTTCAGTCCTTGACTTCCAAACCTTCATTAAAACTTCAATTGTTGATTGCCCTACACCAACAGCTCCCCCTCAATCATCAATTGAGGTTTTCTCTATCTTCTTTATACTTGCCATGTCTTTGAATCTCTGTAGCTTTGGTCCATCCAAGCTTTTGGTTAGCATATGAGCTATCTGATCTTTTGTTGAAGTATGTATTACTTCAATCTCTTTATCCATCACCTTCTCTCTTAGGAAATGGTACTGAATCTCAATGTGTTTAGTCCTGGCATGGAAAACAGGGTTAGCAGCTAAATACAATGAACTCATGTTATCTCCATGAATAGTGGATATACTCTGAATAATGTCAAAACTCTTCATAAGAGTCTTAAGCCATATCACTTCCTTTGCAGCTTCAACCATACCTTTGTACTCAGCCTCTGTAGATGACAAAGCAACTGTGTGTTGCTTCTTTGAACACCAAATTAACTTATCTCCCACATAACACAAGTATCCATATGTTGATCTCCTATCATGAGGATTACTTGCCCAATCTATATCACTATAAATCTTGATGTTTGTATCTGATATAAAACCATAATACCAACCTTCTTTGAGTGTACCCTTAATGTACCTCAACACTCTTTGACCTGCAATCCAATGTTCTTTCCTAGGACAATGCATGAATTGAGATAATACTCCCACTGCATATGAAAAATCAGGCCTAGTTAAAGTAGCATAAATCAGACTACCAACCAAACTTTGATATAGCTTCATATCCTTGAACTCTTCTCCTCCATATCTGCTTAATTTGTGATTCACCTCCATTGGAGTAGGTGCGACCCTGCAATCATTCATTTTAAACTTGATCAACAAGTTCTTCAAGTACCTTTCTTGAGTTATATACACTCCATGTTGAGTGTAAGAGATCTCCATGCCCAAGAAATATGACAAGTCTCCCAAGTCACTAATCTTGAACTCTTTCTCCATTTGTTTCTTTAGGCTTTGAATGCCTTTCTCATGTGTACCTGTAAGAATTATATCATCAACATATATGCACATGTAAACGAACCCATCATCACTTACTTTGACAAGAAAACTACTATCTGCCTTTGATACTTGAAATCCAAGTTCTTTCAAGAACTTCACAAGTCTATAATTCCATGCCCTTGGGGCCTGCTTCAAGCCATACAAAGCTCTCTTGAGCTTACATACATGATCTGGATACCTTTCATCTCTGAATCCTTGTGGTTGCTCCATGAAAACATCATATGAAATATAACCATTTAAAAAAGCATTCTTCACATCTAATTGACATAATTTCCAACCTTTACATGCAGCAATGGCTATAAGTGTCTTGATGGTAGTCATCTTTTCCACAGGACTATAGGTCTCATCATAATCAATACCATATGTCTGAGCAAACCCTTTCACAACAAGTCTAGCTTTATACCTAGACACACTTCCATCTGCATACCACTTAGTTTTGTAAACCCATTTACATCCAATGATCTTTTGACTATTTGGTTTAGGAACCAAATCCCATGTCTCATTCTCTATCAATGCATCATATTCTTCCTGCATAGCTTTCTCCTAATTTTCCTTACCTTTTGCCTCTTCATATGTAGAAGGGTCTTCATCTGCCTTTATCATATAAGCATAATCTTTGGTAGCCAAAAAAGAAGTGTCATAGCTATACCTTGTAGGTTGCCACTTGTGTCTTGATGACCTTCTGAGTTCTCCACTCCTTGAGGTTTCTGGTTCATCACACTCTGGATCAAATCTTGGCACTTCTTCAACTTCAACCTGTACTTCATTATTCTCTTCTTCATCAAATATCTGAACCTTTGATTTACCTTTCTTTTGATTCACAACTTCTTCATCACCTGCATTAATATTGATTGTACCTGCATACCAAGTACCTTGCTCATCAAATGTAACACCCTTTGATACAAGGAATTGTTTTGTGGATGGACTCCACAACCTATAACCCATCTGCTTATCATCATAACCAATGAATACATACTTTTCAGCTTTAGGTTCCAATTTGTGCCCTAATTGGGATGGCACATATGCATATGCCAAACATCCAAATACTTTGCAATGATCTAGAGTAGGTCTCTTACCCCACCATGCCTCATATGGTGTCATACCTTGCAAAGCTTTACATGGTAAGCTATTAACCAAATAAGTAGCTGTATGTACAGCCTCAACCCACAAGTAATTTGGGCAATTTTTCTCCTTCATCATTGACCTTGCAAACTCAACAAGGGTTCTATTTCTCCTTTTGGCTACACCATTTTGTTGAGGAGAGTACCTGCAAGTAACCTCTCTCTTTATACCTGCATTCCACAAGTAATCACTGAACTCATTAGAGAAATACTCTCCCCCTCCATCTGACCTTAGTCTCTTCAACTTATGACCTGTAATTCTCTCTTCATACACATGATAATGTTTGAATGTATTGAATACCTCTGACTTATCTTTGATCACATAGATAGTGATCCATCTGGTAGCATCATCAACATAAATCACATAGTACCTTGAACCATTGATACTGAAATCCTTTGATGGTCCCCACACATCTGTGTGTACCAATTCAAGCTTCTCTGAATACATAAAACCATGCTTGGAATAAGATTGCTTATGGGCATTACCTAATTGACATGCCTCACATATGTATGTCATATGTTGACCTGCAACATTAGGCAATCCAAGCACTGAACCATTGTTAACCATATCCTTGATACCTCTTTCATTAAAATGTCCAAGCCTCTTATGCCAAAGATCTAACTCAGAAATCTTATGTCCACCATAAGTTAACAAGGCATGACCAACATTACCTTGAATCTTCAATGTGAACAATCTTCCTTCTTTCTTCCCTGAAACAATTTGTTTATACCCATTGATAGGGTCTTCCACAAACACTCCTTCATTAGTGAATCTAACTTCATAACCTTTTTCAACAATTTGTCCTACACTTATCAGATTCTTAGGAATTGTAGGAACATACAAGACCTTACTCAAGAGGGAACTACCATCCTTGGCCTTCACTGATCCAATTGACTTCACATTGTGCTTTGTATTATCACCTGTTTGAACTACATGATTAGTTACCTTATTTTCCAAATCAGTCATCAAGGCTATGTTACCACTCAGATGATTGCTACATCCTGAGTCAATGTAGAAGACTCTTTGATCTTCACTTTGCCTTTCACAAGTTGCATTCATTATCAATGTTGAATCTTCCTTCTGATATGAAGCATGATTGTAGTAGGTATTGTTGTATTGTTGACTTTGGAATCCTCTATCTGCATTTCTTCCAAAGTAACCTCTACTACCTCTACCTCTGAAATTACCTCTTTGATTCCTGCCACCTCTTCCTCTTGAATTATAGTTCTGATTATATCCACCATTACTCTGAGTATTATACCAACAATCATTAGCTAAGTGATTTGTCTTACCACAAATCCAACAAGCTTTGACTCCATCTTTATTATTCTTGCCTCTTCCTCTACCTTTGCCACCTCCTCTTCCTCTTAGGAAGTTAGCTTGGCTAGTTGTACCTTCATCCTCATTTGCTTGTTGCTTTCCTTTGAAATTCTTCTTCTTATCCTTTGAATACATTGCATGACCTGCACTTTTATCACTTTCACCTTTGACATCCTGCTCAAAGGTTAGCATGTGACCTAGCAATTGATTTAAATCAGGAGTAAAATGATCTAGTGATAATTCAGTGGACAAAATGAATGGCTTCCATTTGTCATCACCTCTCAACCCTGTAAGGATTTGCCTTACCAATTTATCCTCCTCAATGTCTTCATCAACTGCTCCTAATGCATCTGCAATGTCTTTCATCCTTGTTACATAATCTGAGATGGATTGAGAGGCCTTCTTCTTAAATGTGGTAAATTCTGCCCACAAGGATGCCTTCGTAGACTTTGTGGTGTTTTGGAAATGCTCCTCCAAAGCATTCCATATATCACTTGCACTTTCAAGACCTCTAATATGAGGTAGCAAGTAGTCATTGATTGCCATATAGATAATGCTCCTAGCTTGAGCATCTTTCTTCATCCAATTCTTCAAATCTGATAATTCCTCCCTAGTTGGAACACTAGGATCTCTGAACTGAGGCTTTTCTTCTTCACCTGTAATATAAGCTATCAAGTCTTTGCTCATAAGATGAGCTTCCATCCTCATTGACCATGCTGGATAGTTCTCTCTATCCAACTTCTCTATTTGAAGAGAATCTCCCATCCTTTCTTCACCTGTATATTGAATTCTTCAAACTTTATGAGTAATAGATGTACCTTTACTTCAAATAATGTTCCTTTTGTCTTCCTTGATGTCGTATGGCCTCGTTCTCAAGCTTTGATCTTAAGCTTTCACCTTTTGAACCTTCATATGTTGAATTCTTTGCAGCTGCAGCAGTCGGGATCCTCCTTCCTTCATATTTGATACTTCCTGCTATGATACCACTGATGGAGAGTGTTAATCTCCAAAAGAACAAGCTACTCTTGTAGTTAGAGCACCTCTATAACAAGAGTAACTCAAACCTTCATCAATTTTAGAGGATCAATGATCAATTATAAAGAATTTGAAAAATCTGTGAAGGAGATGACTACACAGAAAGTCTACTGCACATATCTCTCATTAACTTATCAATTGTGTAAAGGTTTTCTAGGAAACTTTGCACAAGGTGTCGCCTACAGTTTGCGCACCTTCATCAAGTTGAATCACTCCAAAAGATTCAGTAGATCTTGAGAAATGATCTCAACAAGTTACCTATGTCTAAAACTGCTCTTCTGAAAAGTCGATTCAGACACCTGTAACTTCTAACACTTGATTCTCTCAATCTAGAACCCGTTTATACAAATGGTTTTAGACATAGATGGCTTACCTTCTAACTTAATTTTTGACTCCTTACTCATGCAAAAAATTTAACCTGTGCACTGAGAAATGATCAAATCATTGACCATTGAGATTGCGCTTGTTTCAGGAAACAGTGAACACTTCTTCACATATGAATGTTCCTACTCATAATTCTCACAGTCTGTTTACAATTAGGCTCTCAAACTTTAACCATAGATAGATTGACTATGGACTTAGATATGTACAAAAGGATTCTTGAAATGATCAAACACAGAAGGAGAATGCACAGAAACATCGGGTGCAATTTTCTTTCATTTCTGAAGGAATTTTACAACTGAGTGATGAGAGAGATTCTACTCACTTCTAAGATGTCTAATGACTCATACAACTACCAATTTCTTTATTCACATGCTCTCCCATATTTGAGCCAACTTTTTACTTATATATATATAGCCATATATGTACAAGCTTATGACCATACAAAAGATATATATGAGTTGTCTCTAAATTAATGTACATATGTATACACATCTTCATCTTCTGAATATGCACTTCCTCCATGCTTCATAACTTGAACTTTTCTTCAGTCCTTGACTTCCAAACCTTCATTAAAACTTCAATTGTTGATTGCCCTGCACCAACACTAACTCTATTGGTAGCCCATATCTCGTGAACACATTCTCAAATAAGAACTTAGCCGTAGTCTGAGCATCATTCTTTGTTGTGGCATTCACTTCTACCCACTTTGAAAGGTAATCTGTGGCTACAATAATATACTCTGCATGGGAGTTTCTAGCTGGGGGGTTAATAGGACCTTTGAAGTCTATGCCCCACTTTGAAAATGCATGCCCTCCCATCATTGGCCTTAAAGGCATCTCGTCTTTTCTAACTGGATATTGTGCACATTGGCATATGTCACATTTCTTCACATAGGTGTGAGCATCCATATGAAGAGTGGGCCACCAAAGTCCTGAGAATAGAATGGTCTTGATTACTCGATCAGGGTTGAAGTGTCCACCTGCAACACCGTTGTGTGCAGTTTCTAAGACTTTCAAATAGTCTGATTCGTGAACGCACAATCTTAGATAACCATCCTTGCCTCTTTGATATAAGTTGTCTCCAACCAAAGCATAGTCCTGAGCCTCTTGCTCCATGCTTCGTCTTCTTGCTAGACTAGCCTCTTTGGGTAAGGTTCCCGATCTCATAAACTCTACCAATGGAGCACTCCAATCAAGAATCAATGACACTTGATAACGAGTGGCATGCTCCACTGGTGGTCTCTCTTTGCACATTCGACAATTCTTAATACACTCATGTATTTCTTTGTCCATGCTAGGCCAATACACTCCTAAACATTTCAGATTTTGTAATGTGCACTGTTTAGAATAATGATTTCCTAGCAATCTTTGATGAGCTTGCTGCAACCAACTACTATGTTCATCGTCCTCAACACAACCAGCTAATACACCCTCAGTATCTTGTTTGTACATGCTTCCTACCAATATGTGATATTTTTGTGATTTTACAATTTCTCTTGTGAGGTTTTCACATTCTTATTTGCGGGTCCGAAGGTGAGGACTGGTACCAGCTTACTTGCCCATTTAGGAACAACTTCCAAATTGAATAGATAAGTATCAGGTAGTTCATCAGACACTCCTTGCGGTGACTCTCCTGAAGTAATGCGAGAAAGGTGATCTGCTCGGAGGTGGGTTCTACCTTTTCTAACAACAACTTCAAAGTCATATTCCATTAGTAAGAGGAACCATCTTACTAAGCGTCCTGTATTGCAAGGTTTATTGACCAAATATAACAAAGCTTGATGATCAGTGAAAAACTTGAACTTGTTGGCCAATAAATAGTGTCTAAACTTCTTCACAGCATATACCATACCTAAGCCCTCTCGCTCTGTTGTGGTATAGTTTCGTTCAACTGTAGTGAGCTGTCTGCTAGCGTATGCTATGGGTAAATCTAAATTTCCTTCACCCGTGGGTTGTGCTAGCACACATCCTATGGCATGATTGGATGCATCCACATGGACATGGAATGGCTTATTCGAATGAGGAGTGGTCAGTATTGGTGCTGTGCACAAATGTTTCTTCAGTTCATTGAAAGAATTCTCGCATTCGTCGTTCCACTCAAAAATAGACAACAAGGCATAAAGGGGTCTAGCTATGATCGCATACATGTGGATAAACCTACGGTAATATCCACAATGGCCCATAAAGGCTTGTACCACTTTAACATTCCTTGGCCTTGGTAGCTCTGCTATGGCTCATACCTTATCTTCGTCTGTTGAGATTCCATTCTTAGAAACAATATGACCTAAGATTTTACCTTGACGCACCATGAACACACACTTTTCTGGGTTCAGACACACTCGATATTCTCTACACTTGTTGAAGATTTGTCTGAGCTCAGGGATGTGAAATCTTCTTTCTTTGGAATGAGCACATAAATCATCCACATATACTTCTAAGCTCTTTCGCAAGAACTCTTTGAAGACATGACACATGAGCCTTTGGAATGTTTCAGGTGCATTGGTGAGCCCAAATGGCATCACACGAAATGCAAAGATTCCCCACTCTGTGGCAAAAGCTGTTTTGTGTTGATCTTCTGGGGCAGTGGCTACTTGATTGTAACCTGAAAATCCATCAAGGAAGCTATAAACCTCCTTGCCTGCAACACGCTCCAATAGGTGTTCCGTGATTGGAAGTGGATAACTATCTCTGATCGTAGCGGCATTAACTTTTTTAAGGTTAATACACACTCGCAACTTCCCATTCTTCTTGGGCACCACTACAATGGGGGACACCCATTCAGTATGCTCAATCTCATAGATAAATCAAGCTTCAATCAGCCTATCAATTTCTTCTTTTATTTTGGTTGCATATGTATCATTATATGTGTAGGGCTTCTGTTTGGTGGGCTTGGCATCAGCAGTCATGGGGATAGTATGAGAGCAAATTCTTGGATCTACCCCTTTCAAGTCTCTATAGTGCCACACAAACCCATCCCTATATTCCCTTAATAGAGCTACGAGCTCCATTTCTTCTCTTGCACTTAGGTCATCTGCTATATATGTGCATCTCTCTTCGTTCTCTTCGATGGTCACTACAATCTTCTTGGTCTTTTCTTTATTATCATATGATTCTCCTATGATGGCCTCTCTCTTAGCATTCGTACCAAAATTTTGTGGTCGTCAACTTCATATTTCTTGAAGTTTTTTTGGTACTTCAAACAATGATTCCTCCTCTTCTTCTTTCACTGCTTTTCTTTTCTTTTTCTTTTGATTGTTCTCACTTCCATCCTTTGAATTTACCGTCACTGACAACAATGTCCATGGTGGCTAAGATTTTTGGCTAGCCATGAGGCTCAAATTCCTCATCCGGAAAGATCATCGGTGTGTAGGCTAGGTCTCTAACTGGTCTATCTCCTGGTGAAGTTCCTTCTTCTCTCACCTTCAAGCGCTTTTCCTCTTCCTCTGCGACCTTGCACATCCACAAATGAGTATCTTCATGCAACCAGGATGGGTCAGAAGAACTTCCAAAATGCATAGAGATTGAATCTTCTTTTGATTTGTGGATAGGGTTCCACTGTAGGGGTGGTACATCTCTGAAGGAGTAATCCTTCAAATTGACCTTGGTGGTGAGGCCTAAGTGTTGTAAGTACAAGGAGTTGGTTCCCCAATCCTGTACTAATTGCAATTGTCATAGGAAGGGTCTTCCTAAGATCATCTCATAGACATTATTCTTCTCAAAGTCACATATAGCAAATGTGTGTTCAAACTCTACACCACACGTGGTTAGAGTTATCCCTTCGAGAAATCCTAGAGGTCTTTCGAAATGACCATCAGCCATTTGAAGCTTCATTCTAGTTGGTCTTAATGTGGGTTGTACCCATTGCTTCCACAAAGAGGTGGTCGCAATAGCAACACCAACACCTGAATCTATGATTGCTTTGGTTGTGTAACCTTGGTAGGTGATAGGGAGATAAGTATTACCTTCTTCACCCTCACACATGTCCCCTATTTTATCTAGACTTTCTACTTAGAGCCTGTTTTTGGATATTGGAATCAAGTTCTGGGACCTGATCCTTCACATGATTCCATAGCTCAGGTTTTGCTTTGAGCAGCTCTTCTACCGTGAGATGACATTGAACCTTAGTGTTCTTCACGACATCAGTGTTCCTTGGGACCATTGAGTTTTCATGTCTAACCAGTATTGTGTGAGCCGTGATATGAAGAGATTCAAATTCCCATGGGCCTGGAAATTGAGGTAGTTCTTCTAAGGTATTAGATTCAAAATCTAACCTTTCATCTCCTTGTTTGTGAAGAGATGGATAGGTATGTGCTTGAAGATGAAGAGGTGTTGCAAAATCCTTGATCTACACCAGCCAAATGAACTCCAGGAGTATATGGTGGGCCCTTTTAACTTGCCAATGGATGTATTAGACACCCTATGTACCTTGGAAGATCACTCTCAAAAAGATAGATCAAAACAGATAAGTTGGAGTTAGCTCAGAGGTGAAAAACTTGCTATTCTTGGTTCATACACCTGTCCAGTGTTTTACATAATTCTCTGAGCACAGGAGCAATTAGCTCAATTCCTCTTGGGGAAGTCTAGGTAGCTTAAAGATCTAACTTTCAAGAGTAATCTCATAAAAAATAATGAACCACACACTGAGAATGAGTTTTAACAAGTGATGACATCATCCCGATTTTCACGGGCTGCTATAGAAATAGACCAGTGAGCAGAAAAATCAACATAACTCAAAATGTAGAAATTCGATGATTATGAAAATTTGTATGGTTATACTAGACAGTAAGCTGAATCCAAGAGGCTTTAAATCACTGAATTTGGATAAGTAACCACTGAGAAATGGCTCTGACAAGATGAGTAAAAAAGTCGGGTACCTGACAGAGAAGTGAAGATGAACAGACCCTGTTGACTTCAAATGAACATAACTGAAGATTGCAACATACAAATGACATGAAAATTTGTGAGCATATAGTAGACTTATAGAGCTAACTTTACCAAGTTAAATCACTGAAAATGATGCACCAAGCTTAGAGAAAACATCTCTGCAAGCTGACTGAGAAAACTGAGAGTAATGGCAGTCAGTAGTACACTTCACAAGAACATGGAAAGATGAACTCAAATAATCATGAAAATGAAAGTATATTGCTTGTACAATACAATGAATTACTGATACATATGTGTGCCTTGTAATCACACCTTGATATGGCATAAAGCTCAGCTCTTGGAGGTCTTCACATAGGTCTCTCTAACCACGACTAAAACTGCCATCTATTTATAGTTGAGTTTGGGAGGCTAACTTCCCTCAATCACTCTCCAATCAATCAATGATTGATTTGATTCTCTACCTACCACAAATCACAAATTCGTGGCTCCTCTTTCCATTCTTGATCAAGTGGACTCAACCACTTAAGATTCTCTTACTTTTACATTAAGTAAACTCTTCAAAAGTTACAAGAGGTAGTTCACAAGTGAACTTTACATAGTCTTCTTTTTAAAGCTTCTTCTAAGACTTTGTGAGACTCAAGCCAATACTTGGGCTTGTCATAGACTTGCTCCAACAGCTCCCCCTCAAGCCAAGTATGCTTGAGGTCTTCAATCTTCCAAGATTACCTGCAAACCAATCATAGCCTTGAATTTGCAAAGCTTTGTACCATCCAATGCTTTGGTTAGAATATCTGCACATTGTTGATGAGTGGACACATATGATATTTGAATCTCTTTGCTTAGAACCTTCTCTCGTACATAGTGATAATGAACTTCAATATGTTTAGTCCTTGCATGAAAAATAGGATTAGCAGCCAAGTGAATAGAACTCATATTGTCACAAAAAATAGTTGGAGTTCCAAACTCCAATCCAAGATCTTTGAATAATGTCTTCATCCACATAGCTTCTTGTGTAGCTATGGCAAGACCTCTATATTCAGCTTCAGTAGAAGAGAGAGCAACTGTGGGTTGCTTCTTGGATGACCATGAAATAAGCTTTGAACCTGCAAAGGTAAGATAACCTAAAGTGCTCCTTCTATCTTCCTTGGAGCCAGCCCAATCTGCATCAGAAAATAGCTTCAAACCTAAATCAGATACATAAGGATAATAAAGTCCTTCATTTATGGTTCCTTTGAGATACTTGAGAATCATTTTGGCAGCATCCATATGTGGTTTCCTTGGTGTGTGCATAAATTGACTTAGCACACTCACACTGTAACATATATCTACTCTTGTCAATGTGGCATAGTTGAGACTACCCACTAGACTTTGATATGATGTGATGTCCTCTATGAGTTCACCTTCATGTGAGCTCAATTTGTGATTGACCTCCATTGGAGTACCTGCAATCTTACAATCTTGCATCTTGAATTTTGCCAACATGTCCTTAATGTACTTTCTTTGAGTGAGAAACAAACCATGATCTTTGTAGACAACTTCCAAACCTAGGAAGTAGGTAAGTGAACCCAAATCACTTATCTTGAACTCTTCTCTCATCTGATCTTTGATCTTCTTCATACCATCTGCATCATTTCCTGTCAATATAATATCATCTACATATACACATAGGTAGATGACCTCAGAATTACTCTTTTTAATAAAGAGTGAAGGATCTGCCTTGCTTGGTTGAAAGCCTTTGTCCTGCAAGAATGAAACAAGCCTGAAATTCCAAGCTCTTGGAGCTTGCTTGAGACCATACAATGCTTTGTTAAGTTTACACACATAATCAGGATAAACTTGATTCTCAAAACCAGGTGGTTGTGCCATATATACCTCTTCTGTTATCCAGCCATTCAAGAATGCATTCTTTACATCTAGTTGAAGTATCTTCCAATTCTTGGAAGAGGCAATACTAAGCAAAACCCTAATAGTAGGCATCTTTGCCACAGGAGAGAAGGTCTCCTCATAATCAATTCCCTGAGTTTGTGCAAAGCCTTTTGCTACAAGCCTTGCCTTATACCTGTTAATTGAACCATCAGAATTCTTCTTGAGTTTATAAACCCATCTTGAGCCTATTACCTTCATGGATGAAGTCTTGGGCACCAAATCCCAAGTGTTGTTTTCTTCAAGTGCTTCAATCTCTTCCTTCATTGCATGCTTCCATTCTATTTTTGCTTTGGCCTCTTCAAATGATGATGGCTCCTCTTGGTTTATGTCCTGTGCTATGTAGATAGAATGTTTAGTTACTAATGAGGTGTCAAACCCATACCTTTCTGGTTTTTTCTTTTCCCTCATAGATCTTCTTAGGCCATGATGTGATGATTCTGCCTCATGTCCAAGTTCCTGCAATTTTGCTTTACCTTTAGACTTCCATGCTTTGATCTTTTCCATGTGAGATTCTTCATCATCCTCTGAGGTGTCTTGTTCTTCAATCTTTGATTGTTCTCTACCAAGCTTTGGAAAATCTTCTTCAAGATCATATGGTAAATTGATCTTCCTGCATGAATCTTCATACCATGAATTGTTCTCATCAAAAACTACATCTCTGCTTACCAAGAATCCTTTGTTGGTAGGGTTGTATAACCTGTAGCCCTTTTGATTGTTGTCATATCCAATAAATACACACCTTTCTGCCTTTGGATCCATCTTGCCTCTAACCTGTGAAGGAACATGAGCAAAAGCAATACATCCAAAAATTTTACAATGACCTAAGCTTGGTCTTCTTCCATTCCAAGCCTCATATGGAGTCATCCCATCAAGGGATTTTGAAGGCAACCTGTTAATCAAGTAAGTGGCTGTAGATACAACCTCAGCCCATAAGTAATTAGGTAAATGCTTTTCATTTAACATAGACCTTGCAGCTTCAACAATTGTCCTATTCCTCCTTTCTGCCACTCCATTTTGCTCAGGAGTGTACCTTGTAGTTACCTCTCTTTTGATTCCTCTTTCTTGAAGAAAAGAATCAAAATCATGGGAGAAGTATTCTCCCCCTCCATCTGACCTTAGCCTTTTTAGTGATTTACCTGTTTGATTCTCCACAAGAGCCAAATATCTTTTGAAACATGAAAAACTTCATCTTTGTGTTTCATAAAGAATAGGATAGTCCATCTACTGCAATCATCAATAAAAGAAACATAATACCTTGATCCAGATATTGAAGCTTCCTTGCTAGGTCCCCATACATCTGTATGAACCAACTCCAAGAGATCTCCATGCATATAACCTTTCTTCATGAATGGTAACCTGTGAGACTTTCCAAATTGACATGCACTACACTTATAAATCATATGTTGTTTTGACAAATTAGGAAGTCCAAGTACACTTTGGTCCCTGCAGATTTGCTTTAATGACCTTTCACCAATATGTGCTAACCTTTTGTGCCATACTTCCAATTCTGTGAGTGTCTGACTACCATAATTAAAGAGAGCAATGTTTCTAGTGTCCTGTAATTAAACTGTGAACAATCTACCTGTCTTTTCACCTTTTGCAATTCTTCTGAATCCTTGACTTGGATCTTCAACAAATGCTCCTGCTTTTGTGAACCTGACTTGCAACCCTTTCTCTACTATCTGCCCAACACTTATCAAATTCTTTGTAATGGTAGGGACATAGAGTACCTTACTGAGTAGGTTGATGTTTCCATCAGGTGCTTTGACATTGCCTATTTTCTCCACAGGATGTTTTGTATCATCTCCTGTTTGTACCTCATGCTTATTCCTTGGATCTTCTAAATCTGATAGGAGTGCCACATTTCCTGCCACATGATTTGAACAACCTGAATCTATGTAGAAAACATGCTCATCAGATTTACCTTTTGGCATAGCCATGTTCATGATCAATAATGAATCCTCTTTGTTTGAGTCTTCTGTGTAGTTATTGTAGTCTCTCCTTCCTTTGTAGCCTCCTTGATAGTTTGAATGATGGTAGTTGTTGTAGTTGCCATGGTAGTTGTTGAACCTTCCTCTTGAGTAGCCATAACTTCCTCTATTGTATCCTCTGCCTCTTTGATTCCTGGAATTCCTAAAGCAATTTTCAGTTGTATGATTAGTTAATCCACAAATAGAACATGAGTTGGAGTCTTGGGATCTCCCCCTGCCTTGTCTACCTCCTCTTCCTCTACCTCTGCCATGTCTTCCTCTACCTGCATAGTTAGCTTGATATGTACCTGCTTCATCATCCACTTTCTTTGCCTTTCCTTTGTTATCTTTAGACTTGCTTTTATCCGTGTATAAAGCTGAAGATTGATTACCTTTAGAGCTTTCTCCATTTTTGATAAGCTTTGCCTCTTGAGTAAGTAGTTGTCCAATGAGTGTGTTGAAATCAGGTACATGCATGTCCATGTACAAATCCATAGCTGTGGTGAATGCTTCCCACTTATCATCTGCCTTCAAGCCATTGATGACATGCCTTACAATTTGCTCTTCATCTATTACCTCTCCAATGCTTCCCAACTGATCCGCTATGTCCTTGAGCTTTGTGACAAAATCAGTCACATTTTGTTTGGGAGCCTTCTTGAGAGTTGTGAACTCCAGCCATAGTTGATGCTTCCTAGCTTTGGTACTTGAAGAAAAGAAAGCTTCAAGTGCATCCCACACTTCCTGAGATGTCTTACAACTTCTAATGTGAGGCAACAAAAAATCTGAGATAGAGTTGAGGAGATAAGACCTTGCAAGTGCATCCTTGGAGCACCATGTGCTCAATCTTTCTTGCTCTTCTTGTGTTGGTTGACTTTTGTTCCTGAAACTTGGCATAACTTCATCTCCAGCCACATAACCATATAAACTTCTACCTTGGAGATAGGCTTCCATTCTTAATGACCAAGCTGAGTAGTTACCTCTGTCTAATTTGTCAATTGATGAAGGAAATCCATCTGCCATGTTGTCCAACCTTGCTCTGATACCATTGTGAAGAGATGGATAGGTATGTGCTTGAAGATGAAGAGGTGTTGCAAAATCCTTGATCTACACCAGCCAAATGAACTCCAAGAGTATATGGTGGGCCCTTTTAGCTTGCCAATGGATGTATTAGACACCCTATGTACCTTGGAAGATCACTCTCAAAAAGATAGATCAAAACAGATAAGTTGGAGTTAGCTCAGAGGTGAAAAACTTGCTATTCTTGGTTCATACACCTGTCCAATGTTTTACATAATTCTCTGAGCACAGCATCAATTAGCTCAATTCCTCTTGGGGAAGTCTAGGTAGCTTAAAGAGCTAACTTTCAAGAGTAATCTCATCAAAAATAATGAACCACACACTGAGAATGAGTTTTAACAAGTGATGACATCATCTCAATTTTCACGGGCTGCTATAGAAATAGACCAGTGAGCAGAAAAATCAACATAACTCAAAATGTAGAAATTCAATGATTATGAAATTTTTATGGTTATACTAGACAGTAAGCTGAATCCAACAAGCTTTAAATCACTGAATTTGGATAAGTAACCACTGAGAAATGGCTCTGACAAGATGAGTGAAAAAGTCGGGTACCTGACAGAGAAGTGAAGATGAACAGACCCTTTTGACTTCAAATGAACATAACTGAAGATTGCAACATCCAAATGACATGAAAATTTGTGAGCATATAGTAGACTTATAGAGCTAACTTTACCAAGTTAAATCACTGAAAATGATGCACCAAGCTCAGAGAAAACATCTCTGCAAGCTCACTGAGAAAACTGAGAGTAATGGCAGTGAGTAGTACACTTCACAAGAACATGGAAAGATGAACTCAAATAATCATGAAAATGAAAGTATATTGCTTGTACAATACAATGAATTACTGATACATATGTGTGCCTTGTAATCACACCTTGATATGGCATAAAGCTCAGCTCTTGGAGGTCTTCACATAGGTCTCTCTAACCACGACTAAAATTGCCATCTATTTATAGTTGAGTTTGGGAGGCTAACTTCCCTCAATCACTCTCCAATCAATCAATGATTGATTTGATTCTCTACCTACCACAAATCACGATTTCGTGGCTCCTCTTTCCATTCTTGATCAAGTGGACTCAACCACTTAAGATTTTCTTACTTTTACATTAAGTAAACTCTTCAAAAGTTACAAGAGGTAGTTCACAAGTGAACTTTACATAGTCTTCTTTTTAAAGCTTCTTCTAAGACTTTGTGAGACTCAAGCCAATACTTGGGCTTGTCATTGACTTGCTCCAACATTGTTGCTCCACTTGATCTCCGTAAATGGATGGAATGTCTTGGGGAAATTGATCATGAAGATAATCAATCTCAGGAATAGGAGGGGAATTACCCTTCTCCTTGGCCCATTTCTCTTCTTGTATTTCCCGCAAGAACTCTTGAGAGTACTATTGAATTGAAGGAGGTATTCCGGCATTTGTGGAATTAGGAACATAAGCTCCCATTGGTGGTGAGCTTCCTCTTTCAATAACTGGTTGAGCCTGTGGGGGTAAAGAAACTTGTGGTTTGTTTACCAACTGCTCTAATTTTTCCAGTAAGCTCTGAAAATGCAAATTTGGTTTGACAGAGTTTGTCTGATTGAACTTTTGACTAGTCTCGAGTATAGCTTGAGCTTGTTCTACCATCTTCATGCACATTTTCATCCGCTCAATCTCTAAATGTGCTCTAGGGTAACTGTTGTCTAGGTTTGCAGCTGTTGGCCCTTCTTGAAGACGAGCCTGGTAGGCCTTGAACATCATGTCCAAGCCTTCTGGGGTTCGATATGCAAGAACAGACCCTGGTTGCGGTCTATTTATAATGAGTGGTGGGGTGGGATGAGGTGGAGTAGATGGAGTTTGGGCATGCAAGGGGCTTTGAGATGCAATGTCATCTATTTTTGTTTTTGTTTCTTTCAGGCTTTCTTCCAATTCTGATAACTTTCTATTCCACTTGCGATTGGCCTTCTCTCTAGTATCCTACCATGTTATTGTTTTCCTCTTACTAGGTTCTCCCGATTCACTCGACTCCGATTGCTCTACTGGTTTATCCTGCTTTAAGGCTTGTGCTCTAGTGACAGCTTGTATAGGAGCCACATTACTGCTACTTGAACTTGAATCCACCACTAAGACTACCACATTAATGGGTGTAATCTTGGGTGCACTAGAGGGTTTTCTTGGACAATCTCTGGGGAGATGGTCTTTGCCACATTGAGGACAAAAAGCTTGTATTGTGATAGCCTGACCTTGACTCGGAGATGGTGGGTGGGGACAATCACGAATGAAATGGTCACCTTGACATTTGAAACAAGATCCTGTAGGGGCTTGTGGTCTCATTTGTCTCAATTGGGGCCTAGGGTTAGGATTTGTGTACATGACATTGGAGTATCTTGGCTCCCAATTTTGCTCCATAGGTGGTGCCTCATATTGATACGAGTAAGTCTCACTATGCTCAGGTGACTCAGTGTAATAAGCATGTGGACTACCTTCATGGGAGTAGTCTGAACTATGAGCATGAGGGTCATTATCTGGTATCAATGGGGTTAGTGGGACCAATGCTCTATTTGGATTTTCCTCTCCCACGGCATACTTGACTGGAATCACATTGGCAGGAGCTGGTGGTTGGTTTCCCAAGACTGGTTGTGGCCTATATTGTGCCTGATATTGCTGTTGTGGTCGATAATATGGCTGTTGGTATTGGTTCTGATACCTACCTTGTTGGTAAGGTTGCTGATAAGTTTGTCTAACAGCCTGCCTATTGTAGGGACAATCTTGAGCCATGTGGTTCGTGTATTTTCTCTCAATAGTGCAATATGGAGCATTCCTTTCTCTAATGTTTTGGTTTTGCATTGGACATATGTTAGCCATGTGGTCCCCTCCGCAGGTATAACATCGGTTCAATGAGGTGACTCCTTGTGTTTGCCTATTTTTGACTCCCAGCTTCTTGGCAACTTGCTCAACTATCTCATCTATTTCTGTGGAGATTTTTGAAGTATAATTAGTAGAACTATCAGAATCCTTATTGAGTTTGGACAATCCTAACTCCTCACCCAAGTTATCTTCTATGTCAATACACGTCCGCACACACTCTTCTATGGATTTGGGCTCTTTCAAGTACACATATGATCTCAACTTTGTGCTCAGTAAGCCATCTAAGAACAAAGCCATTTGTTTGGCTGGTGTGGTTAACTCGGGAGCAGGGCATCTGTAGCTCAGTGATGAGTAGCACCTCCTTTAATGTCAATCTGGGAAGACGTGAGGATGGTATGATGACCTCAAGCAAGTGAAGGCACAAGTGCGTGAGTGAGAAGCACACTAACATGCACACACATACACACGCACACGCGCACACACGGCAAGACAAAGAGTGAGAAGCAATGGAGTTCTTAGATTACTTTCAAAAAGCTCATACAAGTTCAATTCAGTTACAAGCTAACCTCAAAAATGAGCTCTCTAGCTCTATTTATAGTTTTTGACTAGGTTTTGGCCTTGTCCAGACCTAGTGTCCAGCCTAGTTAAAAATTAGGTTCTCTACCCTATTTGGAGGTTCAAATGAAGTCTAAAAAATGTGAAAACTGATAGGTAGGTACTTCTAAAGCTCCTCAAGCTCAAGGACTCCTTGGCTTGCACAAAATGGAGCTACAAAAATATGAAATGGTATTTACAATGGTTTTTAGTGATGAAAATCACTATTTCTGTAGGGATTTCTTCTAACATTTTGACATACATTTCCTGGAGCTCCCTACTTGCTCCTTCTTCTTGTGTGCCCAACTCTTTGATGCCTGAAAACTTTAAATGGCCTACTTGCCAGATCTTCTTTGACTACTGTGTCTGCTTGTGCTGTCTCTTCGCTCCGACTCCCTTCTTAGGCTTCCTTGTCTTGTGACTCCTTCAGTTCCTTGACTACTGCCAACACCCCCCCCTCTCGCGTCTGTCATCTCTGACAGACCCTTGTCTAGCTATGCGTTGGACATAATATTGAACAACATCGACAACGAGGTGGTGTTCTTCTAATCGTAGCCCCCGTGCTAGATCTGTTAACAATGCATCCCAATTCACTGGTCCTGGTACGTCCGGATGTGGCACCCGCAGTTGTTCTGAATGGATGGTTCTCTCCACAGCAAATAAGTGGAGGAGATGTGAGGGCTTGGGTACAAATATTTTTGAGTGATATTCCTAGAATCCTGTTACGAACATCTCCTCGAATGTCTGTTTAAAGCAAGCTGGGAGGTACTTTATTCTAGCGTGCCAAGCATATATTACCTCTATTGATGGGGTGGTGCTCATGTCATATACCAGATCTTGGTTTCCTGTAAGAAATCCGACACCTGAGAAGTGGAGGTCTTTAATATTCTTGAATGTCCTGAATGTGATAAACATTAGTTCAAAGATTTTCATGCACATTTGGGCCATCACATCGGGGGTATTCCGTAGTCGAATGCTCTAGTGACGGATGGTAGAAATCATATAATTCACAGTGGGAGGTCCTTGTGGAGGTGCTAGATAAACCTAGTTTAACCACTTTGCACAACCTTTGATGTTCTTGACAACAATTGTAAACTCGGGCCAGGTGCGTCTGCGGAAGACTGGAACATAACAGGGATTGTATTTAATAAAAAGTGGCATGTTAGTCCAAGTACGAACCATCTCTGGGTAGGTCTCGAGAAGACGGATTCTCCAGATGGGTTGATGAATGGATCCTTTTTTAGCACTTTCTGGGATATCATCAGGCCCAAATTGTGTGGCGAAAGTTGGAGGTTTGCCACATCTGCGTTGGATCTCCGTGTTGTAATCTGCAAGGAGTACACAATATGACACATATTGATCGTCGTTGGTGCCGATCCATCTATGATGAGACATGCTGCGGAAATATTCTGACTTTATGATGCTGTCTTCTAATTTGGCCATTGATTGGATTTGGATTGCCACTCGATCTTCATGGGTTGTCACTGTTTTTTCTAGTGTCTGGAGCCATTCAGGTACTTCGACTTCTAAGGTGTCCATTCCTTCTGAGGTCTGTTGACCACCTGACATCGGCATAGGAACATATGGTTCCTCATACGTTTCGTCCACCTCAATGGGTACCAATTCCTCAGGCTCTGGTTCTACAACTGGAGAGGGCTGCCTTTCATATTCCAGTATCTTCTTCTACAGTTCCGCCACCTGCTCTGTCAATGCCTTTACTTCCGCTGAAGTCGAGGTCGTTTCTATGACTTTGGGTTGTGCCTCCTGTTCCCTGAGCTGGCTACGAAATAGTTCATCCCGTTCCCTTTCCAAATCATCATGTGCTTCTAATAAATCAGCATAGCTTTCCAAGATTGTTTTCATTGTTTCTGAGGGAACTGCTTTGAATTGTTCTGGGTCGATTTCATGGGGAGAGCCTTCCATGGCAGCTTCCAGGTTCTCTTCGTTTTGTTTCTGCAGACGTTTGTTTTCTTCAAGGGCTGTAGCCATGTGTTTTCGGAGTAGAGTTAAATTTTGCCGGACTCTCAGATTATCTGTTTGGTAAACCTCCAGTAAGGCTTCAAGTTGTTTGACACCTGACTCTTGTGATGGTTGGGGTGTCTCCAGGAGGGTTTGATGAGCTTGCTCGAGAGTGGTGTAGCATTGATTGATGTCTGCATTTTCTTCTTCTATACTTGTAAGCCGTCTTTGTAGTTGTTGATGATTCGTCGTCAGCTGATGATGACGGTCTTCGAGAGCCTGGTACTCGCTCTGAAGTTGATACACGCATTGATGTAATGCTATGAATATAATATTTACATTAAACGATGCAGGGAAAGATGAAGATGCACGGGGGATGGGGAAGGGGAAGGGAGTTGTGAATGCTGTGGAGTCAAGTGGTGAGGTAGGTGGAGGGGGTATGGGAGATTGAGGTTGCGTGGGGGGTGGGAGTGGTGCTGTGGCTGGTGATGTTTCCATTGTGTTGAATGTGTGTGTGACTGTGTAGATGGGAACAGTGGGTGGGGTGGATGTGATATTTGTGAAGAGTGTCGTGAAGGTGGGCATGGTAACTCCTCCGAATTGGATGCCGGGAGAGAGAGGAATTCCCATGACGATTGTGGTAATGGCAGTAATAGGTGTGGTAGTGCCAGATGGTGAGGTGACATGTGTAGTGAGAGGTGAGGTGGGTGGTGAGAGTGGTTCCTCTTGATGTTCTTCTGTTTGTGTGTTGCCTCCTGGTTCTGATACATTGATGTGTATTTGTTTGCCGAATCGCATGGGACAGGTAGGCACTGGCTTCTCAAATCGATGAATATAAGTCATGGCTGCATGAACAGCCTCATCTAAGCCCACTGTGTCAGCGTGCAGGTTCATTGATTCGATGAACATGTCATCCACACCTTCCTCGGCTAACATTTGGCTCATGATCATCTTTCCTGTTTCGAGTGACAGTTCGTGTTGCTCCTGGACCCGCTTCATGGTTTCGTATAATCTTTTTATTTGGGCCGAGTATGCTAGGGCACTTGCTAGTTCTGAAAGTTCTTCATATTCTTGATGATACTCTTCGTGTGCCTCTTGTTCTTCAGTCTCTTCTTCATCTTCTTCTACTTCTACTACTCTCGGTTGGGTCAGGGCTGAAGTTGTAGTCGTGGGTTGTTGTTCTTGGGTCTGCTCCGCTTCTGTCTCCAGGTTAGATTCATTGATCAAACGGGCGATTTCTTCATCTGTTAGATCAGCAAGGGTGTAACCTTGAGGGAACTCCAAGTTTGAAGGAATAGGAGGAAACACCAGGTTGGGTCCTTCTACACTTGGTCTGGGTAGGCGAATGGTGAATGGTCGGACACACCTCGTTTGTGGAGGAGTCACCTTGGGTGTGGTAGTGGCTCCCCTTGGTTGAGCGCATGGTAATTGAACTCCCCCTCTCATCTTCTTCGATGGAGGGCCCGCCGTTGATAGTCGTCTTTGGAACTCTTGGGCCCTGGACCATACTAGTGCTCTTTGAATGGGCACGTCATACGCTAAGCACCTGTAAATTATTCTTGTGAGAGCACAACATCCATGAAGTACATTTTTCTGTTTCTTATTCCACCATTGATGGGCTAGGTGTATTTGATCGATGATCCAGGGCGGTATGTTGATGGTGAGGTTCTCTGTCTCCGCCAAGTACAAGCTGAACCATATCTTTTTTGGTGGCATAGTGAATCGTTCTTGGGCGGGAAAAGCAAAATGTTGCATGATAGTTCGTAGGTGTAGAGCAATGGTAGGTGTCATTGCTACCATGTCCTTCAATTTGTTGAGATCCTTATGCTTCATCCTGCCTGGAACCATTGTTTCTTTCTCAGTGGGAATATGCATTCCTTGCATGTTCAATGCTGCTCGTACCAAATTGAGGGTCAGTTTGAATCTCTTGAGTTCGTGGCCTCCCTTGGCCCTGCTAGGAGTGATGGTACTGATAAAGTAGGAGCAGCGAAGAAAATCTGGCTTAGGCAAATGTGCTCTGAAGTAGCTATCCAATCCCGCTTTGGTCCAAACCGATCGCATTACTTTTGCATTCTGATAGTTTTCAAATTCGCGAGTGAAGAAATGGTAACGTCCCCATCTGCCATTGAACTCAATTTTTGCTTCCCAGAAGTAGGTGCCATCCCCCAATGGCCCTGCGACATCACTAAACCAATGAGCGTGTTTCCCCACTTGACAAGTGTGTCCCTGAGGAGGGTCCTGAATCGGGAGAACATGCACCGCTTGAAGTTCTGGAGGCCTTTCGGTGAGTAGTGGTTCCAGGAGGAGGGTTTCAATGTCCACAATCTGTGCGCTAGACCCTGCGTGGGAACTGGTGCCTCCTGCTTCTACCATTGTTATTGCTTGCTTGCTGGTTCTGTGAGAATATAGATCAGTTAATATTGTAATGGACAAGATAGAACACTTTTTGTCCGCGTTACAACATTATCATGAAGTGAGTAATGGGTTAGTGGGTCAGTGAGTGCTCGATGACTGTGTGTGTAGTTAATGAATGGATAGTCCTAGGAGCTAGATGGAAAGATGCAGTGTATGAGTGATGCAGTTAGCAAGTGGAGATGAATTTACAAATGGGGGTCGGGGGGTTTATTACAAGTCTTAGGTTGCCAAACACAATGGATGGCTTTCGGTTTTGGTTTTATGAGTAATTCTGCTTGGGGATGATGCGTTTTTGGGACCCATTTACAAGTGAGTCTGTGCGTGCTTCTGGGTGACTGTGTGTTCGTGCGTATTAAACAAGAGTGGGTAACGGCTCCTTGAGTGAGTGAACCCTGTCGTGTATGATGTGATTCGTGCGGGACTAGTTGAGCTCGCTAGCAAGCCTTAGGCACCCAAATTTGTCTTGATTGTGGGCGAGCCTTCATTGACTTCTTGGGTACCCAGATAGTTTTCACTTTCTCAAAAGAAGTTTTGGAAGTCTTCTTATTAGTATCATGTCGCTGATTACTAATAGGAAGTTGAGATGATTGTTGTCGCTTGACGGTCATAGGCCGCTCTGCTTTTCGCACCCACAATTGTTTCAATGGCTGAGTCATTCTGCTTCGCATGTTCTTTTGGCCTCCAGCATAGGTAGTCTTCAGTGATTGATCTACCTTTGGTTGTTGCCTCCCTCTGGCCTTTGGAAAAGAAGGGAGTTCCGTCGAGGCCTTGACTTCTTTATTGAGATCTCCATTCCTCTGCATCACATAGCTTTGGACAAGAACAACATGGTCAACTTCATGTGTACCCTTGGAAGGACCAGGAGTCTGTGCCTTTTCTAGTTCCTTGAGTGCTCCATTATCTAACTCAACTGTAATTCGACTCTGATTCACCCATACCTGAAGAAGTCCACTTCTTAGGTTTAAGTTGATTGCATGGTCATAGATCCAGTCTTGACCCAAGACCACAGGCTCAGTGAGATCCTCATCTTGACACACTAGTACCTTAACTGTCATTGGAACATCTTGAATGGAGAGGGGAAGTTCCACCTCGCCCATGCAAGGGGTTTCCACACCTCCCAATCCTATGAGATATGCTTCTATAGGATGGACTTTTAATTTCAATTCTCGATAGTAAGAAAGTCTCACCGCACTAGTGGCTGCGCCTGAGTCAATCAATGCTCGCACAAGTTTTGCACTAACTCCTTGTCCTATCTCTAAGGTCACAAAAGGACGTCGATCGATTATTCTATGAGAGCTGATGCCTGAGACTTCACACATAGCCACATGATATCCTTGATCTGCATATGCATCTGTCCTAGGTTGCTCTCTACCCTTGCCTGACCATGAAAACACATTTTTCTGGGTTCAAGCAGACTTGATATTCTCTGCATTTGTCAAAGATTTGTCTGAGTTCTGGTATATGTGTCTGTCTAATGTTGGAATGAGCATAGAGGTCATCAACATAGACTTCCAAATTCTTCCTCAAGAACTCTTTAAACACGTGGCACATCAGTCTCTAAAAGGTTGCAGGAGCATTGGTAAGCCCAAATGGCATTACACGAAAGGCAAATATACCCCACTCTGTGGCAAAAGCTGTCTTATGCTGATCTTCTAGAGCTATGGCTACTTGATTGTAGCCCGAAAATCCATCAAGGAAGCTGTACACTTCCTTGCCTGCTACTCTTTCTAAGAGATGTTCTGTGATAGGGAGCAGATAGTTATCTCGAATTGTGGCTGCATTGACCTTCTTCAAGTTAATGCATACACGCAGCTTGCCATTCTTCTTGGGCACCACAACAATGGGGGATACCCATTCAGTGTGCTCAATTTCATAGATGACATTAGGGGAAAAAATGAACCCTGAATGGGCCTTTTAGATTAAGGGTTGATTAGTGATCCACCAATGAGAGAAGAGCAGTGGACACAGTCTAGTCCTAGACTAGGCATAGGCTTCCATGGTTTTTTCCTAGTCAAAGGCTTGCAAACCACCACATCTCCATGGTTTTTTGGCGTGAGTGGTTTGGGAGACCTTCAAAATGATTATCAACCGTTGGATGGCCTCATATATCCAAGGGCTTATCTCCTTTTGCAAAAGTCAAGGCGGGATGAGTTTTTGGCCGTTCGATCGCGCATCAATCGTGTGGTTTGGAGAGGTTTCCATTACAAATAGGCGCCTTTACATTGAGGCCCTTGGATCAAGCCTGTCATCCAATGGTTGAGATGAGACAAACAAGGGAGAGGCGCCTTTTCTTGTAGGCCATTAGATTGAAGCTCAATCGTACGGCTCGAATCCGATCGCGCCTGTTTTCTCATGAGTTTTGTACTCCTCCCTTAGATTAGAGGCTAATCCAACGCCTCTCATGGTCTCCCGATGATGATCAGCCCGAAATGCGCGCCTTCGTTGGATCATGGTGAGATCGGACGATCCAAAATTCTGCAGAAATGTGCACGCTCCGGGTCCCTCGTGCGACAAAATCGCCATCATTGCACCGTTTCTCACCCACGCATTTGAACGATGGCCGTTGATCTAAAGCATCTAATGGCTATGATCTCATGTGTTTGAAAACCTCTAGAATACCACTAGTGGTTTAGAATCTCCTCTTAATCCTCAAAAAATTAATTTTAATCCCTAAAAATTAGGGATCCTTACAAGGCCCATTCAGGGCTCACTTTTTCCCCTAATGAATCCAACTTCTACCAGTCTATCTATCTCCTCTTTGATCTTAGCAGCATAGTTATCATTATATGTGTATGGCTTTTGCTTGGAGGGTTTGACATCTGAGGTCATGGGGATAGTGTGTGAGCATATGTCTGGATCAACACCCTTCAAATCCTTGTAACTCCAAGCGAATACATCTCTGTATTCTCTTAGCAAGGCTATTAACACATGCTCTTCTTCCTCTGTTAGGTCATGGCCTATGTACGTGCATCTCTCCTCTCCTTCTTCTAGGGCCACTAATATTTTCTTGGTGGTTTCTTTGTTATCATAGGCTTCTCCTGATTGTGCCTCTCGTTTAGGCATTCTTATCATGACTCTCCTGTCATCTATCTCATACTTTTTAAAATTTTCCGGACCTCAAACAAAGATTCTTCCTCTTCTGGTGTGACTTCTCTCTTTTTTCTTTCCTTTCCTTCATCCTTAGGGATCACTTGTGTGGCTAACCTTACATCATTTGTTATCTCTCCGTGTCTCTGGGGTTGAAATTCTACTTCATAGAAGTATTCTTCATCTGATGCAAAAGGTGGGTCCATAATGATTGACTCTAGATCGGAGTCGCTCGCATATTTAAATGCATCAGGGCTAGGTTCACATTCTTCTAAAACTGCATCTCCCATGATTGGCTCTATGGAGAAAACTGAAATGTCATAGCCATCCTCATCACAGTGGGGTGTCCATTGTTCTTCATTGATGGCTACATCCATGGTTGCTAAAATTTCTGCCCAGCCGTGGGGTTCAAATTCTTCATCAAGAAATACTACAGGTGCATAGGCTGGGTCTTGAATGGATCTATGTGTTTCATTTGCACCTATTTCTCTGGCTTTTTCTCTCTTCTCCTCTTCTACGGCCACTTTGCACATCCATAAGTGAGTGTCTTCATGCATCCATGAGGATCCTGATCCTATGGAGTGCACCGACTCTGTATCATCTTTAGCTCTATGGATGGGATTCCATTGGATAGGAGGGACATCTCTATGAGAGTAATCTTTGAGATTGACTTTGGTCGTAACACCTAAGTGTTGCAAATACAAGGAATTGGTTCCCCAATCTTGGACCACTTGCAACTGTCGCATAAATGGTCTTCCCAAAATCATCTCGTATGCATGATTCTTGCTAAAATCACAGATAGCAAACGTGTGCTCAAACTCTACACCACATGTAATGAGAGTTATTCCTTCAAGTAGTCCTAAAGGCCTCTCTATGTGGCCATCAGCCATTTGCAATTTCATCCTCATGGGCCTGAGTGCTGGCTTGCCCCACCGCTTCCATAGGGAAGTGGTAGCAATAGCAACTCCTGCACCTGAGTCCAGAATTGCCTTGGTTGTGTACCCCTGATGGGTAATGGGAAGATAGGTGTTTCCTTCTTCACCTTCACTCATATCTCCTATCTTGTCTAGAGGAATTTCTGGCACTGTCCTCTGAGAACCTACCTGGGAACGAGGTTTTGCTATCTCTGGTACTTGTTTGGCTACATGTTTCCATAACTCTGGCCTAACTTTGAGTAGCTCTTCTAAAGTGAGGTTGCACTGCACTTTAGTGTTTTTCACTACTTCCGTATTCCTAGGTATGACTGATTCTTCGTTTCTTACCATGACGGTGGGTGCTCTCATACAGGTCGACTTGGCTTCCTAGGGGCCTGTGAAATGGGGTAACTCCTGTAAAGAATTAGACTCAAAGTCTAATCTCTCTTGGGACTGGGTGCTCTCTTGCTCTCCATAAATGGAAGGAGAGAGGTGAGTTCAATAATTTTGGCTTTTGTTTCTCTTATGCTTTCTTCTAAGTCGCTCATCTTTTTAGACCATTGTCTTTTCATTCTTTCTCGACTATCCCTCCAGGCTCTCGACCGTTTCTTGGCTATGCTCTCAGTTTCACTAACCTCTGCAGTCTTCTCTTGATCTATTCCTGGGTTCTGTTGCAAAGGCTGGGCCCTAGTGACCACTTGCACTGGTGCAGTGGAAGTGACACTTCCTGTTGAGTCTACAACTAAGCCAATAACATTAATTGGAGTTATTTTTGGCATATTATTAGGATTCTTAGGGCAATCTCGTAAGAGATGCTCCTTTCCACAATCTTGACAAAAGCCTTGAATTGTCACTGACTGGGGTTGTGTGGGTGGAGGTAAGGGGCAATCACGAATGAGGTGATCTCCCTGACATCTGTAGCATGGTCCTCGAGGGAATGGGGGTCTTACCTGCCTAGGTTGGGGCCTAGAGTTAGGGTTTGTGTACATTACATTTGTGTACTCTAGCTCCCAACTAGGTTCGCCTGGTTCTTCACTATAGTAGGACTCACCATGTTCAGGAGATTGCATGTAGTAAGTCTGTGGACTATCAATATGTGTAGAATCAAAGCTATGATCACTTGAGTCACTTTCAGAGAGCAGTGGTGTTACTGGCACTATAGCTCTATTCAAATTTTCCTCAGCTGCTGCATGCTTTACAGGAATCACATTAGCTGGGGTTGGAGGTTGTTGAGCTAACACAGGCTGTGGCCTTTGTTGGTTCTGGTAGGGTTGTTGATAGGGTTGCTGCGGTCTACCATATTGTTGTGGGGGGTACTGGTTCTGGTATCTTCCCCGTTGTGGATAGGGCTGAGGGTAGGTTTGTCTAACTGCTTGCTTATTGTACGGGCAATCTTGTGCTGTGTGATTTGTGTATCTCCGTTCTATGGTGCAATATTGGCTGCTAGGATTCACTTGGGGTTGAGCCATGATGGGACATGTGTTCGCCATATGGTCACCACCGCAAGTATAGCACCTCTTTACTGGGGCAAATCTAGGAATTTGTTTACTAGAGACACCTAGTTTTTGAGCTACTTTCTCCGCAAGTTCCTCAATTGATGTGGATTGTGAGGAAGAGAGGCTAGAGGCACTATCTGAATCTCTGTAGATTTTGGAAAGCTCTAACTTCTTCCCTAGGTTATCCTCAATGTCGATGCACATGCGTACACACTCTTCTATGGTCCTAGGGTCCTTCAAGTACACATAGGATCGTAACTTTGTACTTAGCAATCCATCCAAGAATAAAGCCACTTGTTTGGCAGGTGTGGGTAACTCAGGAACAAGGCATCTCTCAAGATATTGCCTAAATCTTCTTCCTGCAAGTCTCATAGTCTCTTGGGGGGTCTGCTTGAAGTTGTAGATCAATGAGGAAGTATTATGCCTTATGCCACTCTTAGAGAATTCGGTGATGAAAGCCTCTAAGAGTTGGTCTATGTTCCTGAACTGTCTCTCATTCAATGGTTGAAACCACGTAAGGGCTGTGTTCCTAAGTGTTAGACCAAAGGCATTATATTGCGTGAATAGGTCCTCAACTTGTTCAGCTCTCAAGACTTGCCTAAACTCGGCCACATGATCATATGGGTCTCCTGTGCCATCGAAGTAATTCTTCATGGACTTAACTAACTGAGTCGGTCTCAAAATCCTGGTGTGTTCCCTAGGCCTTGGTAGAGGGAAGTCATCCGTATTCCTTTGATTCCTTGGGGCTCTAAATCCTTCAGGTTCCACTCTATTTGTTTCCGTTCTCGTTCTGTCTCTTCCCACTGGCTTGTCAAAGCTTACCTCCGGTCTATCTCTATGTCTGTCTCTTTGAGTTCCATGAGTGTGGGAGGTTCCAGCTCCTTGGTGACCAAATGACACATTCGATCTTGGTTGGGGAAAATGAATTCACCTTTCCAAGTGTAAGCATGCCTATCATTTTTTGTAACCACAAAGATCCTCTCTGAAGCGTGATCTAAGTAGGTCCCTCTACCTGGGCTATCAGGATCTTTGAACTCATATATCATGATTGTTCCTACCTCACTCGGCTGATTAGATCTATATCTCCAAAAGGCTTCATCAGTCTCTCGGTTCAGGAGTAGATCTATGCTCTTATTGTCTTGGGAAATCCACTCTGGTGTGATAATCCTAGTGAGAACAGATTTGCCTCGGGGGGTTCTAGGTTCTACACCCATGTTTCCTTGCTCTAGGTCACCTAAGTCCGTTTCTGGGACCACATTCCCAAATTCATCTGTCCTATCTGGATGACTGGTGACTACATATATTGTCCCTTCCTTGTCTAAGTATGCTTTGTTTTCAAACTTGACAGCTAGGTGCTCTAGTCCAATGGATTGGTCAGGGTTTTTAATCTGGACCACAGATCTTCCTAGGCCATCCTCATAGATGCTATCACCTAATCGATTGGTCCTAAGGTATTCGAGTTGCATCTTGTAAGGGCCTTCCACCCTATGTAAATACGGCACCCCAGAACTTCCTGTAGGTCTCTCCATATCGTGGGACATCTCAAACTCGCTCGTCTCAGAGCTAGGGTAGTACGAATGATGGCTCAACTGCTGGGCCCAAGACCTAGCAGTATGATTGACACTAGCCTCAGAAGATCTAAGACTTTGTCTATCTCTCCCTAGGTGTCGACCTGATCTAAGGTTCATAAGCCCAATTGAATAATCCCAAACTTTCCCAAGTACACTTGTGTTGCTGAGTTCTTTTGTATTAGTCACTTGTTCTTTTTTTAATCCCTTAGGGTGTCACTTCTTGTCCAGTTACTCTTCGCCGCAAGGAACACTTAAATTTTTATCGTACTTTGAGTGCGATCGCTCAATTTAATTTCTTTTCCCTTAGGTTGCTTCGCGATTGTAATCTCCTAACACTTGCACTTGAGTGATTAGAGTTCTTGGGCTTGGTAGTTCTTAATGTGTTCCTAATTAACCAAAACCTCTATCCGTACTTAGCCTATGCTAGGGATTGACAGAGGGTGTTGAGAATTTCCAACCTTAAGTTTCTTCCCTTGGTTGCCCTTGTATGCCCAGGAAGCGTGTTCCCAAGCTCACACTTACTCTTGCTTCGAGTACCCTTCGATGCTCTCAAAGTACCTGAAAAAGTCCACAATTAGCTCAAGAATTGAATTCAGTTGACAGACAGATCACTTTCATGCATGTAATTCACAGACCCAATTGCCTTTTGCCTTTATGGAAAACAATCCCAAGGGACCCTCAATTTTTTCCTACCTCGGGATATTGTCAACTTCAAATTATCCTATCTAATAATCCTGACATTAATTGTACCATAACTAGTGGAAGTTTTGGTTGTATTCCCCACGAGCTTTCCAACAAAACAAAAATCACCGCAATCGGATTTCGTATGAGGAAGTTATGTCCACTCAGGGTTTTGGGGCCAAATCAGGATTTTAAACAGGTTAGCAGGCAAACAGTTTTCTTGAAATACTTTGTGTAATGGCCTCACAATGCAATGATGAACCCTAGTATTTGTCCCACAATTTGTCAAGAATAGTCCACTATTTTTTGCCCTAAAAAATTGGCCAAATTTGCCCTTCAATCGCGTTCGCAAGCTCTGTCAGTTGCGATTGATAGGTCAATCGCGATTGACACGTGGCCCGGATTTTCAGTCGGTCGTGGTCAAAGGGTCGTTGACTTGTCAGTCACGATTGATGGGTCGATCGTGATTGACAGGTCCTTTGCGAGGGTCTGTCTGTCGTGGTCAAGCAATCGTTGACTGTGTCGGTCGCGATTGACAGGTCCGTCAGGGCTGTCAGTCGCGATTGGCTGGTCGATTGCGATTGATGGCTCGATCGCGATTGACATGTGTCACGCGTAGGTTCTGTCAGTCGTGGTCAGTCGGTCGTTGACTCTGTCGGTCGCGATTGACAGGTCCGTCGGGGGTGTCAGTCACGATTGACTGGTCGATCGCGATTGATGGCTCGATCGTGATTGACACGTGTCACGCGTAGGTTCTGTCAGTCGTGGTCAGTCGGTCTTTGACTCTGTCGGTCGTGATTGACGTGTCGGTCGCGATTGACAGAGCCGTCGGCATGTGTGCGTAGTGGTTTGTCGATCGCGATTGACAGAGCGATCGTGATTGACAGAGCGATCGCGATTGACAGAAATCTGAGGAATTTTAAAATTTCAAGCACACATTTGGGAAGCTCTAGGCATGTAGATCATGATTATGTACTTTGTTTAGCAAAAAGACCTTTTTTTCTATCGGTCGCGATTGACAGAGGTCAACGCCTCGGGACCTGCACAATCAAATTCTTTACGTGCTGGAGCTGGTGCAGCTGCTAGGGATGCTGATTCCTGCAGAAAATCTCAAAAAACACAGAAAATCACAAGCACACAAATGCTCTCTCGCTCTCTCTCACAAGCGAAATGAGGGAAATGGTATGGGTGGGATGATATGACCAAAAACTAAAATTTTTCGCGATGATGGAGATGGATGTGGGAGATGGTGAGGATGATGATGGTGATGAGAAAAACAAAAGAAAATAGATAAAAGTGAAGAAAATACCTATGACTCCAACGCGTCAACTCTACGTCTTACCATCACACGCTCGTCCTCAAAGCTCGATCCCCGGCAACGACGCCAAAATTTGGTGTGGCTTAGTGATGAGTAGCACCTCCTTTAATGTCAATCCGGGAAGACGTGAGGATGGTATGATGACCTCAAGCAAGTGAAGGCACAAGTGCGTGAGTGAGAAGCACACTAACATGCACACACATACACACGCACACGCGCACACACGGCAAGACAAAGAGTGAGAAGCAATGGAGTTCTTAGATTACTTTCAAAAATCTCATACAAGTTCAATTCAGTTGCAAGCTAACCTCAAAAATGAGCTCTCTAGCTCTATTTATAGTTTTTTACTAGGTTTTGGCCTTGTCCAGACCTAGTGTCCGGCCTAGTTAAAAATTAGGTTCTCTACCCTATTTGGAGGTTCAAACGGAGTCTAAAAAATGTGAAAACTGATAGGTAGGTACTTCTAAAGCTCCTCAAGCTCAAGGACTCCTTGGCTTGCACAAAATGGAGCTACAAAAATATGAAATGGTATTTACAATGGTTTTTAGTGATGAAAATCACTATTTTTGTAGGGATTTCTTCTAACATTTTGACATACATTTCTTGGAGCTCCCTACTTGCTCCTTCTTCTTGTGTGCCCAACTCTTTGATGCCTGAAAAATTTAAATGGCCTACTTGCCAGATCTTCTTTGACTACTGTGTCTGCTTGTGTTGTCTCTTCGCTCCGACTCCCTTCGTAGGCTTCCTTGTCTTGTGACTCCTTCGGTTCCTTGACTACTGCCAACAACATCTCTCTAAATACTGTCTGAATCTTCTACCTGCTAGTCACACTGTTTCTTGGGGTGTCTGCTTGAAGTTGTGGATCAGGGATGATGTGTTATGCCTGATACCACTCTTGGAAAATTCTACAATGAATTCGTCTAGCAGTTGACCTATATCGCGATAGTTGTGACTACTCAGTGGTTGAAACCAAGCTAAGGCAGTGCCCTTAAGAGTCAAACCAAATGCCTCGTACTGGGTGAACAAATCCTCAATCTGTTCAGCTCTTAACACTTGTTTGAACTCGGCCACATGATCATAAGGGTCTCCTGTCCCGTCAAAATAATTCTTCATAGCCTTGATCACTTGAGTGGGTCAAAGGGTTCTTGGGTGCTCTCGGGGCCTAGGCAATGGAAAATCATGTTCATCTCTTTGTTGCCTATGTGCTTGATGTCTCTCTCTTTCAGGTCTTTCGTTTTCAAATCCTGATCTATTTATGCCCACAGTGCGTGCAAAACTAACCTCAGGTCTCTCTCTATATCTTTCTCTCTAGGCTTCATGAGCTTGGGATGATCCTACTCCTTGGAGGCCATGGGACACATTGGATCTTGGTGGAGGGAAAATCAATTCACTCTTCCAAGTATATGCATGTCTATCATGTTCTGTTACCAAGAACATTTTCTCTGATGTGTTATCCAAGTAGACAACTTTGCCTGGTGTCTTTGCATTCGTAGATGATGACTATGCCCAATTGGCTAGGTTGATCTAGCTTGAATCTCCAAAAGGCTTCCTCTGTTTCTCTATTCAAGAATAGTTCTATGCTTTTGTTGTCTTGAGGGATACAATCTGGAGTGATCACTCTGGTCAAAACTGACTTACCTCTAGGAGTCTGGGGTCCTTGTCCTACATTTCGTTGTTCAAGGTCTCCTATCTCATTCTCATGAATGATATTTCCAAACTCATCGGTCCTATCTGGTAGGTTGGTGACCACATACATGGTTCCTTCCTTATCAATGTATGAACCCTCTTCGAACTTGACCACCGGGTGTTCAAGTCCAAAGGGTTGATCTGGATTTTTGAGTTGGACCACTAATCGCCTCAGGCCATCCTCATAGATGTGAGCACCTAATCGGTTGGTCCGAATATATTCCAATTGTGTCTTATAGGGACCTTCTGGTGTTTGTAGATGGGCAGTTCCTGAGCCACTTGCAGGTTTCCCCATGCTAAAAGACATTTTTGAGTCACTTGTGTTAGAGTTTAGTACGTAAGGACAACTACTTAGTTGTTGTGCCCAAGACTTAGCTGTATGGTTGACACTAAACTGAGAAGATCTAATGCTTTTTCTATCCTTGCCTAGGTGTCTACCAGATCTTAGGTTCATAAGCTTTGGTTAAGAGTCCAAAATTTCCCCTTGGTATGGTTCAAAATCCTTTGGAGTCCCCTTGGTTCCCTAGTCCCACCTGAGGGTCAACTTCAAATTAGTCTATCTGAAAATCAACGCATTATTCTTATAAAAAATAGTTGAGGCAGTGTAGGATTCAAAACGAGCTTTCCAACGAGCTATAGAGCTCAAAAAATGGACTTTGGATGGAAAAGTTATGTCAAATCAAGCTCCTGGGGGTCAAAACAGGGAAACATGCACTTATGGAAAAATCACGATTTTGTGTGAAAATCACGATTTTTTTAAATCATGAGAATCGCGATGCTGTGAATCTCAAGAGAATCACGACGTTGTGAATCTCAAGAGAATCGCGACGCTGTGAATCTCAAGAGAATCGCGATTCTGTGAAATCAAGAGAATCGCGATGCTGTGAATCTCAAGAGAATCGCGATGCTGTGAATCTCAAGAGAATCGCAATGCTGTGAATCTCAAGAGAATCGCGATGCTGTGAATCTCAAGAGAATCACAATGTTGTGAATCTCAAGAGAATCGCGATACTGTGAATCTCAAGAGAATCGCGATACTGTGAATCTCAAGAGAATCACGATGCTGTGAATCTCAAGAGAATCGCGATGCTGTGAATCTCAAGAGAATCGCGATGCTGTGAATCTCAAGAGAATCGCGATGCTGTGAATCTCAAGAGAATCGCGATACTGTGAATCTCAAGAGAATCGTGATGCTGTGAATCTCAAGAGAATCGCGATGCTGTGAATCTCAAGAGAATCGCGATGCTATGAATCTCAAGAGAATCGCGATGCTGTGAATCTCAAGAGAATCGCGATGCTGTGAATCTCAAGAGAATTGCGATACTGTGAATCTCAAGAGAATCGCGATACTGTGAATCTCAAGAGAATGGCTATGCTGTGAATCTCAAGAGAATCATGATGCTCTAAATCTCAAGAGAATCGTGTTTTGAAAATCGCGATTTTGTCCCTTGGATGAAAATCGTGTTTTTGAGCATCGTGATTGCCAGCAAAGAATCATGTTTGATCACAATCGTGCTTTTGGCTGAAAATCCTGATTTGTGAGAATCTCGATTTTGAGCACATCCAGAGAATCGTGTTTCTAAGAATGACCATAGAATTATGTTTCTTTCAAAAAGCTTTTAGGCGAGAAATAGAAAATCACGATTTTCAAAAAAATTTGAATTTTTCACAAAATCACGATTTTCATCATAGAATCGTGTTTTTTGGCGGGAAATTTGAATTTTTGAGCGCCGAGCAATGGTGAGCTCTGTATGTGCAGAAAATCATGAAAAAACACAGGCACTTGCTCTCCCTTGCATCTCCTAACTCCTTCTCACACAATAATGCATGAAAAATGGTATGAAAATGGTAAAAATGCACTAAAAAACAAGAAATTTGTATGAAGAAGAAGATGGTGATGATGATGAAGATGAAGAGGAAAAATCAGAAAATGAACAAAAATGATAGTTTTTTTACCTTCCAATGTTGCAAATCTACAATCTTACCATCACAACGCTCGTCCTCGAAGCTCTCTCTCCCCGACAATGGCGCCAAAATTTGGTGTAGCTCAAGCGTAAGCACCACCTCCTTTACTTGTCAATCCGCGGAGACATGAGGACCGGTATGAAAACCACGAGCAAGTGAAGGCACAAGTGCGTGAATGAAAGCACACAAACATGCACACACATACACACACACGTGCACAAGGTAAGATCAAAGAGAGGAATGGAAAGCTTCGATTGCAAAAGAGTTCCCTTACAAAAGCTCTATTCTCTAACCAGCTAACCTCAAAAATGAGCTCTCTAGGTCTTTTTATAGTTTTTTGACTAGTTTTGCCCTGTCCAGACCTAGTGTCCGGCCTAGTTAAAAATTAGGTTCCAGGGCTTATTTGAGGGCTCAAATGAAGTCTAAAAACTATGAAAATTGGTAGAATGATACTTCTAACACTCCTCAAGCTCGTTGACTCCTCGGCTTGAATAAAATGAATTTACAAAAATAGAAAATGGTATTTACAATGGTTTTTAGTGATGAAAATCATTATTTTTATAGGGATTTCTTCTGAAAATTTGACATACACTTCTTGCAGCTCCCTACTTTCTCTTTCTTCTTGTGTGTCCACCTCTTTGATGTGCTCCTGTGCTTTGTCCTTGACCTTCATCTTCAACACCATGATACGATACCTCTTTTAGATAATACATGATACTGAAATCACACGATACACGATACTACCTCAAGGTGATACATGATACTTGGTAGTACATGATATACAATTCTGAGATCACATGATACACGATACTTAGGAGTATCTATGACTCATGATACACAAACCCAATGGTGATATACAATACTTGGAAAGTATTGATGATACGTGATACTTGAGGGTCTTGATACTTGATCAGGTGATACATGATACTTGTGTATTGTGATACTCTTGGGAAAGAGGTATTAGTGATACATGATACTTGCCAAGTATCATGACACATGAGAATTCGGTATCGTGATATCAAACTCGATCAAGCATGATACTTGGACTTATATGAGTCCAAATTTAGAAATTTTTGTCCCTATGTGCTCCTTATGCTCTCTTGGTCACCGCTATGTGTCTATACATGAAAAATTCCCTCAAAATTTCATAAAATGAGTCTCTATTTTTTCCAAAATAGAGACTTCACAAACATGTTTACAAGGTGCCTCAAGTTTGGGCAGAGAGGACACCATTTCAATTTTTTGCAAGCATAACAAACTAGCAAACGTTAGATGACCAAAGCATGCATGCCAAATCTTTGCATGTGAGATAGCCTATGAAACTTAAATTCCACATGCTGAATCATTCATAGTACTCTTGCATAGTCTATGAACTTATACAACCCATGACATAAAATGCCAAAAGAAACAATAACATTGCCATTTGAGATATCATGAACTATACATCTATCGTCAACAAATTTGACAGCCAAGCCAATCTTGGCTAATGCTAAACCTGAAAACATTTTTTTCTTGATCCTTGGCACGTACAAAGCATTTGACAATGTGAAAGAACTACCATCAGTGGTAGTCAAAATGATCTTATCAACTCCCATTACAAGATAAGAGGAGTTGTTAGCACATTTGATAGTATTCCTTGTAGGGGCAAGCTCAAATAAACTAAAGAAAGAGTGTTGCAAGGTAATATGTTTGGTTGCCTCAAACATCCGAGTATACTGTAGACATACTCTGCTCATGAGAAGATGGTTCATAGCATCAAAGAGTAGTAAATGTCCATTCTTCATTGTGCACAAGATTAGCAGAATCTATTTTAGGTGTAGAGGCCTTTGCAACAACCGTTCCAATCTATTTCTTCTTTGCCTCTTTTGCAACCAATTTTTGACAACTCTTTATGACATGATCATTTCCCTTAAAGTATTTGGAAAATAGTTTTTGGTTTTTTGTTTTCTTCTCATCTTTGTCTTCCTTCTTTGATTGTGCAACATTAGCATATTTTTACTTACTAATGGATGAGCTCCATTTTCCTTTGCCCTTCTGACTAGCTAAAAAAGCTTGATCTGCAACATGCATAATTGACTTGTTCTGCCTATAGTAGTCTTCCTACAAAAAAACAAAGACTAAACCTCAAATGTTAAGGCATTTGGATTACCTTTCATCATCATCAAAGAGTAGAAGGAAAAATTTGATATGAATGTGGAAGACCATTAAGAACAATCTACAAAGTGAACTATCTGGTAAGACTTCATCAATAGAAATCAACTGCTCCTTCAAATTTTTGATCTTTGTAAAAAAACTATCCATATAATCTCCTTCATTCATATGCTCATTCTCCAACTATTTTCAGAGGTAAGCAACACAAGCCTCATTTCTTGCCTAGTAAAAAGTTGTAAGTGTATCCCAAGCATCCTTCACTATTTTACAAGAGCATATATGAGGGATAAGTGCACGTTTGATAGACAAAGCTATCAATGCATGTGCTTTAGTATCTCTGCCATCCCAACAAAGTTTCTCTAGAGTAGGTGTAGTAGGAACTGCAACATGAAGAGGAATTTGAAGATCATCATCTTCAATGCATTTGCATCACCTTCAATAACTGTATTTGTAGGTGTAGTGGGACGTTTTTCAACACCATACACAATATTCCACAGCACTTTTGCTATCAATACATGACACATCATATATCCCCACAATGGTTAATTAGTACCATCCAACTTATCCTCAACAACCAACATATGGAATACATCATTGCTCTCATCCATGGTCAATGACTAAATACCTTGATTCAAAAAAAACGATTGTATAAAAAAAAGTTGAATAGAAAGACCCTATTGAGCTCTCTGCTAAACCTATAGAAGAATTTGAAGCATTTTTATTCACAAACCAAAACCTGTATATATGTTTGGCACAAAAAGACAAAATTGCCTGCATAGTTGCTGTCATAGTGCAATTGGAGGTCGAATCAAGGTCAGATCAAAATTTCAATACCATAAAGCAAAGAAAATTTGAACTCCTAATCACCACAAGGATGCTCAACAATTTTCGTGCGATTTTGAAACTATGACTGAAGGGGTTTTGACAATGACCTAGATGAAGCAACAACTTGCTCTGATACCAATTATGGGAATTTGAGGTTTGGGGAAGCACATGAACAACATAAGGAAGAAGGAAAAGCTTAGAACACAACACAACACTAGGTGAATTACCAAGTGAATGTACAAAGATAAGTGACCTGTTAGGGTTATAGACATATATACAAGCTGGGAAAAACCCAAGAGGGTAAGCACTTTGTGTGAGGAGATGGAGAGATAGGTTCTAGAGATGAGCTAGTGCTGCACAAAACCTGCTCCACACCTACCAATCTAACTCTAGGGATGCTTACTATACCTCTTTAGCTTCACAATAATGCATTTATAACCACCAAGTCCTTTGTAAGCATCAATCTTAATTATTTGCATCAAAACAGATAACTAGGATATGCATGAAAAGTGAAGAACCTTTTATTTTGGGAATCGAGAGGACGTACCTCAGTCTCTTCAGTAGCCGCTGTGGAGGGTGAAACTACTGGTGTCCCCATATTGCCCTACTGTTCTACTTTAGCTTTCAATGTTGCTATTAATTCATCCATTGTTTTGATTTCTTCAGTAGCTCTCTTGACTTCTTCTTTGTACTTCAAGAGTTCCTCTCCTATGGTAGTTAGTTGACCAGCATCTTCATCGCATTGCACTAAGAATTTATTTTCTGCCATTTTCCACTTCTTCCTAAGTGCATTACTGTCGTCCATATATCTTTTCTCCCATTCTACTATGATAGCTTGCTCTTTGCTATCCGCTCTTCGAGTGCTTTTGTGTTGTTGTCAGTCGTTTCAGGAGCTTCTATTGGTTGATTGCATAAAAGGGCTATCATCAGCTCCTTATTCCTGTTCCATAGGTTATCTGCTTCATCCATGTATACCTTGATTTGAGATTCAAGGATTTTACTTCTAGTATTTATTCGTGCCTTTTTTGCCTCGCTAGCCTCATACCTGCTTTGTAGTTCTTTCAGTTGTTCCTATAGCTTTTGATTTTCCATATCTAGTGTGGTACATTGATTCTTGGCCTCGTTGGTTTCTACCTCCTTCTCTAATATTATCTTTTGTGCTTTAATTAATTGGGTAGATAAATTCTCACCTGTTTCTTGAAATTGATTCTTCTCTCTCATTGCTTTGTCGTAATCTACATCAGCCTCAAGCATTAGCTGTTGAGTATCCATGTCAGTTTGTATCATATGTTGTACTACTGGCTTGAGCTGAGCGAAATCCATGTTCAACCAAGTTTTGGGGGTGCTTGGTTCTTCCTTGGTTCGTATGTCTTTTCCTTGCTCCACATGTATCGTCTCATTATGTGGTTGCCTTATTTGGAGCTGTACTTCGTGGTCTCTTCTCTCCTCTTCCTTGTTGCTCGATTTGATGGCACTCCCTTGAAATGTGACATCCATCGAAGAGGGTTCTGCCATGAACCTTATTGGTGTGAAGGGTTCCGATTCTTCGACTATGGTTTCTACCTTTTCTTCCTTAGGTATCTTCATTCAGACGTCTCCCGCTAGAATAGTCTCTTTGATTTGGATGTTGGATGCTTCATTTAATTTGATAACATGGAATCCTTCTTGAGATGCCTCCTGCCTTGTGGTGTCCTTGATATTGTTATCGGGCATTTGATCTCTCTTTGTGCCTTCCAAGCCAAAGTCCTCGTTCACTTGATTTAATTCTTCCCATTGACCATCATCTCTTGAATCACTTTTAATATCCACATTTAGTACCGATGCTTCTTGTTCTTTGATTGTGTCGGAGGATGAGCTGGAATTTACTAGTCCCAATTCTCTGTATCTATGAACTTTGGTCAACCTTTTTCTTTGTTCAGAGTCTTGATGGGCTTGTTGGTAGTGATGCCCTTGCACCAATAGATTTACTTGTCCTTCCATATACTGGTGAGTAGCTTCCATTTCTTTTGTTAATTCTTCCTCTGTAATGGGTGGATTTTCTTCATGCTTAGTCCTTGGAAGTACGTGTGCTTTCTTT
>CM035437.1:44355040-44357540 GCA_020310875.1 Ceratopteris richardii | reverse complement strand
ATAGATAGATAGATAGATAGATAGATAGATAGATAGATAGATAGATAGATAGATAGATAGATAGATAGATAGATAGATAGATAGATAGATAGATAGATAGATAGATAGATAGATAGATAGATAGATAGATAGATAGATAGATAGAGATAGATAGATAGATAGATAGATAGATAGATAGACAGACAGACAGACAGATAGATAGATAGATAGATAGATAGATAGATAGATAGATAGATAGATAGATAGATAGATAGATAGATAGAGATAGATAGATAGATAGATAGATAGATAGATAGATAGATAGATAGATAGATAGATAGATAGATAGATAGATAGATAGATAGATAGATAGATAGATAGATAGATAGATAGATAGATAGAGATAGATAGATAGATAGATAGATAGATAGATAGATAGATAGATAGATAGATAGATAGATAGATAGATAGATAGATAGATAGATAGATAGATAGATAGATAGATAGATAGATAGATAGATAGATAGATAGATAGATAGATAGATAGATAGATAGATAGATAGATAGATAGATAGATAGATAGATAGATAGATAGATAGATAGATAGATAGATAGATAGATAGATAGATAGATAGATAGATAGATAGATAGATAGATAGATAGATAGATAGATAGATAGATAGATAGATAGATAGATAGATAGATAGATAGATATATAGATAGATAGATAGATAGATAGATAGATAGATAGATAGATAGATAGATAGATAGATAGATAGATAGATAGATAGATAGATAGATAGATAGATAGATAGATAGATAGATAGATAGATAGATAGATAGATAGATAGATAGATAGATAGATAGATAGATAGATAGATAGATAGATAGATAGATAGATAGATAGATAGATAGATAGATAGATAGATAGATAGATAGATAGATAGATAGAGATAGATATAGATAGATAGATAGATATAGATAGATAGATAGATAGATAGATAGATAGATAGATAGATAGATAGATAGATAGATAGATAGATAGATAGATAGATAGATAGATAGATATAGATAGATAGATAGATAGATAGATAGATAGATAGATAGATAGATAGATAGATAGATAGATAGATAGATAGATAGATAGATAGATAGATAGATAGATAGATAGATAGATAGATAGATAGATAGATAGATAGATAGATAGATAGATAGATAGATAGAGATAGATAGATAGATAGATAGATAGATAGATAGATAGATAGATAGATAGATAGATAGATAGATAGATAGATAGATAGATAGATAGATAGATAGATAGATAGATAGATAGATAGATAGATAGATAGATAGATAGATAGATAGATAGATAGATAGATAGATAGATAGATAGATAGATAGATAGATAGATAGATAGATATAGATAGATAGATAGATAGATAGATAGATAGATAGATAGATAGATAGATAGATAGATAGATAGATAGATAGATAGATAGATAGATAGATAGATAGATAGATAGATAGATAGATAGATAGATAGATAGATAGATAGATAGATAGATAGATAGATAGATATAGATAGATAGATAGATAGATAGATAGATAGATAGATAGATAGATAGATAGATAGATAGATAGATAGATAGATAGATAGATAGATAGATAGATAGATAGATATAGATAGATAGATAGATAGATAGATAGATAGATAGATAGATAGATAGATAGATAGATAGATAGATAGATAGATAGATAGATAGATAGATAGATAGATAGATAGATAGATAGATAGATAGATAGATAGATAGATAGATAGAGATAGATAGATAGATAGATAGATAGATATAGATAGATAGATAGATAGATAGATAGATAGATAGATAGATAGATAGATAGATAGATAGATAGATAGATAGATAGATAGATAGATAGATAGATAGATAGATAGATAGATAGATAGATAGATAGATAGATAGATAGATAGATAGATAGATAGATAGATAGATAGATAGATAGATAGATAGATAGATAGATAGATAGATAGATAGATAGATAGATAGATAGATAGATAGATAGATAGATAGATAGATAGATAGATAGATAGATAGATAGATAGATAGATAGATAGATAGATAGATAGATAGATAGATAGATAGATAGATAGATAGATAGATAGATAGATAGATAGATAGATAGATAGATAGATAGATAGATAGATAGATAGATAGATAGATAGATAGATAGATAGATAGATAGATAGATAGATAGATAGATAGATAGATAGATAGATAGATAGATAGATAGATAGATAGATAGATAGATAGATAGATAGATAGATAGATAGATAGATAGATAGATAGATAGATAGATAGATAGATAGATAGATAGATAGATAGATAGATAGATAGATAGATAGATAGATAGATAGATAGATAGATAGATAGATAGATAGATAGATAGATAGATAGATAGATAGATAGATAGATAGATAGATAGATAGATAGATAGATAGATAGAT
>CM035437.1:44335713-44340040 GCA_020310875.1 Ceratopteris richardii | reverse complement strand
GGGTCACATACTCCATGTTGAGTATAAGAGATCTCCATCCCCAAGAAGAATGATAGGTTCCCCAAATCACTGATTTTGAACTCTTTCTCCATCTGCTTCTTGATCATTTGTATTCCTTTATCATCTGTTCCTGTAAGTATTATGTCATCAACATAAATACACACATAAATGAACCCATCTTCACTTGCTTTGACTAGCAAGCTACTATCTGCCTTTGATGCTTGAAATCCAAGATCATTCAAGAATTTCACAAGCCTATAATTCCAAGCCCTTGGGGCTTGCTTCAACCCATACAAAGCTCTCTTGAGCTTACATACATAATTTGGACTCACTTGATCTTTGAACCCATCTGGTTGCTCCATGTAGACTTCATCTGAAATGTAACCATTCAAGAAAGCATTTTTAACATCTAATTGAGACAACTTCCAACCTTTACAAGTAGCAATTGCAATGAGTGTCCTGATAGTTGTCATCTTTGCCACAGGACTATAAGTCTCATCATAGTCCACTCCATATGTCTGTGCATACCCTTTCACAACAAGTCTAGCTTTGTACCTAGACACATTTCCATCTGCAAATCTTTTAGTCTTGTAAACCCACTTACATCCAATGATCTTCTGACTATTAGGTTTAGGAACCAAATCCCATGTTGATTTTCTATCAATGCATCATACTCCTCTTGCATAGCATCTTCCCAATTCTTCTTCCCTTTGGCTTCTTCATATGTAGAAGGGTCTTCATCTGTTTTTACCAAATAAGCATAATCTTTAGTAGTCAAGAATGAAGTGTCATAGCTATACCTTGTAGGTTGCCATTTGTGCCTAGATGATCTCCTAACTTCTGCACTTCTTGAGGTCTCTGGTTCATCACATTCTGGATCAAACCTTGGCCTCTCTTCAACTTCAATCTGCACTTCATTACTCTCACTTTCATCAAGTAATTGAACCTTTGCTTTACCTTTCCTTTGTTCCACTACTTCTTCATCATCTGCATGTATATTATATTTACCTGCATACCAAGTACCTTGCTCATCAAATGTAACATCCTTGGATACAATAAATTGCTTTGTGGATGGACTCCACAACCTGTATCCCATTTGCTTATCATCATAACCAATGAATACATACTTTTCTGCCTTAGGCTCCAACTTATGCCTCAATTGAGATGGCACATATGCATATGCCAAGCATCCAAATATTTTGCAATGATCCAAGGTAGGTTTCTTACCCCACCAAGCTTCATATGGTGTCATACCCTGCAAAGCTTTACAAGACAATCTATTAACCAAATATGTAGCTGTATTAACAGCCTCAGCCCACAAATAATTTGGGCAATTCTTCTCTTTCATCATAGACCTTGCAAATTCAACAAGTGTTCTGTTTCTTCTTTCTGCTACCCCATTTTGTTGAGGAGAGTACCTGCAAGTAACTTCTCTCTTTATACCTGCATTCCACAAATAATCATTGAACTCATTTGAAAAATACTCTCCCCCTCCATCTGACCTTAGTCTCTTCAATTTTTGACCTGTAATCCTTTCTGCATATGCATGATAGTGTTTAAATGTATTAAACACTTCTGACTTTTCCTTAATCACATAAATTGTGATCCACCTGGTAGCATCATCAACATATATGACATAATATCTTGAACCATTTATACTAAAGTCCTTTGAAGGACCCCACACATCTGTATGCACCAACTCAAGTCTTTCTGAATACATAAATCCATGCTTGGAATAGGATTGCTTATGAGCCTTACCTAATTGACATGCCTCACATCTGTATGTCATGTGTTGACCTGCAATGTTAGGCATTCCAAGTACTGAATCATTGTTAATCATTTCTTTGATACCTCTTTCATTAAAGTGTCCAAGTCTTTTGTGCCAAAGATCCAATTCTGACACCTTCTGCTCTCCATATGTGAACATAGCATGTCCAACATTTCCTTGTACCTTCAATGTGAAAAGCCTTCCTTCTTTCTTTCCAGCAATAACTTGTTTATACCCTTGACTAGGGTCTTCCACATAAACTCCATCATTTGTGAACCTTACCTCATAACCTTTTTCCACAATTTGACCTACACTGATCAAATTCTTTGGAATTGTGGGAACATAAAGTACCTTACTCAGAAGAGTGCTCCCATCCTTAGCCTTGACTGAACCAATTGACTTTACCTTATGCTTTGTATTATCACCTGTCTGCACTGTATGATTAATTGCATTATGATCTAGGTCAGTCATCAAAGCAATATTTCCACTCAAATGATTACTACATCCTGAATCAATATAAAACACTCTCATGTCCTCATGTGAAGTTTCACATGTATTCATAATGAGAGTCGAGTCCTCCTTTTGATCTGATGCATAGTTGTAGTAGGTGTTATTATAGGATTGACTTTGGAAGCTTCTTCCACCACTTCTTCCAAAAGAATTCCTACCACCTCTACCTCTGAAATTTCCTCTCTGAAATCTACCACCTCTTGCTCTTTGATTAAAGTTCTGATAATTACCATTGTTTTGATTATTATGCCAACAATCATGAGACAGATGATTGGTCTTACCACATATCCAACAAGCTCTTGCATTCTCTTTGTTGTTTCTGCCTCTTCCTCTACTTCTGCCATTTCCTCTTCCTCTTATGAAGTTTGCTTGGTTTGATGTACCTTCTTCTTCACCTGATTGTTGCTTCCCTTTGTTGGCTTTCTTCTTGTCTTTAGAATACATTGCATGACCTGCACTCTTATCAACATCTCCTTTGATATCATTCTCAAAAGTTAGCATATGACTTAACAATTGATTCAAATCAGGAGTAAAGTGATCTAATGAAAGTTCTGTAGATAAAATGAAAGGCTTCCATTTCTCATCTCCTCTTAGCCCTGTGAGTATTTGTCTTACCAATTTGTCTTCTTCAATATCTTCATCAACTGCACCTAAAGAATCTGCAATGTCCTTCATCTTTGTCACATAATCAGAAATTGATTGTGAGGCCTTCTTCTTGAAGGTAGTAAACTCTGCCCATAGTGAAGCCTTCCTTGATTTGGTTGTATTTTGGAAATGCTCTTCCAAAGCATTCCAAATGTCACAAGCACTCTCAAGTCCTCTAATGTGAGGAAGCAAATAGTTATTGACTGCCATGTAGATGATGCTTCTTGCTTGAGCATCCTTCTTCATCCAATTCTTCAAATCTGCAAGCTCCTCCCTAGTTGGAACACTAGGATCTCTGAATTCTGGCTTTTCTTCATCTCCTGTGATATATCCTATCAAATCTTTGCTCATAAGGTGAGCTTCCATCCTCATAGACCATGCAGGATAGTTCTCTCTATCCAACTTTTCAATTTGGAGACTATCTCCCATCTTTACTTCACCTGTAGCTTCAAATCTTTAACCTTTACAGATAATAAGTGTACCTTTACTTCGAATGTTGCTCCTTCTGATCCTTTTGATGCTCTTTGTATGTCTTCCTTTGATCTTTCTTCAACCTTTACCCTTCTGCACCTTCAAGATGTAAAGTTTTGTACTTCTGCAATAGTCGGAGTCTTCTTCACTTCAATTTTGACACAACCTGCTCTGATACCACTGATGGAGAGTGTTAATCTCCAAAAGAACAAGTTGACCTTGAATTTAGATCACCTCTATATCAAGATCAACTTTAGACTCCACCTAATTTAGAGAATCTTCACCAAATTATCAGAAAAATTGAAAGTTCTGAAAAATCAACTTCTCAGAAAAGTCTGCTGCAGATTAGTCACTCATTGACTAATCAATTCTGTAAAGTTTTTGATAAAACTTTGCACAACACTTCGCCTTAAGGTTGCGCAACTTTGCCAAGTTAAATCTCTCAAAAAGATTAAGTACACACTGAGAAATGTGTGAAACACTTTACCTATGTCTGAAAGTGCTTCTCTGCAATGGCGACTTTGACACCTGCAACTTCTTAGCACTGGTTCTCCCAACTCTGAACCCGTTTGATCAAGATCTTCTAGCCATAGATGGCTTACCTTCCAACTTAGATTTTGAGCCCTCACTTGTGTAAAACTTTACACTGTAGACTGAGCAATGATCATTTCATTGAAGATGAAATGTGCGCCAAATTTCTCGACTGTTAGAACATTCTTACATATGAATGTTCCTAATCAAAATTCTCACAGCCTGATTACAATTAACCTCTCAAATTCTAGCCATAGATAGATTAGCTATGGACTTAGATTCGTGCAAAAGGATTTCTCAAAAGATTAAGCACAGAAGGAGCAGACAGCAGAATATCGGGCGCAAACTTTTTCGATTTCTCAGAAACTTTACATCTAAGTGAGGATGGACAATTCACTCACT
>CM035437.1:44275713-44325713 GCA_020310875.1 Ceratopteris richardii | reverse complement strand
GGTTTTGGGTAGAAATTTGTTAACATGTAAAATGGGCACCCTCTGTTTCTATCGAGGGGGGCAATATATGTCTTCTGATTTTAATGCATTTCTGGCTGAACGTGTTATAAAACACCAGTGTACAATGTCATATACACCTCAACAGAATGGATTTTTTGAACGAAAGAACAGGTCACTCATGGAGATGGCAAGGTCTATGGTCAAGATTTGGGCTTCACCACATAGTTTCTGGCTTGAGGCTATCATGTGTGCAGCATATGTACTTAACAGGTATCCCACTAAAGTGTTGTAGTCTATCACTCCATATGAGGCTTGGCATGATCGCAAGCCATCTATTGCCCATCTGCGTGTTTTTTGTTATCTGACGTATGCATTAGTATCTGAACAACATCACGGAAAATTGGATGATAAAGCAGTAAAATGTATTTTTAATGGGTACAGTTCTCGAAAGTAAAGGCCATCATCTATATCATCCACAGACTAAATGCCTTCTTGTTAGCCATGATGTTGTTTTTGTGGAAGATGCTATTCAACCATTGCTTTCATGTACTAAGGAGACATTTGTTGGCTCCAAAGACATGTATGATACTTTGTTGCCTCTTTTTACAGGTGGATAGTCTAGTGCTGGTCCTAATGAGGCAACTTCTCAGCCTTTGCAGGTTTCATGTGATGATGCAGATCATTCCATTTTTTATGCAAATTTACATGATGCACTTATTGATGAGAGAGCTGATATTGAGCAGGCAAGAACTATGCCAAAATTGTTGGTGTAGACCTTGGATGACAGCAAATTAGATGCATCTCTAACATATGGTACTCCATCTGGCTCTCATAGTGCCTCTTTTGCATCAGATTCCTATGCTATGGCTGCATCTAGTCTCTATGATGAGACTGAGCCTATTTCATTTGATGAAGCACAAAATTCAGAAACTTGGATGGCTACTATGCAATCTAAATATGATGATATAATGAAGAATGGTACTTGGTCTTTATGTGACTTACCTCCTGGCAAGAAGGCCTCTGTCACTAAGTGGGTATACAAGTTGAATCGTAAACCTAATGGTATAGTTGACAGGTATAAGGCTAGGGTTGTTGCAAAGGGTTATGTGCAGGAAAGAGGCATTGATTTTGATGAAACCTTTGCTCCTACTTACCGAATGACTACTCATTGTAGCATTTGTGCACTTGCACCTCATCATGGTTGGGATGTACATCATTTGGACATTAAAACAGAATTTCTGAGTGGTGACTTGCATGAAGAAGTGTATCTTTTTCAGCCCCGTGGCTTTGTGCAGAAAGGGCATGAAAACGAGGTTTGCAGGTTAAAGAAGGCATTATATGGTTTAAAGCAAGCACCACGTGCTTGGTATGAAAAGCTACATGCCTATCTGGTTGCACATGGTTTTGAGAATAGTCCAACTAAAATCACCTTATATGTTAATCATGCTAATGATGTACTTCTGATCATTGTGGTTTATGTTGATGACACGCTGCTCACTGGTCCTCATGAGAAGCATATTGTTGATTTTAAGGCTGATTTGCATGCCTCATTTGAGATGTCTGATTTCGATTGCTATGACACTCGTGTGTCCACTAGTGGTTTTTGCTTCATGCTTGGTAGCTCATGTATATCTTGGGTGAGCAAGAAGCAGCCTATTGTGGCCACTTCCAATTGTGAGGCTGAGTATAGGGCAACTTTCACAGTGACTATTGAGTGTGTGTGGCTTAGATGCCTTATGGCTGATTTGGGTGTTGGTCAGTCTTCTACCACCACCGTCAGAGCGCATTGGTAGTTGTGAGGAACCATGTGTTCCATGCTTGCACTAAGCACATTGAGGTGCATTATCATTATGTCAGGGAGAGGTTCTATGCTGGGGAGATCAGCTTGGCATATCTGCCCATGCAGGAGAACATTGTAGACCTTTTCATGAAGGCTCTGCCTAGGGAGAAGTTTGAAGCTTTCCGCAAAGCTTTGGGCTTACTTCCTTTTGTGGAGTGATTTCCACATAGCTTGGCACTTCCTTATACATGAGCGCCAGCTCCTTGTTCACCACATCACTCCCAGGGGAGATTTGTTGATATACTTAGGTAGTGATGTGTGTGAACACACGAGGACTGTCGTGGCACTTTTTTCCCTCTTTAGGAGGTTTTTTCCCCTGGCTTGTATATACGCACATTGCCCTAATGGGCTACTTATCTTTGTACATTCTAGTGCTAATACATTTAGTATTGTGTTGTGCTCCAAGCTTCTTCTTCTTCCTTATGTTGTTCGCATGCTTCTGTAGATGTCTAACTCCAACAATAGCCCTTTTGGTTTTGATCATACCCAATGAATATACATTTCTCAGCTTTAGGTTCAAGTTTCCCTCTAATTTGTGAAGGAATGTGTGCATAAACAATGCACCCAAATATTTTGCAATGGTCCAACGAGGGTCTCATCCCATTCCATGCTTCATAGGGTGTCATACCATCCATTGATTTGGATGGGAGCCTATTGACCAAGTAGGTGGCTGTGGAGATAGCCTCTACCCATAGGTATTTAGGTAACTTCTTCTCATTCAACATAGATCTAGCAACTTCAACAATTAATATATTCCTTCTCTCTACCACTCCATTCAATTCAGGAGTATATCTTGTTGTTACTTCCCTCTGTATGCCTCTATCCTATAGAAATGAATCAAGTTCATGTGAAAAGCACTCACCACCTCCACCAAATCTGATCCTCTTCAAGCTCCTTCCTGTTTGATTTTCTACTTTTTGAAACATGTAAATACCTCATCCTTATGCTTCATGAAATAAAGGATTATCCATCTACTATAATCATCAATAAATGAAACATAGTACCTTCAACATGAGATTGTTGGATCCTGTTGAATGCCTGTGAGCTTTGCCAAATTGGCATGCTCCACATTTGTATATCATATGTTGCTTGGTCACATTGGGAATACCAAGCACACTTTCATCCCTGCATATTTGCTTCAGAGTTCTTTCTCCTATCTGTCCTAGCCTTTTATGCCATATTTCTAACTCAGATAAGGTTTGATCTCTATAATTGAATAGTGCTATGTTCCTTGTGTCTTCAAACTAAAATGTGAATAATCTACCATACTTCTCACCTTTAGCAATCCCTTTGAAGCCTTGTTGAGGGTCTTCCACATATGCTCCATGTTTAGTAAATCTGACCTGTAAACCTGTCTCAACAATCTGTTAAACACTAATTAGGTTTTTGGTTATAGTTGGCATATACAGAACTTTACTCAAAAGGTTCATGCTACCATCAGATGTTTTAACATTTCCAATTTGCTTGACTAAGTGTTTAGTATCATCACCTATCTGTACTTCATGCTTCCCTTTGGGTTCTTCAAGGTTAGATAATAAAGCTACATTTCCAGCCACATGATTGTAACAACCTGAATCAATATATAAAAGATGCTCATCATCTTTACCTTGATTGGATTTCATGTTGATGATGAGTAGTGAATATTCTTGGTCTTCAATATAGTTGTTGTAGTCCCTTCTTCCTCTGAAACCTCCTTGATAATTATTTTTGGTGTAGCCTTGATTGTAGTTATGGTTGTAGTTGCCTCCACCATTGTTGTATCTCCCTTTGGATTGTCCATAGTTACCTCTATGGAAGCCTCTTCCCCTTTGATTCCTTGTATTCGTGAAGCATTCTTCTTTTGTGTGGTTGGTAAGACCACAAATGTTGCAACGTGAATTGTTGTAGGATACCCCCCTACCTTGCTTTCCTCTTCTGTCCCTTCTTCTAGCACCTCTTCCTCTTCCTAGATAATTAGCTTGAGAGGTACTAGCCTCTTCTTCAATCTTCTTGATTTTACCTTTGTCCTTACCTTTATTATTATCTGTATAAAGGGCAAAAGATTGATTACCTCTAGAGTTGTCACCATTCTTGTTGAGTTTTGGCTCATGGGTGAAGAGTTTCCTATCAAAGTGTTGAGGTCAGGTATTCACATATCCATGTAGAGGTCCATTGTTGTGGTGAAGGACTCCCACTTATCATCAGCCTTGATTCCATTAATGATCTGCCTTACTATGTGTTCTTCTTCTATCTCCTCTCTAATGCTTGCAAGCTGATTAGCCACATCTTTCATCTTGGTTACATAATCAGCTACTCCTTGCTTTGGTTGTTTCTTTAGAGTTTTAAACACCATCCATAACTAATTCTTTCTAGCTCTTGTATTTGATGAGAAATATGATGAGAGCACTTCCCAAGTCTCTTGGGAGGTCTTGCAATTCCTAATATTTGGTAACAAGAAATCAGAGATTGAGTTTAGTAAATAAGACATGGCAAGAGCATCCTTTGCACACCAAGTGATCAACCTTTCTTGCTCTTCCCTTGTAGGTTGATGCTTTTTCCTGAAGATTGGTATTTCTTCATCTCTTGAGATGTATCCATATAGAATTCTCCCTTGAAGGTAGGCTTGCGTCCTTAGTGACCATGCTGAGTAGTTGTTTCTGTCCAATTTGTCAATGAAGAATGGAAATCCATCTCCCATCTTGCTTGTTGTTGCTCTGATACCTCTGTTGGAGGAGATGGTGGATAGTCACAAGAGATGAAGTGGTGTTTCTAGATCCTACTTCACACCTGCTAAAAATGATTGTTGGAGAGCATAGTGTGCCTCTTTAGCTAGCTAATGATCATAAATAATCATATATGTTGCTTGGAGTATGATCCACTAATCAATGGATCAAAACAGATAGGTAGGAGTTGATCCAAGAACAAAAAACTTTCTATTTTGGTTTATACACCTATTCAATGTTTTGAACAGTTCTCTGAGCAGTAGCAATTGCCTTAATTCCTTTTGAAAAACTCTAGTTAGCTTATTAAGCTATCAATCATGAGTGATTTCATCAAAAATGATGGACTACACATAGAGAAAGATGTTTAGAAAATCATAAGATCATCCTGACAATACATTGCTCAATGTGTGAGAGGTGAATGAGCTATGATATAAGCTCTTACTTCACAATGAAACTCCCTCAAACTGATCTCATGGGTTCGAGATACACACGGGTCTTTTTTATCCTCTTCTTATAGTTGTACTTGGAGCCAAAGTTTTAATTCAAATTCAAAGATCTACCTAAAAGGTGAATCCTAAAGTTAGGATAGATTCCCTCATCACTCAACAACAAAATTATTTGTGATTTAGAGCTTCCTAACTCCATGTGGATGTGAACCACTTTTACGAAGGTAAATGTGAAGGACCTTTACAAGAGGTTGATCATATGAAGCCTTGCATAAGTTATGTCAATAATTCAATCATGGATTAATTAACCAAGCATGTGGGCTTGGTTTTAATTGTACCAACATGAATGTATGTATGTATGTATGTATGTATGTATGTATGTATGTATGTATGTATGTATGTATGTATGTATGTATGTATGTATGTATGTATGTATGTATGTATGTATGTATTATGTATGTATGTATGTATGTATGTATGTATGTATGTATGCATGTATCTAATATGTGTGTATGTAAAGTATGTATGTATATTTGTTACATATTTGTATGTGCTTATTTATGTATATATGTAGTTATGTATGTAACTATTATTTATGTAAATATGTATTTATTTATATATGTAACTATGCATGTTGTATATAATGTTATATAACACAAAACAATTTTCCAGTATTTCCCTTAGAGTGCGAAACTTATAAAAAATCGCCATAAGAATCCAAGCCATAACAAAATAAGGCAATCAACTCATTGTTATGCCAAGTACTTCTAATCCATGTATGCCAAGTACTTGTAATCCATAATGAAGGATGGGTAAGTGTGTTAGTGCATGGGTTGAAGAAAATCTGTGCCTTGTGCACGGCCTTGTAGTGTGGCCCTATGTATGCATACTTGGGGAATGCAATGTAAGCGGTATGGTGAAAAAATGGGTTCTTGAGCTAAGTGCTCAAGGGTATGCTGACAAAGAGGTTTCCTAAGCTATCATTGCAGTAGTGTTGTCGAAGTGTGCCTACCATGGTGAGAGTTCAATGGATGTTTATCTCTTCGTGTCGTACTCCCCTCATGGTGATTAACCATGGGCTTGTCCTTTGTTGTTGATGGATGTCATTGTTGATGATTCACTGATGAGATTCTTCGAGTGCATGGTCTTGTTTCTTCTTCTGCCCTTTTTTTTTTTTGGGAACAATGTCACAAACAAGGAGATAGTGGTTAGTAGCAATAAGGTATTTGACATATGTCAAGTGTGTCTCATGTGGCTGGGATTCCTCAATTGTGTCTATGCATGGCCCTATAAGGTGGCCCTATATTAATGCATACTATGGAAATGCATGACCTGAATGGTGCAAAGGACAAGGTTATGCCAAAGGCACATGGTTGTTGCACGTCGAGGCTCTCAATGTTGCTAGTGGATGTTGATGTAGTCTTTGTTGGAGGTAGCTACTGGATCTTGACTTGTTGTGATAAGTCGATGGTTAAATGACAACTGACCATTCCTACCTTTAGGGATCCATTTGAGAACAGTGTTTGACTGCGTAGAGATCAACTTTGGCTTCTTCATCTGTGGATGCTTGCTTGAATTTTTTATCCCTCGTGGTTGGCTCTTTGGTTTTGTGGGTGCTACTAATGCTTTTGGCTTCCAGACCCATAGCCTTGATGATTTTCTTCTTACTTTTGTCGAAGGGTTGAGTTTATCTTCTTTTGGTCTCTGTGCTCGGTACTTACCTTTTTCTCTCCTTAGCTTCTTTGTTGAGACCTTTTGCATGGTGAAGAGCATAGACCTTCGTGCATGTAAGAGTTCTTTGGGAACCGACATGTGTAATCGCCCTTGTTGGGCTGCCACTAATTTCTTAGGTACCCAAATTTGTACATCATTGTGATCGGCCTTCATCGATTGTTTCGATACCCACATTTGTCGGAGACCTTGTGGTTGAGCTTGTCCTTGTTTCGTGCTACTTCTTTTGGCGTGATTAGCCCGCTTGGATGGAAATTTTTGCGGCAAAGCTGGTGGTTGCTCTCCTTTTCTAACACAAATCTCCTTCGTGCATGGAGTTTCTTTCTTCTTGAATTTTGTCTTTCTATTTGATATAGCGGTTCTCTTGGGTTGTTTTACTTGCTTCTTTGGTTGAGTTGTTGTGAATGCTTTAGTCTTTGAGCAAGAGGAGGAGTCCGCTTGTCTTTGAGCATGTTCTTCCATGATTGAGTTCTTCTGGAACATAGATCTTTTGACACATACAACATCTTTTTTGCTAAGATTAGTGCTAGAAGAACTAAGAGAGTGTGTGACACCTGGATTTGTGAGAATGCAATTCTCTAATTCTAATGTAATGCATTGTTCCTGTTCCCAAACTTGAAGAAGTTGGCTTCTTAGGTCCTCATCTTGACACACTAGCATTTTGACTTTCATTGGAACATCTTGAAGGTAGATGGGAAGTTCCACCTTGCCCCAGCAAGGGGTTTCCACAACTCCTAAACCTATGAGATAGGCTTCTATGGGCTTGATGTTCAATTGTAGCTCTTGGCAGTATGAAAGTCTAACTGCACTAGTTGTTGCACCTGAGTCAACCAAGGCTCTCACAGTCCTTACACTCTTTCCTTGTCCTACCTCTATAGTCACAAAGGGGCATTGGTCGATTATTCGAGAAGTAATTATGCCCGATTTTTGGCAAATCTCCATGTGATATTTTGGGGCTCTTGTGTTGACATCTAGACCTAGTCGCCTTAACTTATTTTGCCTTATGTGCTCTCTAGCCTCTGCCTGTGCTTCTTCTCGAACCCTTAACTCCTCTTCTTTTCGCTTCTTAGCAGTGTTGAGTCTCATTAGCATATCCTCTGTAAGAGGTTCTTGATATAACTTGACTCGACAATCACTTATATAGTTTGGCAAGATATCATCTTCTAAAGTGGCCAATTGAACCGCACCACTAGTAGAAATTTGATTAATGATCATGGGTCCATATCCTCTTTTTTCCAATTTTCGGGCATGTTGCTTTAGTGTATAAACCAGCACTAAGTCTCCCTCTTTCTGTCCTTTATCCTTGATGTGTGTGTCAAAGTATGCCTTTTGTCTTTTCTTTGCAGCATAGATGTCTGCTGCCGCTCGTAGCCTCGTCTCACCTAACTGTTCTAGATCAAAGATCCTAGAGGACAATTCATGTCCATTCCATTCATGCTCTTATGCTACCTTTAAAGCTGGGATAAGGAAGTCTAATGGTAGCACCGCATTCTATCCGAAGACCATCTGAAATGGGATGGCATTCAATATTTGTTTTTTAGGAAACTCGGTACACCCAAATAGCATGATGAAGTTGTTTGTCCCAATCAGAGCATTTATTATTTACCAATTTTGTCAATACGTTACATAGGATCTTATTTGTGCTCTTGGCTTGTTCATTAGCTTGTGGATGATAGGGGGCAGACTTCTTATGTATTACTAAGAATTCTTGGAGAAGGTTTTCAATGACCTCGTTCAAGAAATGTGTACCTCTATCACTTACTAACTCTATCGGTAATCCATAGCTGGTGAACATGTTCTCAAATAAAAACTTAGCCATTGTTTGAGCATCATTCTTCGTTGTGGCTTTGACTTCTACCCACTTTGTAAGGTAGTCTATGGCTCCCCACTTTGAGAATGCACATCCTCCCATCATTGGCCTCAAAGGCATCTCGTCTTTTCTAATCGAATATTGTGCACGTTGGCATGTGTCACATTTCTTCACATAAGTATGTGCATCCATATGAAGAGTGGGCCATCAAAGTCCTGAGAATAGAATGGTCTTAATTACTCGGTAAAGACCGAAGTGTCCACCTGCAACACCGCTATGTGTTGTTTCTAAGACTTTCAAATAGTCTAATTCATGAATGCACAGGCTTAAATAACCATCTTTGCCTCTTCAATATAGGTTGTCTCCTACTAAGGCATAGTCTTGAGCCTCTTGCATGGTTCGTTTTCTTGCTAGACTAGCCTCACTAGATAGTGTTCCTGATCTCATAAATTCTACCAATGGAGCACTCCAATCTAGAATTGATGACACGTGATAAAGGGTGGCATGCTCCACTGTGGGTCTCTCTTTGCATGTTGGACAATTCTTAATCCACTCATGAATTTCTTTGTCCATGCTAGGCCAATACACTCCTAAACGTTTTAGATTTTGCAATGTTCGTTGTTTAGAGTAGTGATTTCCTAACAGTCCCTCATGGGCTTGTTGCAACCAACTGCTATGTTCATCGTCCTTGACACAACAAGCTAATACAGCCTCTATATCTTGTTTATACATGCTTCCTGCCAATATTTGATATTTTTGTGATTTTACAGTTTCTTCTTTATTTGTTTTTACGTTCTTATTTATAGGTCCAAAGGTTAAGACAGGTACCAACTTATTTGCCCATTTAGGAACAACTTCTAAATTGAACAGATAAGCATCGGGCAATTCATCAGACACTCCTTGTGGTGACTCTCCTGAAGTGATGCAAGAAAGATGATCTGATCGGAGGTGGGTCCTACCCTTCCTAACAACCACTTCAAAGTCATATTCCATTAGTAAGAGAAACCATCTTACTAAGCATCCTGTATTGCAAGGTTTATTGACCAAATATAATAAATATGATGATCAGTGAAAAACTTGAACTTGTTGGCCAATAGATAGTGTCTAAAATTCTTCACAACATATACCATGCCTAAACCTTCTCGCTCAGTTGTGGTATAGTTTTGTTGAGCAGCGTTCAATTGCCTGCTAGCATACGCTATACGCAAATCTAAATTTCCTTCACCTGTTGGTTGTGACAACACACATCCTATTCCATAATTGGATGCATCCACGTGGACATGGAATGGCTTATTCCAATCAGGAGTGGTTAGTATTGGTGTTGAGCACATACGTCTTTTTAGCTCATTGAAGGATTTTTCACATTCATCATTCCACTCAAAATTGGTCAAGATACCATAAAGAGGTTTGGCTATGATTGCATACATGTGGATAAATCTACGGTAATATCCAGAATGGCCCATAAAGGCTTGTACCTCTTTAACATTCTTTGTCCTTGGAAGCTTAGTTATGGCTCTCACTTTATCCTCATCTATTGATATTCCATTCTTAGAAACAATGTGACCTAATATTTTACCTTATCATACCATGAACACACACTTTTCTGGGTTCAAACACACTCGATATTCTCTGCACTTGTTGAAGATCTGTCTAAGCTCAGGGATGTGGTATCTTCTTTCTTGGGAGTGAGCGCATAAATCGTCCACATATACTTCTAAGCTCTTTCGCAAGAACTCTTTGAAGACATGACACATGAGCCTTTGGAATGTTGCAGGTGCATTGGTGAGCCCAAACGGCATCACACGAAATGCAAAGATTCCCCACTTTGTGGCAAAGGCTGTTTTGTGTTGATCTTCTGGGGCAATGGCTACTTGGTTGTAACTTAAAAACCCATCAAGGAAGCTATAAACTTCCTTGCTTGCAACACTCTCCAATAGATGTTCAGTGATTGGAAGTAGATAACTATCTCCAATCGTAGAAGCATTAACTTTTTTAGGCTTAATGCACATTCACAACTTTCCATTCTTCTTGGGCACTACTACAATGGGGGACACCCATTCAGTATGCTCAATCTCATAGATAAATCCAGCTTCAATGAGTCTATCAATTTCTTCTTTCATTTTAGCTGCATAAGTGTCATTATATGTGTAGGGATTTTGTTTGGTGGGCTTGGCAATCGTATGAGAGCAAATTTTTGGACCTACTCCTTCAAGTCTTTATAGTGCGATGCAAACATGTCCCTATATTCCCTTAATAGAGCTACAAGCTCTGCTTCTTCTTTTGCACTTAAGTCATCTCCTATGTACGTATATCTCTCTCTTCGTTCTGTTCAATGGTCACTACAATCTTTTTGGTCTTTTCTTTATTGTCATATGCTTCTTCTACAATGGCCTCTCTCTTAGGCATTCGTACCAAAATTTTTCGGTCTTCAACTTCATATTTCTTGAAATTTTTTGGTACCTCAAACAATGATTCCACCTCTTCTTGTTTCACTGCTTTTCGTTTCTTTTTCTTTTGACCTCCTTCACTTCCATCCTTTGAATTTATAGTTTTAATGCTTGTGAGAGGTTCTTCTTCTTGTTGGTTAAATACTCCTACATCTTCTAGATAGTGCCTTTTTGAATTAAAGCAACTATCCATCACAATGGACTCTAGATCATCATCGTTCTCTTCTTCTTCTATGAAGTCACTAGGGTCACAATCTTCCAACAAGGGCTGACACATGAACACTGAAATATCATAACCCTCCTCATCACAATGAGGTGTCCATTGTTCTTCATTGACTGCAATGTCCATGGTAGCTAAGATTTCTACCCAGCCATGAGGCTCAAATTCCTCATCTGAAAAGATCATCGGTGTATAGGCTGGGTCTTTCACTGGTCCATCTTCTTGAGAAGTTCCTTCTTCTCTCACTTTTAGGCATCTTTCCTCTTCCTCTGCGACCTTGCACATCCACAAGTGGGTATCTTCATGCAGCCATGATGGATCAGGCGAACTTCCACAATGCACAAAGATAGAATCTTCTTTCACTTTGTGGATAGGATTCCATTGTAGGGGTGGTACATCTCTGAAGGTGTAATCCTTCAAATTGACATTGGTGGTGACCCCTAAGTGTTGTAAGTATAAGGAGTTGGTTCCCCAATCCTGTACTATTTGCAATTATCATAGGAAGGGTCTTCCCAAGATCATCTCATAGACATTATTTTTCTCAAAGTCACATATAGCAAAGGTGTGTTCAAACTCTACACCACAAGTGGTTAGAGTTATCCCTTTGAGCAATCCTAGCGGTCTTTCAAAATGATTGTCTGCCATTTGAAGCTTCATTCTAGTTGGTCTTAATGTGGGTTTGCCCCATCGCTTCCACAAGGAGGTGGTCGCAATAGCAACACCAACACCTAAATCTACGATTGCTTTGGTTGTGTAACCCTGATAGGTGATTGGAAGATAAGTGTCACCTTCTTCACCTTGCTCATGTCTCCTATTTTATCGAGAGGTATCTCTGGAACTTTTTGCTTAGAGCCTACTTTTGGCATATTGGAATCAAATTCTAGAACTTGATCCTTCACATGATTCCATAGCTCAGGTTTTTCTTTGAGTAGCTCTTCTACAATGAGATGACACTGAACCTTAGTGTTCTTCATGACATCAATGCTCGTTGGGACCACTGAGTCTTCATTTCTTACCAATATTGTGGGAGCTCTGATCTGGAGAGATTCAGATTCCCATGGGCCTGTGAATTGAGGCAACTCTTGTAGAGAATTAGATTCAAAATCTAATCTTTCATCCTCTTGTTGCTCTGCTTGGTCTCCATAAATAGACAGAATGTCTTGGGGAAATTGATCATGAAGGTCATCAATTTCAGGAATAGGAGGTGGATTATCCTTCTCCTTGGCCCATTTCTCTTCTTTTATTTCCCGCAAGAACTCTTGAGAGTATTGTTGATTTGAAAGAGATGTGCTCTCATCCACGAAATCAGGAACATAAGCTTTTGTTGGTGGTAAGCTTTCTCTTTCAACCATTGGTTGAGCTTGTGGAGGTAAAGAAACCTGCGGCTTGTTTACCAGTTGCTCTAATCTCTTTAGTATGCCCTAGAAATGCGAATCCGATTTGGTAGAGTTTGTCTGATTGAACTTTTGACTAGTCTCGAGCATAGCTTGAGCTAATTCTACCATTTTCATGCACATTTTTGTTCGTTCAATCTCTAAATCTGCTCTAGGATAACTCTTGTCTAGGTTTGAAGCTGTTGGCCCTTCTTGAAGTCGAGCCTGGTAGGCCTTGAACATCATGTCCAAGCCTTCTAGGGTAGGATCTACAAGAACAGACCCTGGTTGTGGTTTATTTACAGTGGGTGGTGGGGTTGGATGAGGTGGAGTGGATGGAGCTTCGGGTTGGGAGGGTTTTGAGATGCAATATCTTCTATTTTTGTTTTTGCATCCTTTAGGCTTTCTTCTAGTTCAGATAGCTTTTTATTCCATTTGCGATTAGCTTTCTCCCTGGTATCCTTCCATGTTCTTGTTTTCCTCTTTTTAGGCTCTCCTAATTCACTTGACTCTGATTGCTTTGTTGCTTTATCTTGTTTTAATGCTTGTGCCTTAGTAATTGCTTGTACAGGAGCCATATTACCACTACTTGCACTTGAATCCACCACTAATCCTACCACATTAATTGGTGTAACCTTGGGGTTTCTGGGACACTCTTTGGGAAGGTGTTCCTTACCGCACTCAAGACAAAAACCTTGTACTGTGATGTTTTGTCCTTGTCCCGTAGTCTGTGAATGGGGACATTCACGAACAAAATGGTCGCCCCGACATATAAAACATGGTCCTCTAGGGGCTTGTGATCTTACTTGTCTCAATTGGGGCCTGGGGTTAGGAATTGTATACATGACATTGGAGTATTCTGGCTCTCAGTTTTGTTCCATAGGTGGTGCCTCATATTGATACGAATAATTATCACTAGGCTCAGGTGACTCTGTGTAATAACCTTGTGGACTACCTTCATTGGAGTAGTCTGAACTATGAGCATGAGAGTCATTTTTTGATATCAATGGGGTTAGTGGCACCAATGCTCTACGAGGGTTCTCCTCCGCCATCGTATACTTAACTAGGATCACATTGGCAAGAGTTGGTGGTTGGTTTCCTAGGACTAGTTGTGGCCTATATGGTGCTTGAATTGTTGTTGGTATTGAGGTTGAAATTGTTGTTGTGGCCTATAATATGGCTATTGGTACTGGTTCTGATACCTACCCTATTGGTAAGATTGCTGATAATTTTGTCTGATAGCCTACCTATTGTATGGGCAATCTTGATCCGTATGATTTGTGTATTTTCTCTCAATGGTGCAATACAGAGCATTAAGGTTCCCTTGGGGTTGAGCCATCATTGGAAAAACATTGGCCATGTGGTTTCCTCCACAGTTGTAACATCGCTTCAATGAGGTGACCCTTGGTGCTTGTCTATTTTGAACTCCTAGCTTCTTGGCAACCTGCTCAGCTATCTCATCTATCTCAATCAAGGTTCTGGAGGTATGACTAGTAGAACTGTCAGAATCCTTATAGAGTTTGGACAATTCTAACTCCTCACCCAAGTTGTCTTCTATGTCAATACATATCGGCACACACTTTTCTATGGATCTAGGCTCTTTCAAGTACACATATGACCTTAACTTTGTGCTCAATAAGCCATCTAAAAACAAGGCCACTTGTTTGGTTGTTGTCGGTAATTCTGGCACAGGGCATCTTTCCAAGTACTGTTTGAATCGTCTTCCTGGAAGTTGCACTATTTCTTGGGGTGTCTGCTTGAAGCTATGGATCAAGGATGATGTGTTATGCCTGATACCACTCTTGGAAAATTCTACAATGAATGCTTCTAGCAGTTGGCCTATGTCTTGATAGTTGCGACTATTTAGAGGTTGAAACCAAGCTAAGGCAGTACCCTTAAGAGTCAAACCAAATGCCTCGAACTGAGTTAACAAGTCCTCAACCTGTTCAGCTCTTAACACTTGTTTGAACTCGGCCACATGATCATAAGGATCTCCTGACCCATCAAAATAGTTCTTTATAGCCTTGACCACTTGAGAAGGCCTAAGGGTTCTTGAGTACTCTCGAGGTCTAGGCAATGGAAAATCATGTTCATCTCTTTGATGCCTATGTACTCTATGTCTCTCCCTTTCAGGTCTTTCACCTTCATGTCCTGATCTATTTCTCCCCACAGTGTTTGCAAAGCTTACCTCAGGTCTCTCTCTAGTTCTTTCCCTCTAGGTTTCATGAGCCTTGGATGATCCTGTTCCTTGGATGCCATGGGAAAAATTAGACCTTGGTGGAGGGAAAATTAATTCATCTTGCCAAGTGTATGCATGCCTATCCTGCTCTATTACCAAGAACATTTTCTCTGATGTGTGATCTAGATAGACAACTTTCCCTGGTGTCTCCGGATCCTTGAACTCATAGATAGTGACTATTGGGTTAGGTTGACCTGGCTTGAATCTCCAAAAGGCCTCCTTCGTTTCTCTATTCACGAATAGTTCTATGCTTTTGTTGTCTTGAGGGATCCAGTATGGAGTGATTACTCTAGTCAAGACTAACTTACCCCTAGGAGTCTTGGGTTCTCCTCCTAGGTCTCCTTGCTCTAGGTCTCCTATCTTATTCTCAAGAACGATATTTCCAAACTCATATGTCCTATCTGGGAGGTTGGCTACCACATACATGGTTCCTTCCTTATCAATGTATGAACCCTGTTTGAACTTGACCATTGGGTGTTCCAGTCCAAAGGGCTGATCTGGATTTCTAAGTTGGACCACTGATCGCCTCAGGCCACATGTGAGCACCTAATTGGTTGGTCCTGATATATTCCAATTGTTTCTTATAGGGACCTTCTGGTGTTTGTAAATAGGCAGTACCTGAGGTGTGTGTGGGTCTTTCCATGCTAAAAGACATTTTTGAATCACTTGTTTCATAACTTAGTGGGTAGGAATAACCATTTAGTTGTTGTGCCCAAGACCTAGCCTTATGGTTGACACTAGCCTTAGATGATCTAATGCTTTGCCTATCCTTGCCTAAGTGTCTACCAGATCTTAGGTTCATAAGCTTTGTCTTGTAGTCCAAAATTTTCCTTTGTATTGCTCAAAATCCTTTGGAAACAGGGAAACAGGACCTCTCAGGAAGTGCTTCAGAACAGGCGACACACGACACTTAGTAAGTATCGGTGATACTTGGAAGCAGATGATACATGATACTTGGAATTCCATGACACATGACACCCGAGGGATATCGCGACACTTGACACCTAAATGGTCACGACACTCGACATCTGACAGATATCGTGACACTTATCAAATATCGCGACACTTGAGGTCCAGTGACACACGATACTTGTTGAGATGTTGCGACACTTGATGTCAACGACACTCGACACCTGAGCAGCCACAACACATGACACTTGTCAGATATCATGACACTTGTCGAGTATCATGACACTTGGGAAATATCACGACACTTGAAGAATATCGCGACACTTGGCCCTGAGCACGACACTCGACACCTGCGGAATATCGTGACACTTGGCCACACAACACCTACCGTAAGCGACACTCGACACTTGAGAATTCATGACACGCGACACTTATTAGATATCGCGACACTAGGAGGTCCCAGATATCGCGACACTTGAACTCAACCAGTCACGACACTTGGATTTTCTAGAGTCCAAATTCAAAATTTTTTTGCAAATATGAGTACCTTGTGTCCTCCTTGTCACTCATATGTGCCTGTAGATGCAAAATCTATCTTCCAACCCGCGATACCACACTCACAACACTTAGCATAGGTCATGCCACGTCCAAAACTGATCACTCTATTTTTTGGGTATTTTGGTAGTATTTCTTCAGAGCCTCAGTTCTGCACCCCCTCTAAGCTTCTTGCTTGCAGCCACAAATGAAAAAAGAGGTGAATGTACTCTAGAAAATGGAAAAAACTGATAAGATGAAGGTGGGTGGAGATGGTGATGATGATGAGGATGAAGATGGAGAAAAAAATCAAAAACTGAACTGAAAATGATGATTTTTTTTTACATTCCAACGTCACTACTCTACATCTTACCATCACACGCTCATCCTCCAAGCTCTCTCCCTAGCAACGGTGCCAAATTTGATGTCACTCTAGCACAATGGTAAGTACCAACGTGAGGAGTTGAAGCTCATAAATGTCAATCCGCGGAGACGTGAGGACTAGTATGAAGACTATGAGCAAGTGATGGCACAAGTGCGTGAGTGAAAGCACACAAGGATGCACACACATACACACACACACATGGTAAGAGCAAAGATTGGAACAATGGAAAGCTTCGATTACAACAGAAATCTCTTACAAAGCTCAAATCTACAACAAGCTAACCTCAAAAATGAGCTCTCCAGCCCTTTTTATAGTTTTTTTAGTGGTTTTGGCCTTGTCAAGACCTAGTGTCTTAAAAATTAGGTTCCAGGGATTATTTGGGGGCTCAAACAAAATCTAAAAATTATGAACATTGGTAGGATGATACTTCTAATACTCCTCAAGCTCGAGGACTCCTCGGCTTGAACAAAATGGAGCTGCAAAAATAGAAAATGGTATTTAGAATGGTTTTTAGTGATAAAAATCACTATTCTTATAGGGATTTGTTCTGAAAATTTGACATCTGCTTCTTGGAGCTCCCTACATGCTCCTTCTTCTTGTGTGTCCACTTCTTTGATGCACTTCCATGCTTTGTCCTTAACCTTGAGTGTCACCACTATGTATGTCATATATAATTCCATATGGCCGAAAAAAAAATTGGTAGCATTTCCCTTAGAGTAGGGAACTTAGGAGAAAAAAACATCAAGCACTCAGACCATAAACCATAAAGGCACCGAGGCAATGAATCAAAATATATGTTGATATATTTAGATAGTGATGTGTGTGAGCACACTAGGACCGCCATGGCACTTTTTTCCCTCTTTAGGAGGTTTTTTTCCCCCAGCTTGTATATACGCCTATAGCCCTAATGGGTTACTTATCTTTGTACATTCTAGTGGTAGTACATTCAGTATTGTGTGTTGTGCTCCAAGATTCTTCTTCTTCCTTGTGTTATTCATGTGTTTCCACAGACGTCTAACTCCAACAATTGGTATCAGAGCAAGTGATTGTTTCATTTAGGGTGTCATCGACACCCCTTCGGTCATAGTCTCAAAATCATGATCCGAGCTTGTTTCGACCTCCAAATGCACTATCATAGTGCTTGTGTAGGCTATTTCATCTTTTTGTGCCAAAGATATATATAGGTTTTTGTTTGCCAGTATAAGCATTTTGAAGTCTGCTATAGGTTTAGCAAAACTCGTTAGGGTAGTTTTGTTCAACTTTTTTAGATACAATCAATTTTTTGCATCAAGGTATTTTTGTTAGTGGCCATGGCTGAAAGGAGTGATGTATTACGTATGTTGGTTGTTGAGGATAAGTTGGACGGTACCAATTACCCATTGTGGGCTTATATGATGCAACATGTCCTATTACACCTGCAAATATAGGTATTGAAGCTAATGCAGATGGCATTGAAGATGCTGATATTCTTCATATTCTTGTTCGTGCTGCAGTTTCTACTGCACCTACAGTAGAACAAATTCGTTGGAATGGCATAGATGCTTAGGCACATGCATTCATAGCCTTGTTTGTCAAACGTGCCATTATTCCTCACATTTGCTCTTGCAAAATAGCTAATGATGCTTGGGATACACTTACCACATTGTACTAGGCTAGGAATGAGGCTCATGTTGCTTACCTCTGAAAACAATTGGAGAGTGAGCATATGAATCAAGGTGATTATATGGACAATTTTCTAACAAAGATCAAAGACTTGAAGGAACAATTGATTTCTAATGATAAAGTTATTCCATATAGCTCACTTGTGCAGACTGTTTTGAATGGTCTTCCTCATTCATATCAGAGTTTTTCTTCTACTCTTCGTTTGATGATGAAAGGCAATCCAAATGCCTTGTCATTTGAGGAGTTAGTCTATGTTCTGTTGCAAGAAGATCAGTCTAGGCACAACATGTCCATTATGCGTGTTGCAGATCAAGCTTTCCTGACTAGTCAAAAGGGCAAAGGTAAATAGAGCTCATCTACTATTAATCAAAAATTAGCAAATGTTGCATATTCGAAGAAGGAAGACAAAGATGAGAAGAAATTAGAAAAGCAAAAATTCTTTTGTAAGTATTGTGAAGGAAATGATCATGTCATAAAGAACTGGTTGCAAAAGAGGCAAAGAAAAAAAGAGGTTGGAATGGCTGTTGCAGAGGCCTCTACACCAAAAATAGAGTCTACTAATCTTGTGTAGAATGAAGAATGGGTGTTTACTATTGTTTGCAGTTTTGACCCAGTTGATAGTGGGGCAACCAAACATATTACCTTGCAGCACAGTTTCTTCATTCACTCGAGCATGCCCCTACATGGAATACTATCACATGCGCCAACAAATCCTCTTATCCTATCATGGGAGTTGGTAAAATATTTCTGACTATTGTTGATGGTAGTTCTTTCACTTTTTCAGATGCTTTATTTGTGCGAGGGATCAAGAAAAATCTATTATTAGTTTCTGCATTAGCCAAGATTGGCTTGGTTGTGAAATTTTTTGAAGATAGATGTACAATTCATGATCTGCCCAATGGCGACATGATTATTGCTTCTGGCATTTTATATCGTGGGTTGTATAAGCTCATAGACTATGGAAAATCTATGAATGATTCAGCATGTGCAGTACATGATTCTCAAGCTATGTCAGATGCAAAGCTTTGGCATGCACGCTTTGGTCATCTGAATTTTGCTAGTTTGATATGCCTGCAGAAATCTGAAATGGTGTCCTCTTTGCCCAAACTTGAGGCACCGGGTAAACATGTTTTGAAGATTGTATTTTGGGCAAAATGTAACGTTCATCCCTCCCAAAAGATGGTTCAGTCCAAGCTACGCAGAACTTGCAGCTTGTACATAGTGATGGTTGTGGTACTATGCAGACACCTTCTTTTGGAAACTATCTTTACTTTGTGACATTCATTGATGATTTTTCTAGGCATGCATGTATATATCCACTCAAAGCAAATTCGGAAGTGTTTATGTGCTTCAAGCAGTTTTTGGTTTTGGCTGAAAATCTATCAGCATGTAAAATGGGCACCCTCCATTCTGATTGAGGGGGGAATATATGTCTTCTGATTTTAATGCATTTTTCGCTAAAGGTGGCATAAAACATCAGTGTACAGTGTTGTATACACCTCAACGAAATGGAGTTGCTGAACAGATGAACAGGTCACTCATGGAGATGACGAGGTGTATGGTCAAGAGTCAGTCTTTACTACATACAGGTGGATATTCTAGTGTTGGTCCTAATGAGGCAACTTCTGAGCCTTTACAAGTTTCATGTGATGATGCAGATCATTCTATTTCTGATGCAGATTACATGATGCACTTGTTGATGAGAGAGCTGATATTGAGGAGGCAAAAACTATGCCAAAATGGCTAGTGCAGACTTTGTGTGACAACAAATTAGATGCACCTCTATCATACTGTACTTGTTCAAGCTCTCATAGTGCTTCTTTTGCATCAGATTTCTATGCTATGGCTGCCTTTAGAATCTGTGATGAGACTGAACCTCTTTCATTTGATCAAGCACAAAATTTTGAACATTGGATGGCTACAATGCAATCCGAATATGATGCTATCATGAAAAATGGTACCTGGCCTTTATGTGACTTGCCTCCTCACAAGAAGTCCATTGGCACTAAGTGGGTGTACAAGATGAAGCATAAACCTCATGGAACAATTGACCGGTATAAGGCTAGGCTTGTTGCAAAGGATTATGTGCAAGAAAGAGGCATTGATTTTGATGAAACCTTTGCATCTACATGTTGAACGACTACTGCTTGTAGCATTTGTGCACTTGCAGCTCATCATGGTTGGAATGTACATCAATTGAACATTAAAATAGCATTTCTGAATGGTGACTTGCATGAAGAAGTGTATGTTTTTCAGCCTCGTGGCTTTGTATAGAAAGGGCATGAAAACCAGGTGTGCAGGTTAAAGAAGGCATTATTGTTGGTGCAAGACAATCAACAATTGAAGTTTTGATGAAGGATTGAAGTCAAGGATTGAAGAAAAGATCAATTTATGAAGCATGAATAAAGTACATGTTCAGAAGTTGAAGATTTGTATACATATGTACATTAATTTAGACATAGCTCACTTATACCTTTTGTATGGTTATGAGCTTGTACATGTATGCCTATATATACAAGTAAAAAGTCAGGGCAAATATGAGAGAGCATGTGAATAGAAGAATTAGAAGTTGTAAGAGTTATTGAAAATTTTAGAAGTGTAGAAGATCTCTCTCATCACTCAGATGTAAAGTTTCTCAGAAATGAAGAAAAGTTGCACCCGATATTTTTGTGTGTACTCCTTCTGTGCTTAATCTTTTGAGAAATGCTTTTGTACAAGTCTAAGTCTATATTTGATTGACCTATATACAAGTTTTCATATCCTAATTGTGGTCAAGCTTAGAGAATTAAGTGTAGGAACATTTACATGTGTAAATGTGAAGAAGTGAAGTTGTAGTAAGCACAAAATTTGATTCTAATTTTTTGTTCAGTTCTCCTTCCACAGTGTAAAGTTTTGATCAAGCAAGCACTCATTCTTTAAGTTAGAAGGTAAGCTACCTATGACTAAAATCATTTGAATAAACAACTTGTACTTTGGGAGAACTATGTGTTAAAAGTTACAGGTGTCAAAGTCAACTGTAAAGAACTACAGTTTTAGACATAGGTGAATTGTTTAGATCATTTCTCAAGATCTACTGAGTCTTTTGAGATGATTTGACTTGGAGAAGGTGTGCAAACTATAGCCGACATCTTGTGAAAATTTTTATCAAAAACTTTACACATTTGGTTAGTCAATGAGTGATATATGTGCAGCAGACTTTTTGAGTATCAACTAATTTCACAGTTTGTTCAAGATTTTGGTAATTGAGCATTCATCCTCCAAATTGGTAAAGGTTTTGAGTTATTCTTGATATTTATGTTCTCTAATTTCAAGGATAGCTTTTTCTTTTGGATATTAACACTCTCCATCAGTGGTATCAGAGCAGGAATCATCAAAATTAAAGAAAGGAGGACCCCAACTACTGCAGTCATAAAGAATTCAACATTTGAAGATTCAAAAGGTGAAATCTTGAGAGCAAAGCTTGAGAAGGAGGCCAAAAGATATCAAGAAGACCAGAAGGAACATCGTTCGAAGTAAAGGTACACTTATTCCTTATAAAGGTTGAACAATTTAATACACAGGTGAAGAAAGGAGGGGAGATTCTCTTCACATAGAGAAATTGGATAGAGAAAACTATCCACCATGGTCAATGAGGATGGAAGCTCATATTATGAGCAAAGATCTGATTGGTTACATCACAGGTGAAGAAGAAAAGCCAAAATTCAGAGATCCTCGTGTTCCAACTAGGGATGAATTATCAGATTTGAAAACTTGGATGAAGAGAGATGCTCAAGCTAGGAGCATTATGTACATGGGAGTTAATGACTACTTGCTACCTCACATTAGAGGTCTTGAGAGTGCAAGTGATATATAGAATGCTTTGGAGGAGCATTTCAAAAACACTACAAAGTCAAGGAAGGCATCTTTATGGGTAGAGTTTACCACATTCAAGAAGAAGGCCTCTCAATCCATCTTTGATTATGTAACAAGGATGAAGGACGTTGCAGATGCATTAGGAATAGTTGATGAAGATATTGAGGAGGATAAATTGGTAAGGCAAATCCTCACAGCTTTGAGAGGTGATGAGAAATGGAAGCCATTCATTTTGTCTACTGAATTGTCACTAGATCATTTTACTCCTGATTTAAATCAGTTGTTAGGATGCACGCTAACCTTTCAGCAGGATGTCAAAGGTGAAAGTGATGAGAGTTCAGGTCAAGCAATGTATTCAAAGGATAAGAAGAAGAATAGCAAAGGGAAGCAACAAGCAAATGAAGATGAAGGTACAACTAGCCAAGCTAACTTCCTAAGAGGAAGAGGAGGTGGAAAAGGTAGAGGAAGAGGAAGAAGTAATAAAGATGGAGCCAAAGCTTGCTAGATTTGTGGTAAGACAAATCACTTAGCTCATGATTGTTGGCATAATACTTAGAACAATGGTGGATATAATCAGAACTTTAATTCAAGAGGAAGAGGTGGCAGAAATCAAACAGGTAATTTCAGAGGTAGAGGCAGTAGAGGTTATTTTGGAAGAAATGTAGGTAGAGGATTCCAAAGCCAATCCGAAAACAATACCTACTACAATTATGCTTCAGATCAGAAGGAGGATTCAATCTTGATAATGAATGCAACTTGTGAAAGGCAAAGTGAAGACCAAAGAATCTTCTACATTGACTCAGGGTGTAGCAATCACCTGAGTGGCAACATAGCTTTGATGACTGATTTTGGAGAATAAGGTAACTAATCATGTAGTTCAAACAGGTGACAATACAAAGCATAATGTGAAATCAATTGGATCAGTGAAGGCCAAGGATGGAAGTACTCTCTTGAGTAAGGTTTTGTATGTTCCTACAATTCCAAAGAATTTGATAAGTGTAGGGCAAATTGTTGAAAAAGGTTATGAAGTAAGGTTCACTTATGAAGGAGTTTTTGTGGAAGACCCTAGCAATGGGTATAAACAAATTGTTTCAGGGAAGAAAGAAGGAAGACTCTTCACATTGAAGATTCAAGGTAATGTTGTTCATGCTTTGTTCACTTATGGAGGACGTAAGATCTTTGGGTTAGATCTTTGGCACAAAAGGCTTGGACATTTTAATGAAAGAGGTATTAAAGATATGGTTAACAATGGTTCAGTGCTCAGATTGCCTAATGTTGTAGGTCAACATATGACATACAAATGTGAGGCATGTCAATTAGGTAAGGCACATAAGCAATCTTATTCCAAGCATGGTTTTATGTATTCAGAGAAACTTGAATTGGTACACACAGATGTGTGGGGACCATCAAAGGATTTCAGTATAAATGGTTCAAAATATTATGTGATTTATGTTGATGATTCTACAAGATGGATCATTATCTATGTGATCAAAGATAATTCAGAGGTATTTAATACATTCAAGCATTATCATGTGTATGCAGAAAGAATTACAGGTCAAAAGTTGAAGAGACTAAGGTCAGATGGAGGGGGAGAGTATTTCTCAAATGAATTCAGTGATTACTTGTGGAATGAAGGAATAAAAAGGGAAGTTACTTGCAGGTACTCTCCTAAACAAAATGGTGTAGCAGAAAGGAGAAATAGAACTCTTATTGAGTTTGCAAGATCCATGATGAAGGAGAAAAATTGCCCAAAATATTTATGGGTTGAGGCTGTAAATACAGCTACATATTTGGTTAATAGGTTACCATGTAAAGCTTTGCAGGGTATGACTCCATATGAGGCATGGTGGGATAAGAGACCTACATTAGATCATTGCAAAGTATTTGGATGTTTGGCATATGCATATGTGCCATCTCAATTAACGCACAAATTGGAACCTAAAGTTGAAAAGTATGTGGGGTTGATTTACATGTGCATATATGTTGATGATATAATTCTTACAGGTACAGATGAGAAAGGCATACAAATCCTAAAGAAGCAAATGGAGAAAGAGTTCAAGATTAGTGACTTGGGAGACTTGTCATATTTCTTGGGCATGGAGATCTCATACACTCAACATGGAGTCTATGTAACTCAAGAAAAGTATTTGAAGAATTTGTTGATCAAGTTTAAAATGGAAGATTGCAGGGTAGCACCTACTCCAATGGAAGTGAATCACAAATTGAGTAGATATGGAGGAGAAGAATTCAAGTACATGAAGCTGTATCAAAGTTTGGTTGGTGCTCTGACCTATGCTACATTAACTAGGCCTGATTTGTCATATGCAGTAGGAGTGTTGTCTCAATTCATGCATTGTCCTAGGAAAGAACATTGGGTTGCAGGACAAAGGGTGTTAAGGTACATTAAAGGTACAGTCAAAGAAGGTTTGTATTATGGTTTTACATCAGATACAAACATCAAGATATATAGTGATTCAGATTGGGCAGGTAATCCTGATGATAGGAGATCAACATATGGATACTTGTGTTATGTGGGAGATATGCTAATCTCTTGGTGTTCTAAGAAGCAACACACAGTTGCTTTATCATCTACAGAGGCAGAGTATAAAGGTATGGTTGAATCTACAAAGGAAGTCATATGGCTAAAGACTCTTATGAAGAGTTTTGACATCATTCAGAGTACACCCATTATTCATGAAGATAACATGAGTTCATTGTATTTAGCTGGTAACCCTGTTTTTCATGCCAGGACTAAACATATTGAGATTCAGTATCACTTTCTAAGAGAGAAGGTGATGGATACAGAGATTGAAGTTATACATACTTCAACAAAAGATCAGATAGCTGATATGCTAACCAAAAGCTTGGATGGACCAAAGCTACAAAGATTCAAAGACATGGCAGGTATAAAGAAGATAGAGAAAACCTCAATTGATGATTGAGGGGGAGTTGTTGGTGCAAGACAATCAACAATTGAAGTTTTGATGAAGGATTGAAGTCAAGGATTGAAGAAAATATCAATTTATGAAGCATGAAGAAAGTACATGTTTAGAAGTTGAAGACTTGTATACATATGTACATTAATTTAGAGATATCTCACTTATACCTTTTGTATGGTCATGAGCTTGTACATATATGCCTATATATACAAGTAAAAATTCAGGGCAAATATGAGAGAGCATGTGAATAGAAGAACTAGAAGTTGTAAGAGTTATTAGACACTTTAGAAGTGTAGAAGATCTCTCTCATCACTCAGATGTAAAATTTCTCAGAAATGAAGAAAAGTTGTGCCTGATATTTCTATGTGTACTCCTTATATGCTTAATCTTTTGAGAAATTCTTCTGTACAAGTCTAAGTCTATAGTTGATTGACCTCTGTACAAGTTTTTAGATCTTAATTGTGAGCAGGTTGAGAGAATTAAGTGTAGGAACGTTTAGATGTGTAAATGTGAAGAAGTGAAGTTGTAGCAAGCGCAAAATTTGATGCTAATGTTTTGTTCAGTTCTCCTTCCAGAGTGTAAAGTTTTGAGCAAGCAAGCACTCATTCTTTAAGTTGGAAGGTAAGCTACCTATGACTAAAAGCATTTGAATAAATAGGTTGTAATTTGGGAGAACTATGTGTTAAAAGTTACAGGTGCCAAAGTCAATTGTAAAGAACTATAGTTTTAGACATAGGTGAATTGTTTAGATCATTTCTCAAGATCTACTAAGTCTTTTGAGATGATTTAACTTGGAGAAGGTGCGCAAACTATAGGCAACATCTTGTGCAAAGTTTTGTCAAAAACTTTACACATTTGATTATTCAATGAGTGATATATGTGCAGTAGACTTTCTGAGTATCAACTAATTTCACAGTTTGTTCAAGATTTGGTAATTGAGCATTGATCCTCCAAATTGGTAAAGGTTTTGATATATTCTTGATATAGAGGTGCTCTAATTTCAAGGATAGCTTTTTCTTTTGGAGATCAACACTCTCCATCAATTATATGGTTTAAAACAAGTACCACATGCATGGTATGAAAAGATACATGCATATCTGATTACACATGGTTTTGAGACCAATCCAACTGAAAGAACCTTATATGTTAAGTGTGCTAATGATGTGCTTCTGGTCATTGTTGTGTATGTTGATGACATGCTGCTCACTAGTCCTCATGAAAAGCATATAGCTAATTTCAAGGCTGATTTGCATGCCTCATTTGAGATGTATAATTTTGGGCATTTGCATCATTATTTGGGCATTCAGTTTATGCAAATTTGTTGGCAAAATAGATTTGTGTCAAACAAAATATATAGACACATTATTGCAGTGTTTTGGCCTTGAAGACTGTAAACCTATTGCCACTCCTATGGAGATAGGTTTACGATTGAGTCTTCATGATGTTGGGGATGCATTTGATGATGTTCTCTATCAGTAAGCTGGTGGATGCTTGATTTACTTGTGCATTACTCAACCAAATATTCAATTTACTATCTCACAGATGAGTAGGTTTATGCATTGCCCAGGTGTCAAGCATTGGTAGGCAGTTAAGTGCATCTTTCGCTACTTGAGTGGTACCCGACTACTTGGGTTGTTTTATCTGAAGGGGGGATCACTACCGCCAGATTTGCATGCTTTTTTTGACTCTGATTGGGCTAGTTGCTATGACACTCGTGTGTCCACTAGTGGTTTTTGCTTCATGCTTGGTAGCTTATGCATATCTTGGCTGAGCAAGAAGCAACCTACAGTGGCCACTTCCAATTGTGAGGCTGAGTATAGGGCAGCTTTCATAACGACTATTGAGTGTGTGTGGTTCAGACGCCTTATGGCTGATTTGGGTATTGGTCAGTCTCCTGCCACTACCATCTTCACAGACAGCCAAAGCACATTGGCAGTTGTGAGGAACCATGTGTTCCATGCTCGCACTAAGCACATTAAGGTGCATTATCATTATGTCATGGAGAGGTTCTCTGCTCAAGAGATCAGCTTGGCATATGTGCTAATGCAGGAGAACATTGCAAACCTTTTCACAAAGGCTCTGCTTAGGGAGAAGTTTGAAGCTTTCCACAAAGATTTGGGCTCACTTCCTTTTGTGGATTGATTCCACGTAGCTTGGCACTTCCTTATACATGAGTGTCAACTCGTTGTTCAGCACATCACTCCTAGGGGGGATTTGTTGATATTTAGGTAGTGATGTGTGTGAACACACCAGGGCACTTTTTTCCCTCTTTAGGAGGTTTTTTTCCCTCGGCTTGTATATATGTCTAGAGCCCTAACGGATTACTTATCTTTGTACATTCTAGTTGTAACATTCAATATTGTGTGTTGTGCTCCAAGCTTCTTCTTCTTCCTTGTGTTGTTTGTGTGTTTCTGCAGAAGTCTAACTCCAACAAGATACTCATGCCATAAACCAAAAGGGCATGTAGGCCTACAACAACCTCCAAAAAATCATTCCACTTGCAAAAAAACATTCCATCTTTAGAAACACATTCCATCTACATGTATCTAAGCTTTTTGTATGTATGTGAATAATGTATTCATGTATATATTTATATATGAATGTATGTATGTAATATGTGTATGTGTGTGTACATATGTATGTATGTATGTATGTATTTATGTATGTATGTATGTATGTATGTATGTATGTATGTATGTATGTATGTATGTATGTATGTATGTATGTATGTATGTATGCATGTATGTATGTATGCATGCATGCATGTATGTATGTATGCATGCATGCATGCATGCATGTATGTATGCATGTATTTATGTATGTATGTATGTATGTATGTATGTATGTATGTATGTATGTATGTATGTATGTATGTATGTATGTATGTATGTATGTATGTATGTATGTATGTATGTATGTATGTATGTATGTATGTAGTATGTATGTATGTATGTATGTATGTATGTATGTATGTTTGTTTGTTTGTTTGTTTGTATGTACATATGCATGCATGTTTGCGTGTTTGTTCTATGTATGCAATTCATGTATGTATGCAAGTTTGTATGTATGCAAGTTTGTATGTATGTAAGTATGTATGTATGTATGTATGTATGTATGTATGTATGTATGTATGTATGTATGTATGTATGTGTGTGTGTGTGTATGTATGTATGTATTTATGAATGTATGTATGTATGTATGCATGTATGTATGTATGTATGTATGTATGTATGTATGTATGTATGTATGTATGTATGTATGTATGAATGTATGTATGTATGTATGTATGTATGTATGCATGTATGTATGTATGCATGTATGTATGTATGCATGTATGTATCTATGTATGTATGTATGTATGTATGTATGTATGTATGTATGTATGTATGTATGTATGTATGTACATACGTATGTATGTATGTATGTATGTATGTATGCATGTATGCATGTATGCATGCATGCATGTTAGTTAGTATGGATGTATGTATGTGTGTGTATATGTATATGTATATATATATATATATATATATATATATATATATATATATATATATATATATATATATATATATATATATATATATATATTGTTGCTCTAGCACGATGGTGAGAACCACGTTAAGAAGTTTCACCTCCTTAATGTCAATCCGTGGGAGAGGTAGGAGTGATATGAAGATCGTGAATGCGAGATGATGTGAAAGTGAAGGTGAGAAGCACAAAGATGCACACACACATACACACACACAAGGAAGAGACAAGCAAGACACAATGGAAGGTGGGAAATTAGCTCTATTACTCAAGAATACTCTTACAAGCTCAAACTAGCTCTAAGCTCATACTAGCCAACATGAACCAACCTCAAAAATGAGCTCTCTAGCTCTTTTTATAGTTTCTAGACTAGTTTTGACCGGTTTCACATCTAGTGACCGGCCTAGTTAAAAAATAGGTCCTAGAGGCTATTTGGAAGGGTAAACGATGTCTAAAAATAACGAAAATTGGTACGAGCATTCTACCTAAGCTCCTCAAGCTCGAGGACTCCTCGGCTTGCACAAAATGGAGCTATGAATTACAAAATGGGGTTTTGTCTATATTACATATGTTACAAGAGTGATGAGAATCACTGTTGGATGTTTGAAGAGGTAATAAAAATATAATTGTTTGAAAAAATGATCCGACTGGCTCCCTGCTCCGTCTTTACATGCTTCCATGTCGTCTGTGCCTCTGACTGTGCCTCTGACTGCTTCCAACACCCCCCTCCCTCTCGCTTCTGTCGTCCTCGACAGAACCTTGTTGTGCGGTCTGCCGGATGTAGTTTTGTAGGAGGTCGTGAGCGAGGGTGTGTTCAGATACTCGAATGCCTCGGGCCAGATCAGCCTCGAGTTTCTCCCAGTCGATTGGTTGCGGTTCGTCGGGTGGCGGGAGTTGATAGTGCGCAGAATAAACCATTCGCTCGCAGGCAAAAAGTTGCAATAAATGTGTGGGCCTGCTTATGAATACCTCGGAATGGTATTCCCAAAATCCGGTGGTGAACATCTCTTCAAATGTTTGCTTGTAGCACGCCGGTAGGTATTTTATTCTACAGTGCCAGGCATAACACACCCGGAGCGATGGCGTTGTGCTCATGTCATATACTAGATCAAAGTTACCATGCTCAAATCCCGGGGTGTTTACATGCGGTGCCTTGACGCGTCGGAAGACTTTAAATATCATTTGCATCATGTCAAAAATTTTGACAGTCATATGCGCTGCGATATCATCCATATGCTTCAGGCGAGGGAGCCAGTGACGGATTGTGGCCATCATATAGCCAACAGTGGGCAACTCGGTAGGTGGCTTGAAGTAGGGGTAATTCAGCCAATCCTGACACTGCCTATTGTTTTGTACTTTGATAGCGAATGCAGTCCAGGAGCGGCGTCGTGGTACTGGTCCCCAGCAAGGATTATACTTTAAATGTAAAGGCGCTTTCACCCATGTGCTCATCATTTCTGGGTACTTCTGGAGGAGGTCTTTGCGCCAATCAGGTTGATGGATTTCTCCTCTTTGCGCATTTGATGGCAAGTCCGCCGGCTCGAATTGTGTAGCATGCGTGGGTTTCATGCCGGTTTCTTTTTCTATAGCTAGCTGATATTCAGCCATTAACATGAAGTATGGCTTATACTACAGCTCATGCCCAGATATATAGCGTCGAGGGGCCAAATGAGCAAAGAAGGGGGATTGTAAGATTCTCTCTTCAATCATGGCCATGGCATGTAACTGTGCCTCTACTCTGGCCGAATGTGTCGTTCCAAGTTCTTCGATCGTTTTCATCCACGCGGGGGTAGGAAGTTCATAGGTCATCTGGCCTTCGGCCGTGACTTGTCCGCCTGGGATGGGTATTGGCTCGTATGCTTCTTCAAACGTTTCCTCCACCGGAATGGTTATGTTCTCTTTGTCAGCTGGGATCTCCGGTGGGGAATCAGGCCGTGGTGGTGCTTCGTATACATCTATGCGTGATTGGAGAGTGGTTACCTGGGCCCGTAGTGCGTGGAGTTCCTCTATGAGTTCAGGAGAGGGGTCCACAGGTTCTGGTACTTCTGCTGCCACTGGTAGTTGTTGTGGTGCCGTTTCTGTGAGCTGTAGTAACTTGTGATCTTCTTTTAGCTTCTGATGCTCTTCGTTCATTCGATCGTAGTCCTCTAGCAGTCGAACGTGGTCATCTAGCAACATCCGCATCGATTCAGATGGGATTGCCTTGAATCTGCTCGGACTTAATGGTTGTTCAGGGTGGTCCAGTGCCGCTTCCAAATTTTCTCTATTCTGCGCTTGGAGTCTCACGTTCTCCTCCTGGGCTGCGGCTAGGTGCCTCCTGAGTAGGCCCATGTTCCTGGTCAGCGTTGCGTTCCTAATTGTTTGGGCTCGAAGCAGGTTGTCCAGATCAGCAGTGGCTTCTTTTGTTTTCTCTTCACTTTCTAGCTCTAGCTTATGATATGCCTCTCTTAGTTCTTGGTATCGCGTATTTAAAGAGGCATTCTCGATTGATAATGAATTGAGCTGCGACTGTAATTCGTTTGTCGTCCTCTGCAGCTGTTGATAGTTGTTGCCAAGAGATGCAAACTCATCTCGTACTTGTGTCATGCATGTGAACATTTGTTGAAGTGCAGTGTCTATGGTGGGCGATAATAGTAATGAAGTGTTAAGTGAGGATGCAGTGGAAGTAGATGCAACGGGAATGGGGAATGGGGTTGGGAAGGTGGATGCAGTGGTGATCGTGGAAAATTGTGACGTACCTAAATATGATGGTGTTGTGAGTGGAGTGGGTGTTGGTGCGGTGGGTGGTGAGATGTCCATGTCATTGGACGTGTCAAGTGCGGTGACTGTGAAAAGCGGTGTGTAAGTGGGTGGTTGTGTAGGTGTGAAGACGGGATTTACAAATGTAGAGTAATTTACAGGGGGAATGGTTGGAGCAGCTTGGTGAAAAGGGGAAATAGGGGTTATGGTGGGTTGGGGAGGTGAAACGGGTGAGAAGGTTAGTGGGGTTAGAAAGGTGAAAGGGTGTCTTAAAGGTGGGGGAAAGGATGGGAAGGATGAAGGGATGAAGGGGTTAACATGTGGACGAGGTGGGGTGGGTACGGGCATGGTGGCATGAATGGGTGGGGCAACTGTTGTGGCGATGTTGCTGTGAACTGGTGTGGATGTGGGAGGAGCAGTTGGGTGTGCTGGGGATACAGGATGGATTGGTGAAACATGAGGTGAGAGAGGAGTAGATGGTGTGGATGTTATTTCAAGGATAGTGGTAGTATGTACAACGGTAGTACGTGGTGGGGAGTCAACTAGGATGGCCTCTTCGGTGATGGGTCTTTCCGGACGTAAGCGTGCATCTTGCGCCTGGTGGGATGATTGAGCACCTACCGGAACTCGAATATATTCACCGGGCTTGGATAACAGGCGAATTCTGCGAGGGTCATATTGAGGAAGTGGCTTCCTTTGTAAATATCTCAATGCTTCGACCGGGCCGATGGATTGGACCAGTTCTCTAAACCCTCTGATGTAGACTTCTTCAAATCCTCCGGAGACTAGTTCTTGTTCGATTAGGGCCTGGCTCTCTTCTTCAGTCAATTTCTTCCGTGCCCAGACTTTCTCCATCGTACGATATAATTTCTTGATTGCCAGCGTGTAAGCTGCTGCTTCGAAAGTCTCCTCTTCATGCGTGCTGGTGTCACCGTGTGCATCGGTTTGTTGACCTTGGCCGTCTGTCTGTCCTTGTTCTTGGGAATCATGCGTGCCTTGGCTGGCTTCATCGTCACCTTCCTCGTCATCTGTGGCTGTTCGTTCATCATCAGAGCTAGACACAACTTGTCCCTGTGGCAGATCCCGCGGTGTGGTAGGGTAGCTGGGGCGTTCATATTCTTGAGAGAACATTTGTGCCTCTGAAAACTGGAACTCATTTGAGAATGCATCCGGCATCTCAAAATCGAATGTTGTGTTTATTGGTTCTGCCTCCATGTGTGGTAATGGGAAAGAAAAGGCTTCCGCACCAATAGTGGTGGGAGCTTCTGCTGTCGTGCTGGTGGGTTCTGTGGTGGCAGCTGCCTGAGGTGCAACGGTACTAGTAGTGCCCTCCATGACCACTGGTCTAGACAACCTTATGCGAATAGGTTGCACTGTGGGAGCGGCTTCTGTCGGTGATTGTGCTGGAGAGGGTTGTGGAGATAGTGACTCTGGCACTTGAAGGCAAGGAATAGTGCCTCTCATGCGTTTACCTGCCCGTGCTCTGCTGGGCTTCCTGGCTTTCTTCGTCGTTCCTTTGAATGCTTTCAGCTCTTCTCCTGTTAGTGCACGTTCAATTGGCAAATCATAGGCCAAGCACATATAAACAATTCTTGTGAGTGCACAACATCCATTAAGCACTTTCTTTCGTTCCCATCTGTGTTGTGCCAAATACATTTGATCAATGATCCAGCTCGCCAGATCAACCGTCTGAGGTCCCGTGCATGCCAAGTACAATCCAAACCATATTCTTTTATGGGGCATGGTAAATCTGTCCTGAGCGGGGAATGCGAAGTGTTGCATGCATATCCGTAGCGGCTTTGACAGCTCAGGTGTAATTGCTGAGATCTCCTCCCACTTAGTGACATCCCCACGTTTCATAGGGTCTGGAATCAATCTTTCTCGATCTGTGGGCGTGTGGGTGCCATGAATTTTGATGGCCGCTCTGATTAAATCCTTCGAAAGATAAAACCTTTTGTAAGGTGGATCATCCACTAAAGAGGGCAAAATAAAAGTTCCTGGGATATCCTTATTCTCTGAAGCCCGCAACGTAGTGATTAAATAATAGCACCTGTAAAAGTCGGGTTTGGGCAGGGGATCACTGAAATACTCCGTGAAGCCTGCTCTGGCCCAAACGTGAGTTAGGTCCTGGGTGTTCTGTAGGTCTTCGAACTCTCTGGAGAAGAATTGGTATTTTCCCCACGTGCGGTCATCAAACGTCAAATTGGATTCAAATATAAAATCCGCGTCCGCTAAGGGTCCTGCAAGTCCCTGAAACCAATGGGAGTTACGGTGTATCTTTTCTGTGTAGCCCATAGGTGGGTTATCGATCGGCATGGGTCCTGGAAATCCTTGGAATTCTGGTGGTGGAGCAGCCGGGTGGGATTCTGCTCGTAACACATTGAGGGGCACTGCAGCTACACTGGGGCCTGCTCCTGATGGTCCGTCGGTTTGCATGATGACTGGTGTGTTAATGAGAAAGATCTGCTACAAAAGATTAACACATTAGCATGGAAATTAATTAGGATCCCATTAAAGTGAGACCGCAATCCCTTTCCATAACTGATGCGTAACCCGTGTAGCCAAGTGCTGTGATGTGATGGATGCAATGCTTCTTGCAGCACTAGTGCAGGTCTCTAGACACCTACACGTTTCAGATCATGCATACATTTCTTGATGAGATGAGATTATGAGTGATGTGTGATGATGGTGGGTGAATTTTTACAAGGTTTAAAGGTTAGTGATTTAGTACAAGGTTGTATGTTAGTCGGGGGGGTAGTTTTGTCAGACATGGGGTTAGGGGAAGACGATTGGACACGCTTTGGTATCCATTTCCTAAGAGTCTTTGAGTGGGTGGTGGGTTTCTGTTGAGGGGCAAAAGGTAGTATCGGGTGTGGTGGTATTGAGGGATGGAAAGATTTGTGAGGGGTATATATTACATGGCTTAAGGGTTGAGCTATGATACATGGTTTGGGTACCCAAATCTGCGTGGGTGTGGGTCTATGGGTAAGGTATTTCTTGGCGATCCAAATTTGTCGAATGCTCGGACCTGTAGAAGAAGGTCGAGGGGATGGTGGATACCGATTCTGTTTCTGCCCAGCCTTTTTCTTGTCGATCTCTGCTTGGTTGGAGTTCTTCGGTGCTTTTTGTCCTTTTGGCACCCATATTTGTCTGGTGCCGCTTGCTTTGGGTGGCCTAGACTGCCTTCCGTGTTGTGTCTTCTGATACTGCCGTCGGTCTGGGTTCCTTTGTCGTGGTTGACTCTGTCGTGGTTGAGGTGGAGAGGTCGGATGGACGCTCTGCTTTGGAAAAGAAGGGAGATCCAACACTTGCGTGACCTGCCCATTAGGAAGTGATTCGTTCTTTAACTTTGATCTAGGCCAGTCCGCAACAAGTTTGGAAGGATGAGCACCGCAGGGTGTCGTGCTCATTTGGCCGCTGATGCAACCCACCTGACCGCTGATTGTGTCCATCTGCCCTAGCGGATGGGTAGCTGCCTCTTCTAGTTTGCAGGAAGTCCCAGGGAAGATCTCCTGTCGTCCTTCTGATTGACAACTGTCTATAGCCAAGCCCGAGTGGGTTGGTGTAGACGTAACGTGACTGGCCTGATTAAAGATCTTCCGGTCTTCCGTCGCATGTATTTCATAGGGTCTAGGGTCACAACCGTCAGGCGGAATGCCGTTAGGGAAGTCAAGCGGTATCACTCGCTTCAGCTCTAAGGTTCCAATCTGTAAGGAGCCTTGTCTAAGGTTTAGGTCCACTGAGTGATCGTATAGCCAATCTTGGCCAAGGATTAGGGGTTCTATCAGGTCGTCATCATGGCACACTAGTAGTTTTGCTGTCATAGTCACATCGTTAATGAGGATAGGAAGGTCCACCTCACCCATGCAAGGGGTTTCCATGCCTCCTAGGCCTATGAGGTATGCCTCAATTGGCCGCATTTCGATTCCTGAATCCTTATAGTGGGACCATCTAATCGCACTAGTCGCAGCACCTGAGTCAATTAAAGCCCTGAGTTCTTGGCAAGGGTTGCCGTGCTCTAGCCTAACTGTAATGAATGGTCTCCTGTCCACTATGCTAGGATGAGTGGTTGACTTTACGTGACACATGGCCATGGGATATCTGGGTGATGTTTCCAGATGGTTATAATATTCTCTCCCTAGTCCTTGTCTTCTTAGCTGCATGCGCTTAATGCGTTCTATTGCTTCTGCCTGAGCTTCCGCTCGTATTCTATTTTCTTCCTCCTTACGCTTCTTTGCCAATGTGAGTCGTCTAAGCATATCCTCAGTAAGACGTTCTTGATATAACCTGACTCTACAGCCACTAATGTAATTAGGCATTATATCTCCTTCTAAGGTGGCTAACTGTACTGCTCCACTTGTCGAAAGTCTGTTAATGATCATAGGTCCATAACCTCGCTCTTCTAACTTCCGTGCGTGCTGTTTCAGCGTATACACTAGAACTAAATCTCCTTCTTTTAGGCCTTTATCTTTCACATGTGCATCAAAATATGCTTTCTGTCGCTTCTTCGCTGCGTATATTCCTGCTGCTGCTTTCAGCCCGGTTTCTCCTAATCGTTCCAAGTCCATTATTCTCGCTGATAATTCATGGCCGGTCCATTGATGTTCTTGTGCAACCTTAAGGGTCGGTATCAAGAAGTCCAAAGGAAGCACTGCATTCTGACCAAAAACCATCTGAAAGGGAGTTGCATTGAGTACGGTCTTGTAGGCCACTCGATATGCCCAAACAGCGTGGTGTAACTGTTTGTCCCAATCTGAACGTTTGTTGTTCACGAGTTTCGTCAGTACGTTACAAAGTATCTTGTTAGTGCTTTCAGCCTGACCATTGGCCTGAGGATGATATGGTGCAGATTTCTTGTGAATCACCATAAAATCCTGTAACAAATATTCAATGACTTGGTTTAGAAAGTGAGTGCCTCGATCGCTCACTAACTCTATAGGCAATCCATATCTTGTAAAGACATTTTCAAATAAGAATTTTGCAGTCGTGTGAGCATCATTCTTTTTTGTGGCTTTTGCCTCTACCCATTTTGTAAGATAATCTGTAGCAACAATAATGTATTCAGCATGTGTACCTTTTGCAGGGGGGTTAATGGGTCCTACAAAGTCTATACCCCACTTAGAAAATGCACGTCCGCCCATCATGGGTTTCAATGGCATTTCATCTCTGCGAGTAGGAAACTGAGTTCTTTGGCACACATCACATCTCCTTACATAGGTATGAGCATCCATGTGAAGAGTGGGCCACCATAATCCTGCAAAGAGGATGGCTTTGACTATCCTATCTGGTCCAAAGTGACCTCCTGCAACACCTTGGTGTGCAGTCTCTAGTATGCTCAGATAATCGCTCTCATGAACACATTGTCTTAAATATCCATCTCGTCCTCTTTTGTATAGATTATCGCCAATAAGTGAATAGTCCTGAGCTTCTTGCTCTAGACTACGTTGTCGAGCTAAGGTCATGCCTTGAGGGAATGTGTTCGTCCTCAAGTATGTCACTAAAGGTTCACTCCAGTCTGGTGTGAGAGACACATGATATAGTGTAGCATGTTCTAATGGTGGTCTTTCACAGCAAACATGGCATTCCTTACACAACTTGTAGACATCTGCTTCCATCGTAGGCCAATATACTCCTAATCTCTGCAGAGTCTGTAATGTTCGATGTTTTGAATGATGTTGCTTTAGTGCACCTACGTGTGCTAATTGCAACCAATTCGCATGTTCTGATTCATCTACACAACAAGCAAGAATCTTTTGATTATCCTGTTTGTATATGCTTCCTGCCATTATTTGATATCTCTGAGACTTGGTAATCTCTCCTTCTTTGATCTTTATCCTAGGATTCTTGGGTCCGTATGTCAGAATAGGGACTATAGGCTTAGCCCATTCTGGTGCTATCTCAAGGTTAAACAAGTATGCATCTGGTAATTCATCCGCTACTCCTTGAGGAGCTTCTCCTGAGGTTAATCTTGAAAGGTGGTCAGCTCTAAGATGTGTCTTTCCTTTCTTGACTACTACTTCAAAATCATACTCCATGAGTAATAGAAACCAACGTATCAATCGTCCTGTGTTACATGGTTTGTTGACTAAGTATAATAGGGCTTGATGATCTGTAAAGAACTTGAACTTGTTGGCCAACAAGTAGTGCCTAAACTTCTTTACTGCGTAGATCATCCCTAGTCCTTCTCGTTCCGTCGTGGTGTAATTTCTTTCTGCTGCGTTCAATTGTCTACTCGCGTAAGCTATGGGGAGATCTATGTTACCTTCATTCGTGGGTTGTGCTAACACACATCCTATGGCGTAATTGGATGCATCCACATGTAAATGGAATGGCTTACTCCAATCTGGGGTTGTCAATATAGGTGCTGAGCACAAGCGTCGTTTAAGTTCATTGAATGAATTTTCACATTCATCTGTCCATTCGAAATTGGTTAAAAGAGAGTACAAAGGCTTGGCTATGATTGCATACATGTGTATGAATCTCCTATAATAACCGCAATGGCCCATAAATGCCTGTACCTCTTTCACATTAGTTGGTCTAGGTAATTCTGCAATTACCTTCACCTTTTCTTTGTCCGTAGAGATTCCATTTTTTGACACAATGTGTCCTAGAATTTTGCCTTGTCTGACCATGAAAACGCATTTTTCTGGGTTCAAACAAACCTGATATTCTCGACATTTGTCAAATATTTGTCTTAACTCTGGGATATGTGTCTGCCTTACATTTGAATGAGCACATAAGTCATCGACATAAACTTCCAAGCTTTTGCGTAAAAATTCCTTAAAAACATGACACATGAGTCGCTGGAAAGTAGCGGGTGCATTTGTTAGGCCAAATGGCATCACACGAAATGCAAATATGCCCCATTCAGTGGCAAAAGCCGTCTTGTGTTGGTCTTCTGGAGCAATGGCTACTTGGTTATAGCCTGAAAATCCATCAAGAAAGCTGTAAACTTCCTTGCCCGCAACTCTTTCCAATAGGTGTTCCGTGATAGGAAGAGGATAACTATCTCTAATCGTGGCGGCATTAACTTTTTTAAGGTTAATACACACACGCAATTTTCCATTCTTCTTGGGCACAACCACAATGGGGGATACCCATTCGGTATGCTCAATTTCGTAAATGAATCCTGCTTCTATCAAGCGATCTATCTCCTCTTTAATCTTCGCAGCGTAGTTATCATTATACGTGTACAGTTTCTGTTTTGTCGGTTTTGCATCTGGAGTCATAGGGATTCTATGAGAGCATATATCTGGGTCTACTCCCTGCAAATCTTTGTAACTCCAAGCAAAAACATCTCTATATTCGCGCAATAGGGTGACTAACTCTTCTTCTTCTTCAGTCGTCAAATCATGCCCTATGTATGTGCATTTTTCTTCTTCTCCTTCTATGGCAACGATTATTTTCTTGGTTTTCTCTCGGTTATCATATACTTGTCCATCATTTACTTTTCTATTAGGCATTCGTACCATGATTCTTCTATCTTCGATTTCATATTTCTTGAAGTTCTCGGGTACTTCAAACAAAGATTCTTCTTTTTCTGTCATGGTTTCTTTCTTCTTCCTTTTCTTGCCTTCACTCTTAGTAGTCACTTCTGTGGCTAACCTTACCTCGTTCGTAATTTCCTCGTGTCTCTGAGTGTGAGTCTCTACTTCGTAGAAATATTCTTCCTCTGATGCAAAGGGTGGGTCCATGATAATTGATTCTAAATCAAAATCGCTCGCATCCTCAAATGCATCAGTGTCTGGTTCACATTCTTCTAAAATTGCATCGCCCATGATTGGCTCTATCGTGAAAACTGAAATGCATTAGCCATCCTCGTCACAGTGGGGTGTCCATTGTTCTTCATTGATGGCTACATCCATGGTTGCTAGTATTTCTGCCCAACCATGGGGTTCAAACTCTTCGTCTGGGAATACTACAGGTGCATAGGCTGGGTCCTGAAGAGTTCGTGGATGTTGTTCTGCACCTAAGGTCCTTGCTTCTAATCGTTCTTCCTCTTGTTTGGCTACTTTACACATCCATAAATGGGTATCCTCATGCAACCAAGAAGGATCTGATTCTAATGAGTGCACGGATTCTGTCTCTACTGGTGTCTTATGGATGGTATTCCACTGTATTGGGGGTACATCTCGATGTGAATAGTCTTTAAGATTGACTTTGGTAGTCACTCCTAAATGTTGCAAGTACAAAGAATTAGTTCCCCAATCTTGTACAATTTGCAACTGACGCATGAATGGTCGTCCCAATATCATCTCATACGCACAGTTTTTTGCAAAGTCACAAATGGCAAAGGTATGCTCAAATTCCACACCACAAGTGGTGAGGGATATGCCTTCTAGTAAGCCTAACGGTTTTTCTATGTGTCCATCAGCCATTTGTAGTTTCATCCTGGTGGGTCTAAGTGCTGGCTTACCCCAACGTTTCCACAAAGCGGTGGTAGCGATGGCTACTCCGGCTCCTGAATCTAAGATGGCTTTCGTGGTGTAGCCCTGATGGGTTATTGGAAGATAAGTGTTACCTTCCTCTCCTTCGCTTACGTCTCCAATCTTTTCCACGGGTATCTCTGGTACCTTCTTATGTGATCCTATTTGAGAGGGTGTGGTAGCAAGCTCAGGGAATTGATTTGCTACATGCTTCCACAATTCTGGTTTTACCTTTAACAATTCCTCCAGAGTGAGATTACACTATACTTTGGTATTCTTGATCACTTCCGTGTTCCTAGGGATCACTGATTCTTCATTCCTCACTATTATCGTGGGTGCTCTCATACTAATAGACTTGGCTTCCCAAGGTCCTGTGAACTGAGGTAATTCTTGTAAAGAATTAGATTCAAATCCTGTGGGTTCACTCAGTTGTTCCACCTCTACCTCATCATATATAGAGGGGATGTCTTGGGGAAATTGTTCCTGCAAATCGTCTATTTCTTGAATAGGAGGATGAGTTCCTTGTTCTTTTCTCCATTTCTCTTCTTGTATTTCTCTCAAAAATTCATGTGAGTACCTATGTATGGAGGATATGTTATCTTGACTTTCTGTATTGGGCACTTGAGACAGGGATGGTGCATTCCTCTCCTGTGTCTCTGTGACAATAGGGTTCCTAGGCTGATCCTTTTTCTCTTTGCTTTCTATCAAGTATTCTAGCCTCTCCATTAGTCCTTGAAAGTGTAATTCCGGTTTTGCCATGTTATTCCAATTAAGATATCTAGAGGCTTCGAACAAAGCTTGTGCTAGTTCTACCATCTTCATGCAAAGTTTAGTTCTCTCAATTTCTAGATCAGCTCGAGGGTAGTTTTTACTCATTTCCGTTACTTGGGGTCCCTCTTTTAATCTACCCTGATATGCACGAAACATCATGTCTAGATCTTCTGGTATGGGTTCCGCTAAAACCGATCCTGATTTCTGAGCTGGGTTTTCTTGATTTAATTCTTGTGAAGCCAATTCTTGTATTTTGGCTCTAGATTCCCTTAAACTTCCTTCCAACTCACTTATCTTTTTACTCCATTTTCTCTTTATTCTTTCTCTAGAATCTTTCCAAGATTTTATCTTTTTACTGCTAGATTCTGCAACTTCACTAGTTCCTGCTACTTTCTCTTGATTAAGCTGTTGGTTTTGTAAGAGCGCCTGGGCTCTGGTTATAGCTTGGATAGGCACGTATGTAGGGTTGGATCCATCTGCGTTGTTTACAATACCTATCACGTTGATCGGTGTCACATTCGAAGCGTTAACTGGGTTCTTAGGACAATCTTTGATTATGTGCTCTTTGCCACAGTCGGCACAAAAGCCTTGTATGTTATAGTACGGTGATTGCCTTGCTATTGGGGGATGTGGACAATCCTTTATGAAGTGATCTCCTTGGCACCTAAAGCATGGTCCTCTAGGGCCCTGTGGTCTCTGTTGTCTCAATTGGGGCCGTGGGTTTGGGTTTGCGTACATCACATTAGCATAGTCTGGCTCCCAACTAGGTTCCATTGGTGGACTATCATAATGATATGTTTCCACATGTTCTGGTGACTCCGTGTAATAAGCTGGTGGACTAGTTACATGAGTAGAGTCAAAATTGTTTGAGTTCGGGTCGCTTTCTGTGATCAAGGGTGAAGAAGGCACTAAGGCCCTACTTAGGTTCTCTTCTGCAGCAGCGTATTTGACTGAGATGACATTCGCTGGTGGGGGTGGCTGCTGAGCTAAGACGGGTTGAGGTCTCTATTGAGCCTGGTATGGGTAGTTCTGAGGAGGCCTATAGTAATAAGGCTGAGCATTGTATTGGCCTTGATACCTACCTGGCTGCTGGTATGTTTGCGGGTAGTTCTGTCTCACGGTTTGTTTGTTGTATGGGCAGTCCTGAGCCGTATGATTCGTATATCTTCTCTCAATTGTGCAATATTGGCCACTAGGGTTGGCTTGAGGTTGAGGTGCATTGGGACACATGTTTGCCAAATGATTTCCACCACAAGTGTAACAACGTACATTAGTTGGTAGCTTGGGCATCTGTTTACTAGAAACCCCTAGTTTTTGGGCCACTTTTTCTGCTAGGTCCTCTATCGAATTAGACAATTTTGTGGATGCTAGAGAAGAACAATCTGAGTCCTTATAGACCTTTGAGAGTTCTAACTCATCACCTAGGTTGTCCTTGATGTCTATACATATCCTTACACACTCCTCTAGCGTTCTGGGTTCTTTTAGGTACACGTAGGAGCGTAGTTTAGCGCTCAACAAGCCATCTAAGAACAGTGATACCTGTTTGGCTTGTGAGGGTAGCTCTTGTATTGGACATCATTCAACATATTGTCTGAATCTACGTCCTGCCAGTCTAACTGTTTCCTGAGGGGTTTGTTTAAAGCTATGAATCAACAAAGACGTGTCATGCCTAATCCCACTTTTAGAGAATTCAGTGATGAATGACTCCAAAAAGTGATGGATGTCTCTAAATTGCCTTTGTTGCAGTGGTTGGAACCAAGTTAAAGCGGTGTTCTTTAACGTTAGTCCAAATGCATTGTATTGCGTGAACATGTCCTCGACTTGTTCTGCTCTTAGTACTTGCTTGAATTCTGCGACATGGTCATAGGGATCTCCTGTCCCATCAAAATAATTCTTCATTGATTTTACTAACTGTGTGGGTCTCAATACTCTTGCGTGTTCACGTGGTCTAGGTAGAGGAAAATCATCTCTACCACCTAGTATTCCATGATCTCTTTGTCTATCCGCTCTATTAGTGTCTGTGGTTGTTCTATCTCTCCCTATGGGGTGAGTGAAGCTTACTTCCGGTCTCTCGTTATTTCCTTCTCTTTGATTTCCATGGGCTGAGGATGTTCCTGCCCCTTGTTGACTTGTATTCATGTTTGTTCTAGATGGAGGGAATATCAATTCACCTCTCCATGTGTATGTGTTTTTAGCGCGCTCAGGCACCACAAAGACTCTTTCTGAAGTCTCATCCAGGTATACAACCTTTCCAGGTGTATCTGGGTCCTTGAATTCATAAATTGTAATGATGCCTAACTCACCATGGTGTTCCTTTCTGTACCTCCAAAAGGCTTCATCTGTCTCTTTATTTACAAACAACTCGGTGCTCCTGTTATCTTGAGGGATCCATTCTGGGATGAGTATTCTTGTTAATACGGATTTCCCTCTAGGTGTTCTAGGTTCTTCCAACGGTTCTTTTCCTTGAAATTTCGCTTCCGTCTCTAATTGAATTGTGCCAAACTCATTAGTATCGTTTGGTTGCGTACTTAGGATGTACATGGTTCCTTCTTTGTCTATGTAAGCGTCTCTCTCAAATTTCACCACTGGTCTTTCCAATCCAATGGGTTGATCAGGGTTGTGCAGTTGCACCACTTGCCTTCGCAAACCATCCTCATAGATGCGAGCACCTAGTCGGTTGGTTCGGAGAAACTCTAATTGTGTTCTATAGGGTCCTTCAGGTTTTTCTAAGTATGCTACATTAGACCCTCCTTCTGGTCTGTCTGTGCTAAATGCCATTTCTGATTCGCTAGTCTCTGAGCTCTCGTAGGGGTAATTACTATTCAATTGTTGAGCCCACGATCGAGCAGTAGTTCTTACACTAGCCTCTGATGATCTAAGGCTTCGTCAGTCTGACTTACCTATGTGTCTCCCTGATCTAAGGTTCATTAATTTTCTTCCTTGCACGCTCAATTACACACTTAGATCGTCAATGGTTCTTTGTTATTACTTTCTTAATTCTTTTTCAATTTTCTTTGGATTCTTGTCTTAATATGTGCGTCAGGAATTCGACTTTCCGTTATAATTTTGAGTTCTCGTTTCGTCAGACTTGTGTTCTTTCCTTTAAGTTTTCGCGTCACACACACCTTTACTTGTAGTCTTAAACTTGAAAGAATTAAGTATCTTGAACTTGAGGCGTTCCTATCGTCGTTAATCCACAATGCTAACGTTTAGCCTAAGCTAAGAATTGACTGAGGGGGTTGAGTAATCTTCCAACCTCGAGTCGGCTTTTCTGGTTGCGCTGATGCCCAAGAAGCCGCGCTTCCCAAGCTTTGCTGTCTTCACTGCCTTGCTTGCTTGCCTTTGATTGCCCTTGCTAGACCTGGAAAATTCCAATATTAGACCAATTCACAGTAGGATGATCAAATGCTTGAGTACATACACCTTTTAAGTCCCTTCTCTTTTGCCCAAATTTTCAATGTGTGCCCCCTGGCTTCCTAGGCCCAACTAGGTGAACCTCAAAATAGCTTATCCAAAAATAAACGTATCCTTTAAGAAAAAAAACAGTTGAGGTCACGTAGTACTCGTCGCGAGCTTTCTAACGAGCTATTAAGCTCAAAAAACGGACTTCGGATGAAAAAGTTATGAGCGTTCAAGCCCTGGGGGGTAAAAACTGACAATCCAGTTTTCCCTCAAATATGAGCTAAGGGGTCTCCTATGAGTCTAATGGTCCAAAAATTTCTCAAAAATACCCCCAAAATTGGTCAAAAAATGGAACCCTAAATTTGCAATGGGGGTGGACAATCGCGATGGTTTGGGACCGTCGCGATGGTCCAAGCGAACCGTCGCAATGGCGTGGAATTTGGACAATCGCGATGGCGCAAAAAATGAACCGTCGCGATGGCATGATCAGGCGGACAATCGCGATGGCGCGGTCAACGGTCAAAGGTGGACAATCGCGATGGCGTGAGGTCGAACCGTCGCGATGGTCCGAAAAATGAACCGTCGCGATGGCGTGATCAGGCGGACAATCGCGATGGCCCGAAGTGAACGATCGCGATGGCGTGAGGTCGAACCGTCGCGATGGTCCGAAAAAATGAACCGTCGCGATGGCGCGGTCAACGGTCAAAGGTGGACAATCGCGATGGTCCGGGGTGACCCGTCGCGATGGTCACAAGTGCGATGGCGTGAGCCAATCGCGATGGTCCGATTTTGGGCTGTCGCGATGGTCCGAAAAACGAACCGTCGCGATGGTCTATCTTGACACGTGGCACTGTCGTGGCGATGGCATGAGCCAATCGCGATGGTCCGGGGTCAGCTGAACAATCGCGATGGTCCAAGTGGACCGTCGCGATGGCTCAAGTGAACCGTCGCGATGCTCCGAAAAATGAACCGTCGCGATGGTCCGGCCGAGCCGTCGCGATGGCTTGAGCCTATCGCGATGGTGCGACACAATCGCGATGGTCTGAGCCAATCGCGATGGTCCACCAAAGTGTGAATTTTCGAGATGCGCCTGTGGATTTGTGCAAGCGCAAGGGTCGCCTACCTCGTGGTGTGGTCGCCTACCAAGAATTCCGAAGGTTGCAGACCATCGCGATGGTCCGCCACACTCGGCAGATCTTTGACAGAGAGTGAATTTTTACCTTTTCCAAGCTTTCCTGATGCACTGGAGCTCTGTACCTGCAAGAAAACTCAAGAAAACACAAGCGCACACAAGCACAAAAATTCTCTCTCGCTCTCTCGCATGCACAAATGAGGGGAAATGAGGTGAATGGGTGGATATGGTGAATTTTCTGATTTTTTTGGAGATGAAGATGATGATGCGATGATGAAGATGGAGTGTGGGGAAGGTGAAAAACACTAAAAGCTAAGTAAAAACAACAACAAAAACTGAAATTTTTACCTTCCAACGCCACTTCTTGCTATACTCTTACCATCACACATTCGTCCTAGACTCGATCCCCGGCAACGGCGCCAAATTTGGTGTTGCTCTAGCACGATGGTGAGAACCACGTTAAGAAGCTTCACCTCCTTAATGTCAATCCGTGGGAGAGGTAGGAGTGATATGAAGATCGTGAATGCGAGATGATGTGAAAGTGAAGGTGAGAAGCACAAAGATGCACACACACATACACACACACAAGGAAGAGACAAGCAAGACACAATGGAAGGTGGGAAATTAGCTCTATTACTCAAGAATACTCTTACAAGCTCAAACTAGCTCTAAGCTCATACTAGCCAACATGAACCAACCTCAAAAATGAGCTCTCTAGCTCTTTTTATAGTTTCTAGACTAGTTTTGACCGGTTTCACATCTAGTGGCCGGCCTAGTTAAAAATAGGTCCTAGAGGCTATTTGGAAGGGTAAACGATGTCTAAAAATAACGAAAATTGGTACGAGCATTCTACCTAAGCTCCTCAAGCTCGAGGACTCCTCGGCTTGCATAAAATGGAGCTATGAATTACAAAATGGGGTTTTGTCTATATTACATATGTTACAAGAGTGATGAGAATCACTGTTGGATGTTTGAAGAGGTAATAAAAACATAATTGTTTGAAAAAATGATCCGACTGGCTCCCTGCTCCGTCTTTACATGCTTCCATGTCGTCTGTGCCTCTGACTGTGCCTCTGACTGCTTCCAACATATATATATATATATATATATATATATATATGAGGAAGAAAAGAAAGAGAAGAAGAAAGAGAAAGACAAGAAAGAGAAAAGAGAGAGATAGAAAGAGAGAAGCCAAGAGAGAGAGAAAAAGAAAGAGATGGAGAGAGAGAGAGATCGAGAAAGAGATGAAAAAAAAAAAAGAAAAAAGAGAGGTAGAGAGAAAGAGATAGAAAAAGAGAGGTAGAGAGAAAGAGGTAAAAGAATATGAAGGAGCAAGAAAATGGATGAACAAAGAGAAAGAGAGAAGAAGAAGGAGATCTTGAGTGAGATAAATTGAATATTAGAGAAAGAAGGAAGTAGAAAGAGAGAGAAGAGAAAAAGCAAGATTAGCACACCTACCTCCACTTAAATGGTCGTAACTCTCTCCTATGATATCCAAATTGGATGGTTCCACTTGGTATAGAAAGTAGACTCCAAGAGCTTTGTAATGAATGCTTGGAACCTATGATGGGATAATCAAAAGCTACCTGTATAGAGCATTTAATTCTCTGCATATCTCTTCAAGGAGGTATGCTACCCACTCACCTAGCTCCATTGTTTTGGCCATAACTTTCTCATAGAATATCCAAATTAAGAAATTCAACTTAGTATAGATTCTGTGCTTGAAGACCTTTCTTTTGGCTATGATAATCCATATTTTAACCATTGGAAGCTATCTCTGCACAAGTTTTTAGATGGCTGTTGACTGGTAAGAAACTCTTTTTGAGTGATTTGAGTGTCCAATTATGATAATTAAGAAAATCTAATATTATTTTGAACCATTTTGGACAGTAATGAATTGGTTTTCATACATTTGCATTATAATTTTTCTCTCAAATAAATTCATTTGAATACTTCTCGCATCAAAGTTTATAATGTTGCATTGTATTTTCGTCCAGTTTTATGAAATCAACATTGGAATGTGCATGAAAGCTAGTTTTTACATGAATTTATCTATGCACATGAAGTTACACTAACTTATGTTGATTCATAGAAGCATGCGCAGATCTTGTTTGTGTGTTTTAGAATTTTTTGCAAGTATTGAAAGCAGAAAAAGACATTGTAATGAGGGTGTGTAGTGCCCAACAACACATTTTGGAAAAGTTTCTTATTTGCAGGTCTAGAGTAAATAAAGTGGTTTTCCAACCACTAGGCTGATGCCTATCATTATAATGATTATTCAGGCTTCATTTTCCTGGCAAAAAGTTGTCGGAAATTTTGTAGCCACATGGCATTATATGCCATGTGAGAACCAGAGTGATATTGTGTTGTGTGAGAGAGGAAGTCTTATGTCTGCATAGCTAAAAGCATATAAATTGATTGAAGTAGAGAAAGAAATGCATTTGTGGATGCATGCATACATAGATGATATGATTGCTAGAAATATGAAGTGCATGACACATTTTTTGTCCATAGAAGATCACTTATATGTATCACCACAATAGGTTAGGGTGAGCATGAGGTATGTCATAGAGGTATCATGCATAGGCTAATTGTGCCTTTAGAGAGGAAAGGACAAGGTATATACATCAAGAACAACTAAGATGTGTTTTTTACTAGTAACGTATGAGCACATAAATTGTTTTTCATGTGAGTCTATGTACTTGATATAGACGTTTATCTCGAGTCCGCACAAGAGTGCTATGGTTATGATCATCATTAAAAGTATTAAGTGCTTGTATGTGATTGGTTGTGATGAGATTAATGAATGTGCAAGAATCACAATGAATAAAATGACATATATAGATGTTCACTTTCACTAAAAGGTGGATACTATGTAAAGAGTTGATTTTTTTCAACGAGACAATTTGTGATGGTTAATTGGTTTGTATTGATTTATATGATCATTATAAGTATGGATATATATCCATGTCATAATCCATCCAAGATAGTGAATGATTTTTTTTAATCATAAGGATTAACATGTCTCATCATTTTTAGATTTAAAAAAATGATTGAGCAAATAGTTAGTGAGGTAGTAGCCTCATAGAGATTTGGATGCTGCTCTTTGAGGGGATGTCCAAATTTATTGAACTTTGGAGGGCAAGTAGCTCCTAGTCTTTTCTTTAAGTTAACCAATTTTCAAGTAATCTGGAGAATTTTAGAAAGGTCAAATTACCTCTGTACTAAAAGTGCTGCTAGTAGAGGTAGAGGCTTGAAACATGTGACATAGGCCTGCTACAAAGGCCATTTCTCTTAATTTATAGATCCAAATGGAATGAGTTTTGTTGGAAATTAAATCTTGATAGATTCAATTTGTGTATACCAATTTTCATTATTTTTAAAGATCATTGGACAGGTCAAATAAGCTCTGCACATCAAAGTGCAGTCTCTAGAATTTATGAAATGATTAGAGACCATGTCACCTAGAGGTGATTGGTTCTCTTACCTCATTTACTCAAATTGAGTGATTTTTATTTTTGCAATTAGATAAAAACCTCGTGATGGTGTGTACAAAATTTCAAGATGAAATATTTCACCGTTAAGGAGATATAAAGAAAAGAGTAAAAGTTAGCCTCTATAAATTTTTAAAACTTTGCAAGTATAGAGGCTTAGTATTTTGGTCATTGTGAAAGATCAAAATGTCTGAATACTATGAAACTTATATCAATAAAATTATATATTAGTAGCTATATGCTGTTAAAATTTGGAAGAAATTGGACATCATTTGATAGGTCAAATTATCTATTCTTTTTAGACCAATCTCTAACGAGGATTTTCTAAAGGGTGGTACATGTGTGTGATGAGCATATGATATTTTCATATTGGAAACTCCAATTTCAAAAAATTCTGTTGTAGAAGCTACTCCAATGTAGACTCTAGGCTATACTCCAAAGTCAAGGATTTTGGAGTTTATCTTCATAGTTAGAAGATATTTTAAAGGTGCAGTAGCATTGTTTCTAAGCTCACCTAAGTGCAAGTGTAGCAGAGATAGAATTATATTTTTGAATGAGTATTTGATTTAATTTTGAATTGAAATTGTGTGAGACCAAACTAGATAAGTCGATCTAGATTTAAGCACAAAGAAAATAGAATTTGGAGTTGGTCTGTTTAGTCTAAGGGCTTCAAGAAGATGACCTTATACATTTTCCGAGTTGGTCATCAAGTGTTCGACCCTTCCAATGAAATGGCTATAAAACTCTAAGAAAATATCCAAATCAAGTGATTTTTGTGCCTAATGAAATGAAAGCTTGAGAAAATTTACAAAATTCTGGAAAATTTCATAGATTTTGGATGAGTGAAAGGTAGTTAAAATTAAGCTTTAATCTGCTGCTGTTGGAAATTGTTTATACATGAGATATTGAAAGGAAAAGATTTTCCACATGTTTTTTATGATACTTTTTTGAGATGGTGTGATCACCATGGGCTAGCCATGCCCTAGATCCTTGTTTATTGAGCATTGGTTTATGGTGACCATTCTCAATAGGAGAGAGGAGACTCTATCGAAATTTTCAAGAATATATATAGTGCCATGAGAGCATGGAACAGGAGAACTTGACTACTTGTTCTGATTTCATATAATTGGATTCATACAAGTTGTATAAATTCCAATTTCTTGTGAGTTAATCTTTGACTCAAGTCACATCAATTGATATTTGATGCAAGCCGCATCCTTCACAACTCTAGTTGAGTTGATTTATGAAATAGTTTCTCATGTCTCGAGATAGTTATGAGTGATAGAGTCATAGGAATGACTCTGTTCTTTCCATCGAGGGAAGGAAACACTTCACGAACACTTTATGATTTCATTTATTATTATTCATGGTTGTGAGTACTCACCGATCTATTCTTGTATTTTTTTTGAGAGAAGTGTT
>CM035437.1:44135713-44260713 GCA_020310875.1 Ceratopteris richardii | reverse complement strand
ATGTATCTATGTCTGTGTATGTATGTATTTGTGTGTATATATGTGTATGTATGTGTATGTATGTGTGCATGTATGTATGTGTATGTATGTGTGTGTGTGTGTTTATGTATGCATGCATGTGTGTATGTATGTGTGTTTATGCATGTGTGTAGGTATGTTTGTGTATGTGTATGTATGTGTGCATGTGTTTGTGTGTGTATATATGTGTGTGTTTGTATGTGTGTATGTATGTATGTATGTATGTACGTATGTGTATGTGTGTATGTATGTGTGTGTATATATGTGTGTTTATGTGTTTATGTGTTTATGCATGTGTGTGTTTATATCTATGTGTTTATATGTGTATATGTGTGTGTATATGTATATGTATGAATGTGTATGTATCTGTGTGGTGTGACTGTATGTGTATGTGTGTGTTTGAATGTATGTATGTATGTGTGTGAATGTGTGTATATGTGTGCATATGTGTGTGTTTGTTTGTGCACATGTGTGTATTTATTTTCTTTCTATAAACGTATTTTTTTATATTTCCATTTTTATGAATTTTATTTTCTATTAAATTTTATAATTAACAAACGTAATTGAAAAAAAATATGTAATTTAAAAAGCTCCACTTATTTTAAGCAATAAGTGAATGTAGAGCTTTGTAAGCGTAGACATGAAGCTTGGTAACCCAAATTGCATAGATCTAAACTCTGTAAGTGAAGTTGTTGAAGCAAACTATACTAAAATAACCTAAAAGTAAAAGAAAAACAGTAAGATATATAGATTTCGAGGGAGTGAAAGAGTGAGACATAGTAAGAAGGAGAAGAAAAGTGCATGAAAATAAATGTGAGAGAGAAAAATAAAATAAAATTACCTATTGTTTCGCTATGAGCGCACTTTTGAAAACACTTTCGAGAAATACCATGCATAACGTGTAGGTTTTTGTTTATAAAAAATGTTCCATTAGCACACGAGTACTTGGCATCAAGAATTAATTTCCCAATAGTATTACTAGACTTTTCATTTTTAGTTCAATTTGCAAGCACCAAAAACCCTTATTTTTTTTTAAATGATGTAAAATCATCATTTCGAAATGGATACCTCAAGCAGGAGATATATGTATCTCAAACAAACGTTACGTACCTCCTTTAGAAGGAAAGGTTTTTGGACTTTAAAAAAAAAAAGTATGCCCTTAAACAAGCTCCAAGAGCTTGTTATCGACAAATCATTAGTTTGTAGGCTTTGAAAGAAGTATGGTTGATTTAGATTTGTATTTTATGTTATAATTGTAGAGAATACACGTGCCAAAGCAAAATGGAAAGAAGAGTGTATTCACAAAATGATACAACGTGAGAGACTCAAAGTGAGTTGACCAAGAAATGGGTAAACTCACATGGATTAAAAATGAGCTTTTCAAGAGCATGGAGTAGGCTCTACAAGCTTCTAACCAAGTAAAAAATGGGGGAGAGGCCCTCCTTATATAAAGTTGGAGGAAGATTTCCAAATTACATCATATGTGGGATAATTCCTCCTGAAGGAGAATGAATACAATGGTAGAAGCCAATGGCAAGGTACCCAAAAAGAATATGTAACCAGAGGTAGACCATTCAGAATCAGGATCACCAACCCATTCTGAATCGGAATATTTGGAAAGTTCGACCACTCTATACCAAATACCATGATGTCATGTGAGGGTAAGATATCGTAATAATCTATGAGAAGCATCCCAATGTGCTTGATGAGGCTGATATGGAAATTGATACACCACTATCAAATATCCACTCTTTTGATGAGCTAGAAGTGATTAGGGCATTGGCCTCTTTGCAGATAAAGAGATCTTCACTTTACCAATGAGATTGATATTGAGAGGACTTAAGTTGATTCTTCAAAGTAGAGGCTTAAAAGTTGTCCTTCCTTTTAAAGTAGAGATAGTTGTAGGTAAACTTCTCGAAGAAGTAGAGAGATCAGAATTTTTGGACTTGTTGAAGGGACCCTTAGCTTTCATGGTGGCTTCTTGCGATGTTGAAGACTTTTCTCATGAGTCATGGAGGAGAAAAAGTCTTCACACTTCCTCTTAGGTTAAGACTTTGCCACGATTGTAAAGCATTGGGAAAAAGGTTTCTTATGACCTAGGAAGCTTATTTAGAAGCCTAGTATCAATATCCTCCATTGACACTTGTCTATCACACAATGCAAGCTTGCATTGGTAATCTTTGAAAGTGGCAATGACCTTGGTAATAGGATCCTAGGGCCTAATGGACAGGTTATGGAGCTTTGCCTAGGAGTCTTATCCTCGTCGAGATCCTAAAGTATTTTCCAAGCCTCATGGAAATTCTTGCAAGAAGTAATATGTCCTTTATTCAAATCATCATATGCTAACAATAATTGTCCTAGGGCTCACTTATCTTTTATCTTGCAAATGCTCCAAGCTGCTAAGTCACTATCCTTATCGGGATCGAGTTATGTTGCATCAACTACTTCATAAAGAAAATTTGTATATAGATAAGCCCTAATTGGATCTTTCTACAAATTGTACTTTGTGCCATTTAACCTCTCATCCTCATGCATGAACATAGGCATAAATGAATGCAGGTGCAATTGACCAGAAGACATCACATTTGAAATTCTAGACATTGTCGCCATTGAAGCAAATTCAGCTTTAAAACAGAATCGTTACACTTGAAAAATGGAGTCAGCACCAAATTTGAGATGGGGTGGGGGAGGGCTAAGATTATCCCTTTGCCCCCAAATGCATTAAGAGAGACACCTTTTGGGGGCTTAGAATAGCCTCCAAAGCACACACAAGAGAGCCCTTATTCTATGATTTTGAGGTACAAATGTATGGCACTTAGCGCCAAATAGAGACAAAAAATGATGGATACAAAACATCGAAGAATACAATACATTACCTTAACGGTGTTCAAGGATGGCAAAGGGATGGACAATTGTAGGGGTAAGTACCCTTGGGCAAATACAAATAAGGCCCCTTATAATATGGGTACTTGAGTGTTTAGAGTTCCAAAAGAAAATTGTGACAACAAGGTTCATGAATACCCTTGAGTCTCGGAGTAGAATGGTGGATATAATAGGTTTGTAGCTTGATAATTATAGTGTGTTACATGAGAGTTGAAAAAGAGGATCCAAAAAATGATGTGTAGTAGATAGGGTTCATGACTCTGATTTAAAGACAAGAAACCCTTGATTTTTCAAAGCTATTGAAATGGTGTTAACTTACAATGAGTCATCTACATTACTATGTCTAATTAAAATTGAATAGTTTTGATGAACATTACATGTGGGAACCTTCTAGAAAGCAACTCTTGAAGAGACTTTAGAGTGAAACCAAAGTCGAGCCAAAGGATGCACACTCATTTGAAGGATCAAAGAGTAGTACTACCATAAGTGGAAGGTGTTAAAAAAACATAAAAGAGTTCAAAGCATAATCCACATGCTTAGAGAGAATGCACTAGTCCATGATGTAGTTGACATCACCTATGATGTCACTTAGACATCCTCGAAAATGCAAAGGTTGTCAATAGCTTTTTTTTTTGTTCTCCTTGTGTACAATTGTTGATTAATGTAATGGTTGTCACTTGCATGCACTTTCTCTAGAGAGAGCCTGAGGGCAATTGGTTGCTTTAGAGAGCACTCGATCGGTCCATGTGTCGCTTTGTGTATGACATAGTGAGGGTGATGTTGTTATGTCTCGACAGCATCCATCTGCAAGTCAGGCAAAGTTGAAGGAGGAGACGAATTCAGGGAGCGTCTTGAAGCAAGTTGTGCATCTCAATGGATGACCAAACAAATATTGCTTTTATTGGGCACTTGTGCAATGCCTTCTCATTTCCCAAATTATGCCTCTATCTCTATCTCTCTTTCACTCAAAGAGGGCATAACGGTAGTTATTTTTGCCTCTCTAGAGTATGATGTTGATTTGAGGAATAGTAGTCAATGCATTGCTCTCTATCGCTTTCTCCCAAAGTCACAAAGTAGAAGAATTTTTTTTTAGCAAAGGTTCTTCTTCACTAAGTGCAGTAGCAAGCAATTCACAAAGGATGCCACATGTCCTATCTTTAGTAGATGGTAGAATTTCTCTCTATCTATCTATCTATCTCCTCTCTCAATCTAGTGATGGCATTGTATTGTTGGATTTTGCTTGCTGGACAATGTGACTTGCCAACTTGGTTGAGCCATAGAGCTCCCTATAGAAATTTGTAGCATGTGTCTGAAGCTAACTTGTCAGCTTTTGTGCATAGAGACACCAAATGAAGGTGTTGGTGTCACTATGGCATGGAGCTACAGATCCTCATCTGTAAGTTTCTAAAGTTGGTATAGCACTCATGCATTTGTAACTGTTACATCCGTCATTAGATTAATAATCTATTCCTTTTTTAGTTAATCCCCAAGTTGCACAATGTCCTCTAAACAAATATTTTCATCAAAAGAGCTTTAGGTTGCCTCAGTCGTCACGTGGATATACAGAGAAGAGTAATGGATTATCTTTCATTACATTGGGAGCATTTGAGATGGATTAAAAAAAAATTAGGATGGCTATCACTACATAAGCATTGACCTCATACCTTCATCGATGACATCTTATGAGAATGAATTTAATTCATGTGAATTATACAAAGGATAAAGTAACTCATGCAGACCTATGAATCCAATCTATAAATGTCATTTAGCACCTTAAAGGAAACAAAATGCAAGAGATAAGTGTGTGTATATACTATAGATTGGGAAGTACCAAAAACTCTACATAATTATTTATAAACACTTCAAAAATCTCCACCAAAGTAGTGATGAAGCTTCACAATGCTGCCAATTGTTGTTACATAGAGGGTGGGTGGTGGGAAAAATAAGTGAAAGAGAAGGGTGGGAGGGTGGTCAAATGGTCAATATAAGACCCAATAGAGCATAAAATGATGGCAAAAGGAAGTTTCTCACAATGTTGAGAAGACTTCACAAAACTCAAGCAGCACCACCACCAAGACTTCAAAAATCACCACCCATATCTCCACCTAATATCTACTTAGATACCATGTAGAGAATACACACACGGAAGCAATATTAAAAGAAGATTGTACTCACAAAATGAAAGAGTGTGAGAGACTCAAAGTGAGTAGACCAAGAAATGGGTAAACTCACATGGATTAGAAATGAGTTTGCCAAGAGCATGGAGTAGGCTCCACAAGCCTCTAACCAAGTACAAAATGGGGGAGAGGTCCTCTGATATAGATTTGGAGGAGGATCTCCAAACTACATCATATGTGGGATAATTCCCCCTGAAGGAGAATCAATACAATGGTAGAAGCTTGCATATTTAGGATTTTCCATTGTAGATAGCCACTATGATTATATGTGACAATCAAAGATGCATGGAGATTCCAAAGAATCCAATGTTTCATGCTTGCAAAAAACACAAAGGTATAATATCACTCTATCTATGAGCTCATAAAGCACAAGATTGTGGAGCTAGAATACTTTTCAATAGGAGACAACTGTGTTGACATGTTCACTAAGGCACTTGGAAAAGATCAACTTAATTGATATCTTCAGTAGGTTGTATAATACCCAAGGAAACATTGAAGAGGGGAATAAGCATATGATCCATGTCCACCATTTATGATTGTATGATCCATTACAAGTTTATAAGTTCCCCATCCTAAAGAGAAATCAATCGTGCATTACATCATTGGTGGGAATCATAGGACACATGTAACATGAAGGTCATATTAAACCATTTATGGGTAGTAGATGGTTTCATAGACTTATCTCACTACCAAGTGGGATTTTGGTTTGATTGATATGTAGTATAGGTTAAAATTGGTGGTGCTTTAACTTATTGATTCCACCTTTAGAATCAGATGACTCAAAGTCATAAATTTGAGATCAACTTCTATTCATAAATTAAGCTAGTTGGTTCATTGCACTAAACATTATTGGACCTTGTGTATCACCCACATGCGGGTAGTTGTCCACTACACAAGTGGTGACCACCAATGTCTAGTTTATTGTGGAGGGTTAAATCTCAACATTCTCTTATTTATTAATGACTACTAATCTAGTCCACACATTGACCTAAACAAGTATACTTCTACCTTGTATTCCATCATCTACAATTTTCTAGATTTCCATTGAATCTCTACTTTGAGAACACATGGATGAACAAGGTCACACCTATTGGACTTACTACTATTCATATATTTTTTGAATTTCTACTACATATTTTCTCTTATCTTCTATTGGGGTCATATCTCTTGCATAATTCCTTTCTTACATGCACAACCCTTCCAAGAAGAAGATAGACATTTGATACTATTGTTAAAAGGTGAATTTATGTAGTAAATGGAAGAAGCACTTGTTAGGTGTGTGAGACAGTGAGGAAGATTGAATAGAAGTACACACAAGAGCAAAAAAGGAGATCGACTCATGAAGACATGTGATGGCTATACGAGCTCTCTATAAATAGATAATCGTTAATATGAGAATGAGTATGGTCAGAGCTATAAGTGAGTCCAATGTAGCACCACATATGAGTATAACATGTATACATGGTTAAATGGGGGAAAAACCTCTATCCAACTCTAGATTAAAAAGTGCCCATGTATAGGGAAACAATTCATATCAAAGCTACTCAAGGGATATATAAGAAACCCCCGAGAGAAAATGATGTGAACACATACATGGACTGAAATAACAGACCCCATAAGGTAATAACCTTAAAGTCTTATAAGAAGCTTTGAACTTTTCTCGTGGAAGAGCTTTGGTGAATATGTCTACCATGTTATGTTATGTAGGCACATATACCGAATCAATATCCTAAGCATGAATGTGCTCTCTAACATAACGATAATGAACCTCAATGTGGTTGCATGAAATACCAGATTTTTGAAACCACCAATGCATTGTAACTATCAGTGAGAATATGTGTAGGTTCATCAATATCCATGCATAGTTCCATCAATAATCGTCTCAGCCATATACACTCCATGATAACTGTGATATAAGACCTTGTACTCAAGTCCACAACTTGATGTGCCCACAATAGGTTGCTTCTTATTCAACCAAGATATGCATGATCCTCTAAAGAAAAAGCAGTTACCAATAGTGGACACTCGTGTATCATAAAAACCAAACCCAATCACTATTTGTAAAATCAAGTATGGTTGATCATCTCTACCATAAAAGCGACTCAAACTCAAAGTGCCTTTGAGATATAAACAACACATGTTTTATCGCTTGTCAATGCTTAGTGCTAGGGCTATGCATAAATTGACTCAAATGGGAAACTACATACTCTATGTCCGAACTTGTGTTACATACATACATCAAACATCCCATAACTTGCTGTTAAAGAGAAGTATCAAATGCGTAATCTGCATCCTCAATGTGGTTTCCTCTTGATGTTGAGATGGGATTTCAATCCTCAAAACCAAAATGTTGAAGAAGTTTCTCAATATACTTGGCTTGATGCACGATGATTCCCCCCTCACTAGATACAAAATCGATGCCAAGATAATACTCCAAATGACCAAGATATGTGAAATCAAAGGTATGCTACAAATGAACCATAAATAGTTGAGTTTTCTCATCATATGACCTCGTAAAAAGAATTTCATCAACATAAAGGACAAGCAATATAAGATCAACCCATCTTTATGTACATAAAGTGTGCTTTCAATTGGACCGTGTAAAACCAAGAGCAATCAAGCGCTTATGTATTTTGTCATACCATGCATGTGGAGCTTGCTTCACATGAAGTTATCATTTTTTGTCAATCTAGAGGAATTCGTAGAGAATTTAAAACTTTTTATACGCAATATAGAATGATGTAGTTGAGATGATGAATAAAACTATTCAGGATAGAGTATTTTCTATGTTGCATCATGCAAACCTTTCAAAATACTTTTGGGAAAAAGTAATATTGATTGCAATTCATGTGATTAATCTTTCACCTAGTATTGTTGAAGCTATGAATGTGGCACAAGAGTCATGGACCAGAAAATCACCATATTATGACCATCTTTGAGTTTTTGGGTGTGAAGCATATGCTCATAGACCCAAGATTCTTAGCCAAAAGCTAGACTATAAGTTGAACAAATGCATTTTTATGGATATGGTTGAGATGATCAATTTGGATATCGCTTATGGGATCCTAAAACACAGTCCATGATCAAAAGTAGTGATGTCACTTTCAATGAGTCTAAGATGCGTAAACAACCTATTATGGAGACTGAAGTGAGAAGTGTGGTGCTTGAGTATACGATTACTCCAATTAGCATGCATAAGAATGCTACACACATGGATGATCAGGAGAATGTCCAATCGAATAATTCTACAAATTTCTTGTTTGGCAACCATTGAGATGTTCTACATGTGTCTCACATCCACCTGATGGATATGGTCTAGGTTTGGATTTTGTTATGATGATAGATGCAAGCAATTGTTCTTAATAAAAAGAGGCTATGTAGACAAAGGTTCATGTCAAGTGGGAGTATGCCATCAAGAGTGAATTGGATTCTATTCACAAGAAGGGTACTTGGGATTTGGTAACTTTGCCAAAGGGAAGGAAAGCTTTACCATGTAAATGGGTATATAAGGTGAAATTCACATGGATAATGGTTCTCCAAAGTATAAAGCATGACTGGCTACAAAGGGTTTTAAGCAACAACATGATGTTGATTTTGAGGAAATCTTCTCTCTAGTAGTCAAGATGACTACATTATGCATGTTGCTTGGATTTGTTACCATGGAGGACATATAGTTGATCCAAATGTAATTGAGAACAACTTTCTGGCATGGAGATCTTACAGATGGGATCCATATGGAACTACAATAGGGTTATGTAGTTCCTGGCAAAGAGAGTTTAGTTTGTAAGCTAAAGGAGATTTTATATGAACTTAAAAACTCCCCTAGAAAATGGTACCAAATTTTTTATGCTTTTATGAAGTCCCAAGGCTATCCTCAAATCAATGAGGATCATTGTCTCTACACTAAGATATGCTCATATGACAGCTTTAAATGTTTGATACATTGTGACAATGATGTCTTGATTGTCGGGAAGTCCTCTAATGACTTGTCATTTCTCAAAAGAAGTTGAGTGAGACATTTGATATGAAAGATTTAGGGAACTCTAAACATATTCTTTGCATGTGCATTACTTTTAATAAGAGTAAAAGATGTATATACTTGTCTCAAAGTGAGTACATATCCAATGTACTTTACACATTCAATATGTAGGGTGGAAAGACATTGAGTACGCTTTTACCTGCATATGTGAAATTGAGCAAGCATGATTGCCCCAAATCACATGAGGGAAAGGAATTCATTAACAAAATTCCTTAAAATCTATTATTGGTAGTCTCATGTATGTTATGCTAGCTACAATACCAAACATTGCATTTGCAATGGGAGTTATGAGTAGATATATGTCTAATCCTAGCAAAAAAATTTGGGAAGTGATCAAGATGATTTTGAGATATCTGAGTGACACTAAGGACGTGTTATGCTTGGGTAGAGGAGAGGATTATTGGTTACATACATTCTAGTTATGTTGTTTGTGTGGACAATCAAAAGTTTACATTAGGGTACATTTTTCACTTTGCTCGAGGTGCTATCTCTTAGAGATCTTGTCATCAAGAATGTATCATTGTTTCCACTACAAAAGTAGCATATGTTGCAACTAGTGAGGCATGTAATGAAGCATTGTGGCTTTCTTGTCTGGGTCTACAACAACATGTACCTCATTTGCTCAGGGATAGGTAGAGTGCCATTTCTTTGGCTAAGAATATGATCTATCATGCAAAAACTAAGGACATTGAGTTGAGGCATCACTTCATTAGAGACTGCTTAGCCACTGAGTGTATTATTATTGAGAAGATTCATATTCAAGATAATATTGGATATGCTTTAACTAAAGTTTATCAAAGGATAGCTTTCAACATTGTTGTCACTTGATGGAGGTTACTTGATTTCATGATCTTGTATAGTTACATGTACACTATGTAACCTGCCCATCAGGTGGAAGGTATAGTTTGTTTACTTACATTCAAGTATCCATTGACATTCTTAATTTTTATTCCATAGTTCACTTTGGCCATATTGACCTTTATTTGAAGATTGTTATTGTTAGTGTCCATGTAAAAGGATAAAATGGCCATCACACGCTTTTATATAGGTTCTTCAATAAAACATATAGTATTCTTGTCAATCACAGACTGTAAGTTCAACAACATTCATAAAACCTAGGAAATCTGATTTTGTGCTCTCTATGTATTCTGTAGTTTTTGTGTCTTCTATAGGTACGTGCAAAGTACCATGTGTGTTGTTTGGAGCTTGTTTTTTCTATTGTGAGAGCATAATCATGAAGCTCTCTAGAAGTGGAATACACAATGGTGCATCATCATTACACGATTTTAGTTGCTTCACATAAACCTCTTCTTGCAAATTACCATTCAACAAAGATGTTTTTATATCCAATTGATGCACTTTCCAACAATGAAGAGCGACTAGGGCAATCAAAAAATGAATGGTAGTGATGCATGAAGTAGATGCAAAAGTATCCTCATAATCAATGCCATATTTTTGTGCATAAACTTTTGCAAATAATATGTCTTTGTAGCAATCAATGCTACCATTTGAATTTCTTTTAATCTTGTAAACCCATTTAATACCAATGACATTCTTAACTTTTGGAAATTCACATAACTCCCTAGTACAAATTTTGTGAATGGAATCCAATCCTAAATGCATTGGACTCATCAGATTTGAATCATCACATGCAGCTTCAAAAGTAAGGGGCTCTTCATTACATGCATATGCCATAAGAGATACATCCACAAAATCACTCTATGCATGGCACAACTTGATCTTGTTCTACCAACTAAAGGAGCACTCAACTTGTTATCTTGCAATGTCTTTTGTAGCCATTTTGGCATAGATTCGGCATCCTTTGTAGACATGTGTTTGTCATGTAATACATCATCAAAATGTACACATGAAGTGGGTTGAATATCATGCTAAATTTCAACCATGTGTGGCTGTGATTTTTCAGCTATGCTTGGCTGGAATTTTTAAACCATTTTCTCTACGAATTTTGGGAATTTTCAGCCTTGTTTTGTTGGAGATTTTTAGCCATATTTGGTCTAAAATGTTTAGCTCTTTGAACCTCATTCGGATGGTGCACATGGCCGTATTCAAGTCGCACCACTTTGACACAAAGGCCTGAGTGTAACAAACACATCTTTTGAACTAAAATTTGGTTGAAATTTGCATTCAACTAAAGGATAACCTAAATTTTTAACAAATACAACATCTCAATTTATAATAACTTTGTCCATCAATGGATGTTATAACCAATAACCTTTAATCTCACTATTATATCCAACAAATATATGTTTCTTTACCTTGTCACCAAGTTTGTGACATTGTTGTGATGGCCCAAGAGCATATTTCAAACAACCAAATATGTAGGATAAAAAATCAATAGAAAGTTTGCACATGTGATTGCTTCCATCAAAAACTTATCTGAAAGATATTTTCCTTTAACCATACATTGTGCCACTTCAAGAAGTGTTCTATTCTTGCACTCTACAACACCATTTTTTTTAGGTGTATATGGCACTATACATTGGTGTGCAATATCTCTTTCACAAAAAAAAGCATTAAATTCATGTGACATGTATTCACTGCCATGATTTGTGCAAAGATTCAAAAGCTTATTTCCACAAAAATTCTCAGCCATACCTAAGAATATTTTAAAGCAAATGAATACCTCATTCTTTGCTTTTATAGGACACACCCAAATATGGCATGTTGCATCATCAATGAGGTAATAAAATATACACTCTTGCCAAAGATGGAGTCTGGACCAGGCCACATGCATCACTATGAACAAGTTGCCATTTTCATGTAGTATGTGCAAGTAAAGAAAAAAATTCAAATGACCAAAATGAGCATGCCATAACTCCATTTCAGCCATAGAAGCATTATAAATAAACAAAGGCATTTGAGGAAACTCTCTTATATGTATCCAAGCAATACAAGCCATTGGATAATGTCCATGACATCACAATAACATCGCCATTCTGAAACCATGAACCATACATTTGTTATCAACAAACTGTACATGAAGTTTGTTAGGAGGTAATCGATGGAGAGTATTTATGTAGAGACTTGTAAACTCTTGGATGGTTAGAGATCGTTAAGCAGTTCCTTACAAGAAGGAGAGACTACTAACATTCCTGAGAGAATAAGAATGCCTCAATATTTTTATGTATACTGATATTTTAGAGTTACGAAAAAGAAGGAGAGGATGTTGTAGTTTAGAGACTCTATTGTAACTCTATATAGAATCAATCAAATACTCTATTTTCAATGATAGTCTTTTTTAGTATTTATTATTCTGTTAATTTTTATGAGTAATATGATTATTGATTGTATCTGGTAAGTTGTTGATAAGATGGTAATAGAAACAATAGATTTTGCCTATCCATAGTTAGAATTTCCCCATTTCCTGAACCTATTGTTTGTATTGAAAGTAAATACTACAACAAACATTAACGATCATGATGGGACAAGGTGTTGATGTTGAGTGTAGACGATAAAGAATATTGCTGGGAAATCAAGACAATGGAGGCATGGCATGCCAACACAATCGAGTACTTGGTTTTCATTGTTTATGGAACATCAAGAATTACAAGATACAACAAAAAAGTATGAGGGATCTAGTGGCTAGATTTTGGGCAGTGTTCGTGTTTGAAGCAGTGTTTGGCCTTTTGGAGTTTGTATGGGTGGAGTACTTGAAAGAAAAAGCCACAATATATGGAGAGGAGTATAAGCCCAAATTTGGGGTGGAGGGTTCTCAAGAAGTCAAAAGAAGAAGCATATTTTGGCAGTGATGTAGTGAACAAGGAGCTGGCACTCATGTGTAAGGAAGTGTCAAGCTATGTGGAAGATATCAATCCACAAAAGGAAGTAAGCCGAAAGCTTTACAGAAAGCTTCAAACTTCTCCCAAGGTAGAGCCTTTGTGAAAAGATCTGTAATGTTATCTTGTGTGGGCACATATGCCAAACTAATCTCTCTAGTAGAGAACCTCTCCCTGACATAATGATAATGCACCTCAATGTGTTTTGTGCAAGCATGGAACACAGGGTCCCTTGTAATTGGAAGTGTGTTGTGACTATCAGTGAAGATGGTGGTTGCAGAAGACTAACCAACACCCAAATGAGCTAAAAGGAATCTGAGCCACACACTCAACAATCACTGTGAAAACTACCCTATACTCAACCTCACAACTAGAAGTGGCCACAATAGGCTGCTTCTTGCTCAACCAAGCTATGCATGAGCTACCAAGCATGAAGAAAAGACCACTAGTGGACACATGAGTGTCATACCAACTAGCCCCATGTGAGTGAGAAAAATCATGTAAATTTGGTAGTAGTGATCCCCCCTTGGGATAAAACAATTTAAGTAGTCTGGTACCACTCAAGTAGCAAAAGATGTGCTTGATTGCCTACCAATGCTTGACACTTGGGCAATGCATAAACTTTCTCATATATGAGACAACAAACTGAATATCAAGCCGAGTTATGCATAATTAAATCGAGCATCCAACAGCATGCTGATAGAGAACAACATCAAATGCATCTCAAGCATCATGAAGACTCAACCATATACTTGTTTCCATAGGAGTGGCAATAGGTTTACAATCTTCAAGGCCAAAATGCTGCAATAATGTGTCAATATATTTTATTTAACACAAAGCTATTCCCCCATCAACTTGCATAAATTTAATGCCCAAATAATGATGCAAATGTCCCAAATCTTACAAATCAAAAGACAAATGCAAATCAACCTTAAATTCAGCAATATGCTCCTCATCGGGACCAGTGAGTAGCATGTCATCAACATACACAACAATGATTAGAAGCACATCATTTGCATGCTTAACATATAAGTTCCTCTCAGTTGGATTGTTTTCAAAACCATGTGCAATCAAGTAGGCATGTATCTTTTCATACCAAGCATGTGGTGCTTGCTTCAAACCATATAATTCCTTTTTTAACTTACACACTTTGTTTTCATGCCCTTTCTATACAAAACCATGGGGCTAAAAAACATACACTTTTTTGTGTAAGTCACCATTCAAAAATACACTTTTAATGTCCAACTACTGTGCATTCCAACCATGATGGGATGCAAGTGCATAGATGCTATGAATGGTAGTCGTTAGGCATGTGGGTGCAAAGGTCTCATCAAAATCAATGCCTCTTTCTTGAGCATAACATTTTGCAACAAGCCTAGCCTTATACCTATCAACTGTTCCATCAGGATTACACTTTAGCTTGTAGACCCATTTAGTGCCAATGGCCTTTTTTCCAAGAGGAAAATCACATAAAGACCAAGTATCATTCTTCATAATAGCATCATATTTTGATTGCATAACAACCATCCAATTTTTTGAATTTTGTGCTTCATCAAAAGAGACAGGCTCATTCTCATCACAAAGACTAGAGGAAGCCATTGCATAGAAATTTGATGCAAAATAAGCACTATGAGATCTAAACCAACACGATATGACATATGTGCATCTAATTTTCTATCTCGCAAAGTCTACACCAGTCATTAGGCATAGCTTTTGCCTTCTCTATATCAACAAGTGCATCATGTAAATGTGCATGAGAATTGGAATGATCTGCAGCATCATGTGGAGCCTATAAAGGCTGAGAAATTTCCTCATTTGGATCAACACTGGACTAAAAGAGGTAAAAAAGTTTCATACACATCTTTGGAGCTAATTGTGTCTCCTTAGTACATAAAATTAATGGTTGAATTGCATCTTCCATAAAAACAACATCATGGCTAACCAAAATGCATTTAGTGTGTGGATGATAGAGATGATAGCATTTGCATTCAAAACTATACCCAACAAAAATACATTTCACTGCTTTATCATCCAATTTTCTAGGTTGTTATTCAGGCACTAATGCCTTTGCCAAACAACCACATGCAGATGAGGAACAAAAGGCTTGTGACTATGCCAAGCATCATATGGAGTGATAGGTTGTAATGCTTTGGTGAGACACCTATTAAGTACATATGCTACACACATAATAGCCTCAAGCCAAAACTATGTGGTAAAGGCTGACTTTTGACCATCCACCTTTCCATCTCCATGAGAGACCTATTCTTTCTTATAGAAAATTCATCTTTTTAGGTGCATACAACAGTGATGTTTTATCGCACATTCAGCAAAAAATGCATTAAAATCAAAATACATGTATCCCCCCCTTGACTAGAACCATGGGTGCCCAATTTACATGCTAACAGATTTTCAGCCAAAACCAGAAACTATTTGAAGCACATAAACACCTCAGACTTTTATTTCGATGGATACACCCATGTATGCCTAGAGAAATCATAAATAAAAGCCATGAAGTAAAGGTAGTTCCCAAAAGAAGGTGTTTGCATTGGACTAGAGACATCATTGTGAACAAGATACAATTTTTAAATAGCTCAAATTGAACCATTTTTTGGGAAGGAGGAATGCTACATTTTGCCTAAAATACAGCCTTCACAGACATGTTTACAAGGTGCCTCAAGTTCGGGCAGAGAGGAAACCATTTTAGATTTCTGCAGACATAGCAAACTAGCATAATTCAGATCACCAAAGCGTTCATGCCAAAGATTTGCATATGAGATAGCCTGAAAATCTTGTATGACACATGTTGAATCATTCATAGATTTTGCATAGTCTATGAGCTTATACAGCCCACGACATAAAATGTCGGAAGCAATAATGACATCGCCATTTGAAAGATCATGAAATGTACCTGTGTCATCAACAAATTTGACAACCTAACCGATCTTGGCTAATGTTGAAACTAACAATAGATTTTTCTTGATCCCTGTCAAAAACAAAGCATTTGACAATGTGAAAGAACCACCATCAAAAGTAGTCAAAATGATCTTACAAACTCCCATTATAGGATAAGAGGAGTTGTTAGCACATGTGATTGTATTCCCTATAGGGATAGGCTCAAATGAACTGAAGAAGCTACGTTGCAAGGTAATATGTCTGGTTGCCCCACTATCAAAGTACCAAACCTCTTATTCTACTACAGACATACACTGCTCATGACAAGATGGTTCATAGCTGCATATAGTAGTAAACACCCATTCTTCATGTTGCACAAGATTAGCAGACTTGATTTTAGGTGTAGAGACCTCTACAAAATCCATTCTAGCCTCTTTTTTCTTTGCCTCTTTTGAAACCAGCTTTGGATAACTCTTTATGACATGATCATTTCCTTTACAATATTGACAACATTATCTATGCTTTTCTATTTTCTTCTCATCTTTGTCTTCCCTCTTTGACTTTGTAGCATTAGCAGATTTTTTCTTAATAGTAGATGAGCTCCATTTACCTTTGCCCTTCTAACTAGCTAGGAAAGATCAATCTGCAACATGCATAATGGACATGTTCTACCTGGATTGATCTTCTTGAAGCAAAATAAATACTAACTCCTCAAATCTTAAGGCATTTTGATTGCCTTTCATCATTAATCAAAGAGTAAAAGCAAAACTATGATATGAATATGGAAGACCATTAAGAACGATCTACACAAGTGAACTATCTAGCGAGACTTCATCAGCAGAGATCAACTTCTCCTTCAAATCTTTGATCTTTGTCAAAAAATTATCCATAGAATCTCCTTCATTGATATGTTCACTCTCCAATTGTTTTCAAAGGTAAGCAACATGAGCCTCATTTTTTGCATGGTATAAAGTACTAAGTGTATCCCAAGCATCCTTTGTTGTTTTGCAAGAGCAAATGTGAGGGATAATGGCACATTTGACAAACAAAGCTATCAATGCATGTGCCTAAGCATCTCTGCCATCCCAACAAAGTTACTATGTAGTAGGTGTAGTATGAAGCACAACACAAACAAGAATTTGAAGATCATTATCTTCATGCCATCTGTATCACCTTCAAAAGTTGTATTCCCAAGTGTAGTAGGGCATTGTTCAATACCCTCCACAATATTCCACAACCCTTTTGCTACCAATACATGGCACATCATATATGCCCATGACAAATAATTAGTACCATCCAACATGTCCTCAACAACCAACATAAGGAATACATCATTGCTTTTAGCCATGGCCACTCACTAAATACCTTGATGCAAAAAGATGATTCTATCTCAAAAAGTTGCATTTTTTAGCACATATTGTGATTCCTCTTAATCAATTGGCTCATGTGAAGTCGGGTACTTTCTAGAGGGTGTGGAATGCGATCTTGCTTTCCAATATTTAAAAGTACTTCTTATTAAAGCACCTTTTTCAAGCTCTATATTGGACTCATCATTTCTATGTGTTTGTTGATGCATCTAATGTTGCTATTGGTAGCATCCTTATGTAGAAGGCTATCCCTTGATATCATCCAATTTATTATGTTAACCATTGACTTATTAAAGCTGAGAAAAACTACTTTATTATCAAATGGGAATGTCTGGGGTTGATATAATGTATTAAGAAGTTCCACTAGTACTTTCTTTGCCATCAATTTACTTTTCATGTGTACCATTCTGCATTGCTCTATTTGATTAAGCAGTAGAATTTGGCAAGATGATTTGCATGGTAGGTGTTATTGATGTAGGAGTTTGACTATGATGTGCTGCATCACCCATGATCTTCTCAAGTGACTACTAATTTTTTTTTTATCATGCCTGGATTCTGGTGAGCCTCTCATGGTATGATGAAATGCTTTCTTTTTTTTCCATGGGAGTGCCCCTCGCTCACTTAGTTTATGACTCATAAAAAAAAATTTGCTCTTTGGATTCGGTGCTTCTTTGTAATTTTGGAACAACTTTATTTTGAGGATATCACAAGCATATGGCTTTGATGTGTTTCCCCTCATGAGGTGGCCACAATGATCATGGAAGCCCATTCGGGACTTTTTGATGGTCATTGTGTGTTAATGAGCTCACAATTCAAAAAATCCTACATAGTGGTCTTTGGTGATCCACATTACATAAATATGTCAAAGCATTTGTCCATACATGCAATCCTTGTCAACTAATTGGAGAACCATACGATGTGCACTGTTTTCCTTTGAAGCGGGTGTTCCCTATAGAATCCTTTCAAAAAATGGGGTCCTAATTTTATTGGTTTGATTTGTCCACCAATGACACATTCTAGAAAAACCTTTATTCTGACATGTTTAATTTATGTTACCCGATGGGCAAAAGCTTGGTCACTAAAACATGCCATAATAGGTAGTGTGATACTTGTTTTCTTAATCGATATGTCATGCATATCATGATGATTATCATATCGAGCATAAGTTTACTTCTCCTTATTATCCTCGGACCAATGGTTTAGTAGAAAGCACTGACAAAGTGTTGCTAATGATGTTGCAAACTCGACCACTCAGATAAGTGGGAATAGTATTTACTAATGGTTATCTGGGCCAATTGGACCTCTTATAAGGTCACCATAGGATTTACACCTTTTAAATCAGCCTATGGCTTAGAAGCTATAACATCTCTAGATTTTACTATTTTGAGTATGAGAGTTGTAGTCTAAGACCAATTGTGACCAAAGGAATCTTTCACTTATTGAATCCATTTCTCGCAACATCTAAGAGTTCCTTATCATATGTACTGTAATTCTTTTCAGAAGGGTTAAGTTTTCCAAATGCAATGGGATGATCATTTTGCATTAAGACAACACTTATACCTAAACCACTAGCATCTGTAACTACATGTAAAGGTTGTGCAAAATATGATAATTGCAAAATAGGTGCATGAGAAAGTGCATGTTTGATTTTTTCAAAGATTGTTGTTGTTCTAATCCCCATGCAAATTTTAACTTTTCTTCAATAATAATGTGAGTGGAAGTGCTAAATAAGAAAAACCTTTAACAAACCTTCTATATAAACTAGCTAACCCTAGAAAAGAGTGTACATCATTCATGAGGTATAGGCCATTCTTCAATTACTTTAATTTTCTTTAGATCTACATGAATGCCTTGACTAGAAACAATATGACCTAAATATTCTAAATCTTTTTGAAAGAAATAACTCTTTTTAGGATTGACATAAAGTTTGTTTTTGCATAACAAATTGAAGATTGTTGCTAAATGATTTGCATGGTCATCATCAATCTCACAATAGACAATTATATCATCAAAGAAAATAAGAACAAAAGCTTGGAACTTAAGAAAAATGTTATTCATCATATGCGCAAATGTAGCAGGTGCATGGGTGAGTCCAAAAGGCATTACCACAAATTCAAAGTGACAAGTCTAAATTCTAAAGGAAGTCTTGTAAGTGTCATTTTGTGTCGTCCATATCTGACGATACCCAGATTTAAGGTCAATTTTGTTAAAGACATGTGCTCCACAAAGTTTATCTAGCACATCATCAATCCTAGGAATAGGATATCTATTTTTAATTGTGATCTTATTGAGTGCTCTATAGTCAATGCGCATCCTATAAGCCTTGTTTTTCTTTTCTAGTAAAAGAGCGGTGCTCCAAAGGGAGAAGAACTAGGTCTTATAAGTCCTTTCTGAAGTAAATCCTTAACTTGATTAGCTATTTCTTGTTGATGTAAATGTCCATGCCTATAAGGTGCTTTATGGGGAGGAGAACTACTAGGAAGTAAGTCTATAATATGGTCAAGAGATCCCCTAGAAGGTGATAGTTTAGAAGGAAAATCAGCCAAACAATCCTTACAAGAATCCATAAATTATTTATGCGCATTAGGAAGTGTATGTGTGTAATCAACTATGTTATTGACAAAAATAATACATGAGTTGTAGCCTTTCCTAAATGCACATTTTACTTGAGTATTACTAATTAATGGAAATGGTTGGAATTCATGCATTGCAGACAAACAAATAGCTTGATTGTTAAACTTAAAACTCATTGTGTGTGTATGATATCAATGCATGGATTATAATGATGATGAAAAGGCATACCAAGTATAACATCATAGGACCGCAAAGGAGAAATTAAAAATGTGCATTCATCTATGTATGAACCTATACAAATCTGAATGTTATGCACTTCACTTGTAACATTATATCTATTTCCTTGAAATGCAGCCTTAACTTTATACATAGAAGAAAGCGGGTGTAATTGGGGATCTTGCACTAGTGTATGAGAAATAAAATCATCATGTAAAATATTAACAACTTTACCGTTAATAGTACCTTGCATGAAAATTAAAGAATGAATAGAAATTTTGTTACCCAAGGTACTTAGATCCTGTTTGAATGCTTCTTCGGTCCAATCTGGTTGAGTGTCTTCATGAACCGCCTCCATGTTGTGTACTTGAGCTCCGACAAGCTTCATGTCATTACTTCAGAACCTAAATTTAGCTTTATTATGATCAAACTTACCACAATGCCAGCAAGTGATACGGGGCCTCTTTTGTTGAGCATCCATCGTCGTAGTTTGAAGGGTTGGAGGTTTGCTAGGTTGTAAGGGGGTTGTCCTGGGTACTGGTGAGAAATTGGATTGAGGAGGGCATTGAAAAGTAGGTGCGAGTTGAAAAGTAGGAGAAGAAAAATTAGAAAAAGGATGCTTGAAAGGAAAATTAGGCTTGCTTGGTTGTTGTCGTTGACGCGTTTGTTGTAAGCGAATAGAGTTGGTGATGTATTGAAACTCCTTCTCAGCATCATGTGCAAAAGAAATAGCTTCATAGAGGGTCATAGGATGTAGTGTGTTGAGCTTAGCTTGGATTCCCATCTCCAAACCATCTTCATACTTTCGTTGCAAGGTATCTTCAGGAATCGTTTCAAGTGACCGAATCAGAAGTAGTCATTGCCAAAAATGTTCAGTGTAGGTAGACATAGTGTCTCCATCTTTCCATCCAAAAGTTGTCCATCATCGATGAGCATGTAAATGGAATTGGGGAGGAAGGAAAGACTCTTTGATCTTTTCTTGAAATGCAACCCATGTGATGGGGCAGTCGATGCTATGTCGCAAAACATTCCACCATAATTGGGCCTTACCCACCAAATAATTAGTAACAAATTTTACTTTTTCAATTTCAGAATAGGATTCATTGTAATGAAAATCATCAAATTGGGATAGCCATGAAAGAACAAATTGGCCATCCTTGCATCCATCAAATTGCAAAAATTGGAAATTTTGCACCAATCTTGGACTACGTGCCTTGTTCTTGAGCGGTGATAATGGGCTTCACCATCCCAACTAGGTTATTGTCATCACTTTGAAGTTTCTGGAGTGCAACATCACGTTCGTTCTGTGCATTTTGGAGTTCTTTCTACAAAGGTTCCGGCTATTGCTCATGTGTTACCCTAGGTAGGGGTGATGTACCAAAATCCTTGGTGTTATGGGTAGGGTTCATGGCCTTATATAGAACCAAAACCTAGGACTGAACCAGACGGTTGAGACTAATGTCGAATTGTGAATGGAAGGAACGATGGGAATCACAACTAGATGCCAAGAAACCACCTCTGTAGATGTTCCTTGGCTTTGATACCACTATTAATCAGATCCCCACACATGCACGTACACAGAGGATAGTATCGAAAAAAAATCTTAGAAAGGTCAAAGAATAGGAAGAGACAAGAGAATCGACACCATATTGGGTACAATATCCCCCCACATACTCTGATGGACGAGTCTATTAGAGCATGTGTATTCATAGGTATTTTTCATTATGTCTTGAATAGAAGATACATGAGGGCAGCGCTTCGAAAAGTGTGTGTTTACAAAAATCTTCTTTATTTACAAAATCATTGCTTTTCAAGTGATCTATTATTTTTACAAAAATGTAGCTTTCTAAGGTGATCTATTACTTTTACAAAAAATAACTAAAATACTATCTTCTAAATATTTTCCTAAATTATTAAATAAGTCCACATACGTTCACACCATCATGAGTCTTCACCTGATAAATCAAAACAAAAATCACATTAAAACCCTCATGAAATTAAAATACATATAACATTCCATTATTCCATAAAGTATAACACTCCATTATTCCATAAAGTATAACATCCCACAATTTTCTTATACATAGTAGCATTTTCTAATGCTTTACCTGATGTAGTATCCAACTTCAAATTCTAATCTAATGGCATAGAAATTGGCTTACAATCAGCCATACCATTCTTTTGCAGCATAGTCAAGGTATATTGCCTTTGTGACATCCATATACCTATCTATGTATGTATAAACACAATGCCCAAGAAATAGCACAACACACCAAGAACTTTCATGTCGAATTCTTGCATAAGAAAGTTGTGTTACCTCTTTAATTCCTTCTTTATTATCACCACCTACAATCAAGTCATCAACATAAATAGCCACAACCATGATGCCATCATCACCCTTCCTTACATATAGTGAATGATCCGCATCACACATAGAAAATCCAATGGTGGTTAAGTAATAGAAAATCCTTGCATGCCAAGCATGAGGGGCTTGCTTAAGCTTATAAAAAGCCTTTTGCAACCTGCAAACATATTCAGGGTTCTTTGAATCGTCATATCCTTGTGGCTGGTCCATGTATATTTTTTTCTGCAAATCACCATGTAAGAAAGCATTCTTCACGTCCATCTGATGCAAAGTCCATCCTTTTGTTGTAGTTAATGCAATAAGTGCTCTAACAGTAGAAATTTTAGCTACAGGGATGAACTTTTCCTCATAATCAATGCCATATGTCCGTGCATATCCTTTTGCTACCAATCATGCTTTATACCTTCTTATGCTACCATCAACATTGTGATTTACCTTGTAAACCCACTTGCAGCCTATGGGTTTCTTTCCTTGCAGCAATGGAACTAGCTTCCATGCTTCATTTACATAAAGTGACCATCTCCTCATCCATAGCTTTCTCCCAATTTGCATTTCCAAATGCATCTTCAAAACAAGAAGGTTCAACATCTTGTATTACCTCGTTCATGTAGGCACAGTGATGAGCCATGTAATTGTCATACGTTAATCGTTGCACTGAATTTTGCATCCTCCCAAATATTCTTTGTCCTGTGGTCACTTCTCCTTGTATCATCTACATGTGTCTTTCTTACTCATGGTGTCTTCATAGAGGACAATCCAAGTTTCTCATTAAGGCTCTTTTATGAACTGCTGGAATCTCCATCAATGTCTTCAAAAAACGTAGATGTTTTACTACTGATTGAAAGCTTTTCTTCACCTTTCTTGGATGTAGTCCATGAATTTGTTAGATTGAAATTTCCACGCAATCTTCCACTCCATGGATTTGAGTTGGAACTGTTGATTGGTGACACATCAGTTCCACTCAAAAGTTGAGATTCTTCACTTGATTTTTTAGCATTTCCTTTGTCATTTGAGTCAAGATTAAGTCCTTCTTTGGCATTCACATAAAAGCTTGACATTTCATCAAACACCACATCTCTACTTACCTTCAACTATCGTGTGAGTGGATTGTAGCATTTATATCCCTTTTGCTCAAGGGAGTACCCAATGAAGATGCATTTTTTTGCCTTTGGATCAAGCTTCATCCTCAACTCATTTGGGAAATGTACATATGCAGTACATCCGATAGTTTCATATGTGATAAGTTTGGGTTTTTGCTTGTAAAATTCTCTTCAGGTGTAACTTAATGTACAACAACAGTCCGAGTTCTACTCATGATGTATACAACAATGTGCACAACTTTTGCCCAATAACAATGAAGCATATTCTTCTCAGCCATCAAGGCTCTTGATATTTTTGCAATATGTCTATTTTTGCATTCAGCAACACCATTCTGTTGTGGTGTGTACGTGCACAAAAATTGCCTTCAAATTCCATGACTTTTAAAAAAATTGTTGAACTCATTTGACATGTATTCACCTCCTCCATCAAATCTTAAGATCTGAATATATTTCCCTATCTGCTTTTCCACCATAGCCTTGAAATTCTAAAAGTGAGTAAACACCTCACTCTTCTATTTCATGAAGTATACTCATACTTTTCATGTATGTTCATAAATGAAAGTGACATAAAACTTGTAGCCTCCCATATATGTGGTCTTTGCACGACCCCAAACATCTATATGTACTATTTCTAGCACATTCTCACTAACATACTTGTCATGCAAAAATGATGCCCCTTGATTGTTTACCAAATTGACATGCTACACATATCTTCTGCATCTCTAAAAAGTTGAAATTTGGGAGTCCATTGACAAGCTCCTTTGATTGCATGAATTTTAGCATCTGCAAATTTGCATGTCCAATTTGCTTTTTCCAAATCTCTATATCAGCAATAACGCCTGCACCTTTTGTAAACATGGCTACATTCATTTCAAGAATTTTCATATTCAAGGTAAACATTTTGCCAACTTTGTTCCCTTTAGCGACCAACCTTTCATTCTATTTGCACTCTTCTACATATAAACCATCAACATTGAACCTGACTTGTAATCCATGTTCAACCATTTGTCCAACAAAAACTAGATACTTTGCTATATTCAAAGCATGAAGCACATTCGTAGGATGTTTTACCTTCCCATCCTCTATAGATAGTGCTATGTTTCCTGTATGCTCGATAGGATGTGATGTATCATCACCTATTTCAAAATATCCAAGAACTCATAATTTTTGCAAACTACTAAACCATTATGCATGAATGGTCATGTAGTTTGAAGCACCTAAATAAACATACTAGGCATCACCATTAAATTTTGAAAGAAGACACCAAATCATCTGCACTTGTTGATGCATACTTGTTGATATATTTAGGTAGTGATGTGTGTGAACACTCTAGGACCATCGTGGCACTTTTTTTCCTCTTTAGGAGGTTTTTTCCCCCGGCTTATATATACACCTATTGCCCTAATGGGCTACTTATCTTTGTACATTCTAGTGGTAATACATTCTCTATTGTGTGGTGCTCCAAGCTTCTTCTTCTTCCTTGTGTTGTTCATGTGCTTCCATAGATGTCTAACTCCAACAATTGGTATCAAAGCAGTTCGCCGCTTCATCTAGGGCATCATCGACATCTCTCCAATTGCAGTCTCAGAATCGCACGAAATTTGGTGAGCATACTCAGGGTGTTTCAGAGATCGAAGCTCGTTTCAGCCTCCAAACGCACTATCATAGTGCTTGTGCAGGCTATTTCGTCTTTTTGTGCCAAAGGTATATACCAGTTTTGGTTCGCCAGTATAAGAGTGTCGAAGTCTTCTACATGTTTAGTGGAATTTATTTGGGCAATTTTGCTCAACTTTTTGAGATATAGTCAATTTTTTGCATCAAGGTATTTTAGCCACCGACCATGGCTGAAAGCAATGATGTATTCCGTATGTTGGTTGTTGAGGATAAGTTGGATGGTACCGACTACCCGTTATGGTCTTACATGATGCGACATGTACTGGTTGTAAAAGGACTGTGGAACATTGTGTAGGGTGTTGAAAAATATCCTATCACCCCTGCAATTGTTACATCTGCAGGTACTAAAGATGATGCAAAAGGTGTCGAGTATGATGATATTCTGCATATTCCTGTTCATGTTGCAGCTTCTGCTACACCTACTATAGAGCAAATTTGTTGAGATGGTAGAGATGCCCAGGCACATGCATTCATAGCTTTGACTATCAAACATGCCATTATTCCTCACATTCGCTCTTGCAAAACAGCTAAGGATGCTTGGGATACACTTACCACATTGTACCACGCTAGGAATGAGGCTCATATTGCTTACCTTGGAAAACAGTTGGAGAGTGAGCACATGAATGAAGGTGATTCTATGGACAATTTTCTAACAAAGATCAAGGATTTGAAGGAACGCTTGATTTCTATAGATGAGGTCCTTCCTGACAGTTCACTTGTGCAGACTGTTCTGAATGGTCTTCCTGACTCATATCAGAGTTTTGCTTCTACTCTTCGTTTGATGATGAAAGTCAATCCAAATGCCTTAACATTTGAAGAGTTAGTTTCTGTTTTGTTGCACGAAGACTAGTCTAGGTAGAACACGTCTATCATGCGTGTTGGAGATCAAGCTTTCCTGGCTAGTCAGAAGGGCAAAGGAAAATGGAGCTCTTCTATTAGTAAGTAGAAATCTGCAAATGCTGCACATTCGAAGAAGGAAGACAAAGATGAGAAGAAATCACAAAAGCAAAAATTGTTTTGCAAATACTGTAAAGCAAATGATCATGTCATTAAGAGTTGTCCAAGACTAGCTACTAAAGAGGCAAAGAAGAAAGAGGCCGGAATGGCTGTTGCAAAGGCCTCTACACCAAAAACAGAGTTTGCTAATCTTGTGCAGGATGAAGAATGGGCATTTACTATTGTTTGCACTTTTGACCCATCTTCTCATGAGTAGTGCATGTCTGCAATAGACTCAGATGTTTGGTACTTTGATAGTGGGGTGACCAAACATATTACCTCTCAGCGTTTCTTCTCTTCACTCGAGCTTGCCCCTACAGGGAATACCATTACATGCACCAACAACTCCTCTTATCCTGTTATGAGAGTTGGTAAGATCATTTTGACTACTACTAATGGTAGTTCTTTCACTTTGTCAGATGCTTTATTTGTGCTAAGGATCAAGAAAAATCTATTATCAGTTTCTACATTAGTCAAGATTGGCTTGGTTGTTAAATTCGTTGATGACAGATGTACAATTCATGATCTGTCAAATGGCGATGTCATTATTGTTTTTGGCATTTTATGTCATGGGCTATATAAGTTCATAGACTATGAAAGATCTGTAAACAATTCAGCATGTGCAGTACATGATTCTCACCCTATGTCAGATGCAAAGCTTTGGGGTGTACACTTTGTTCATATGAATTTTGCTAGTTTGCTACGCCTGTAGAAATTTGAAATGGTGTCCTCTTTGCCCAAACTTGAGGCACCTAGTAAACATGCATGTGAAGGCTGTAGTTTGGGCAAAATGCAGTGTTCTTCCTTTCCAAAAGATGCTTCAGTTCAAGCTAATCAGAAATTGGAGCTGGTTTATAGTGATGTCTGCAGTCCTATGCAAACACCCTCTTTTGGAAATTATCTTTACTTCGTGACTTTCATTGATGATTTTTCCAGGCATGCAAGGGTATATCCATTGAAGCCAAAGTCCGAAGTGTTTATGTGCTTCAAACAGTTTCTGGTTTTGGTTGAAAATCTATCAGCATGTAAAATGGGCACCTTCCGTTCTGATCGAGGGGGGGAATACATGTCTTCTGACTTTAATGCATTTCTGGCTAAACGTGGTATAAAACATCAGTGTCCAGTGCCGTATACACCTCAACAGAATGGAGTTGCTGAATGGAAGAATAGGTCACTCGTGGAGATGGCAAGGTGTATGGTCAAGAGTCAGGCTTTACCACATAGTTTCTGGCTTGCGGCTGTTATGTGTGCAACATATGTACTTAACAGATGTCCCACTAAAGTGTTGCAGTCTATCACTCCATATGAGGCTTGGCATGGTCCCAAACCATATGTTGCTCATCTGCATGTTTTTTCTTGTATGGCATATGCATTAGTGCCTGAACAACATCATAGAAAATTGGATGATAAAGCAGTAAAATGCATTTTTGTTGGGTACAGTTCTGAAAGTAAAGGCTATCGTCTATATCATCCATAGACTAAATGCATTCTGGTTAGCCATGTTGTTGTTTTTGCGGAAGATGCTATTCAGCCATTGCTTTCATGTCCTAAAGAGACATTTGTTAGCTCCAAAGACATGTATGATACTTTGCTGCCTCTTTTTACAGGTGGATAGTCTAATGCTGGTCCTAATGAGGCAACTTCTCAGCCTTTGCAGGTTTCATGTGATGATGTAGATCATCCCATTTCTGATGCAGATTTACATGATGCACTTGTTGATGAGAGAGCTGATATTGAGGAGGCAAAAACTATGCCAAAATGGTTGGTGCAGAGTTTGCATGACAACAGATTAGATGCACCTCTATCATATCGTACTCGATCAGGATCTCATAGTGCCTCTTTTGCATCAAATTGCTATGCTATGGCTGCGTCTAGTCTCTGTGATGAGGATGAGCCTGTTTCATTTGAAGAAGCACAAAATTCAAAAAATTGGATGGCTGCTATGCAATCTGAATATGATGTTATACTGAAGAATGGTACCTAGTCTTTATGTGACTTGCCTCTTGGCAATAAGGCCATTGGCACAAAGTGGGTATACAAGCTAAGGCATAAGCCTGATGGAACATTTGATAGGTATAAAGCTAGGCTTGTTGCAAAGGGTTATGCCCAAGAAAGAGGCATTGATTTTTAGGAGACCTTTGCACCTACATGCCGTATGACTACTGTTCGGAGCATCTGTGCACTTGCAACTCATCATGGTTGGAATGTACATTAGTTGGACATTAAAACAACATTTCTGAATGGTGACTTGCATGAAGAAGTGTATGTTTTTCAACCCCGTGGCTTTGTGCAGAAAGGGCATGAAGACCAGGTGTGTAGGTTAAAGAAGGCATCGTATGGTTTAAAGCAAGCACCACATGCTTGGTATGAAAAGATACATGCCTATCTCATTGCACATGGTTTTGAGAACACTCCAACTAAAAGAACCTTATATGTTAAGCGTGCTAATGATGTGCTTTTGATCATTGTGGTATATGTTGATGACATGTTGCCCATTGGTCCTCATGACACACATTTTGCTGATTTTAAGACTGATTTGCATGCCCCATTTGAGATGTCTAATTTTGGGCATTTGCATCATTATTTGGGCATTCAGTTTATGCGCGCTGATGGTGGAATGGCTTTGTGCCAAATGAAATATATTGACACATTATTGCAGCATTTTGGTCTTGAAGATTGTAAACCTATTGCCATTCCTATGGAGACAGGTTTACGATTGAGTCTTCATGATGTTGGAGATGCATTTGATGTTGTTCTCTATCAGCAGGCTGTTGGCTGCTTGATTTACTTATGCATTACTCGACCCGATATTCAGTTTACTGTCTCACAAATGAGCAAGTTTATGCATTGCAGTAGTGTATTGCTAGAACCAACATATATAGCTCAAAGATTGAACCTTAGTAATGATGGAACCACTCCCCCAGTATCTATAGTTCCACTAGCAAAAATGGAGAAAAATTCTAGCAAACCATGCCCTAGAGAATACAAGTATACACGACTCCCTGAATCTCATCATGGAAGATGGGGTTGCATTTTGTTGCACTTGCTATCAACTTGCAAAGTAAACACTACAAAATTTCACAAAAATTGCACTTGTTGGTAGTTGAAGCTATAAAAGTTGACAAGTAAGTGAGTTGTGTAGAGCTACTATTCAGAAATTTTTGAACTATCAGCAGGTTGTTGGATGCTTGATTTACTTATGCATTATTCAGCCAGATATTTAGCTTGTTATCTCACAGATGAGTAGGTTTTATGCATTGCCCAGGTGTTAAGAATTGGCAGGCGATTAAGTGCATCTTTCGCTACTTGAGTGCTACCTAGCTACTTGGGTTGTTTTATCCCAAGGGGGGATCACTACCGCCAGATTTGCATGCTTTTTCTGACTTTGACTATGTTGGTTGCTATGACACTCATGTGTCCACCAGTGGTTTTTGCTTCATGCTTGGTAGCTCATGCATATCTTGGCTAAGCAAGAAGAAGTCTACTATGGCCACTTCCAGTTGTGAGGCTGAGTATAGGGAAGCTTTCATAGCAACCGTTGAGTGTGTGTGGCTCAGACACCTTATGGCTGATTTGGGTGTTGGTCAGTCTTCTGCCACCACCATCTTCACTAACATTCAGAGCACATTGGGAGTTGCGAGGAACTTTGTGTTCCATGCTCGCACTAAGCACATTGAGGTGCATTATCACTATGTCAGGGAGAGGTTCTCTGCTGGAGAGATCAGCTTGGCATATGTGCCCACGTAGGAGAACATTGCAAACCTTTTCACAAAGGCTCTGTCTTAGGAGAAGTTTGAAGCTTTTTGCAAAGATTTGGGCTTAATTCCTTTTGTGGAGTGATTTCCACATAACTTGGCACTTCCTTATACATGAGTGTCGGCTCCTTGTTCACCACATCACTCCCAGGGGGGATTTGTTGATATATTTAGGTAGTGATGTGTGTGAACACTCTAGGACCGCAAGGGCACTTTTTTCCCTCTTAGGAGGTTTTTTTCCCCCAGCTTGTATATACACCTATAGCCCTAATGGGTTACTTATCTTTGTACATTCTCTAGTAATACATTTAAGTCTTGTGTGTTGTGCTCCAAGCTTCTCCTTCTTCCTTGTGTTGTTTGTGTGCTTCCACAGACGTCTAACTCCAACATTGAGTCTCCTACACTTCTCACATTTATCCATGGTTCATGAAGGATTCTTCCTAACACCGGCATGTGTGATGGACTAAACCCACAATACTTATAAATCATCATCCATTTCTAAAGGAGGATGAATGACACGATCCCAATCATAAATGAATTCTTCAAAAATGACCTTTAATTGCAAGGTAATAGCTTCCACCGCAACTTGGAAGTCCTCCTCAAAATTACTAGTAGGATGACCCCATTGTGCCTTCTAAGCCACTTCAACTGCTTTTGTTGCTGTAAAATAAATTGACAATAAGCCCACAAAGTTCTAGTTAACCTTGGTAGATTCAAACAATTGGATCCACAACAACTAGTTTTGTTCTTCCTTCTAGATCGCTTCCAGACTGCTAGCTTTTGATTGCTTAAACTGTTTCTGCAACACAACTATTTTATTAGCCTCCTTTGTATGCCTTAATTCGAGTTGCTCACAAAATGTACTTTTTTCATCAAGCCTTTGTCTAGCTTCTTGTAGTTATTTATCGACCTCGGCAAAATTATTTAACTTCACAACAACCACTTGTAAAATTTTAATCAATGAAGTAATATTTGAATTCAAAGAAATTACATCCTCCTATAACTTATTCACGTTTATCTTTAAATTAGAATTCTCTACCAACATTCTTTGCTTATATTGAAGAGCTTCTTTTGTTGGCCCTGCAGGATCTATTGCTCATCCTCACTCTCTTTCAACCTATTTTCCAAATTTACAAGAGCTAACTATCTTGAAGGTGTTGGAGCCAAATCCATAATTGCTCATTCTCTACCCATAGAAATTGAACATTTTGCTCCCACCATATAGAACTCCCTTCATCCCTTTCCAGTTGTAAAGAGCATACTACCAACATTCTCATAATGTTAGCTAGATAATTGGTGGAGACCTTGTAATATTTAAGGTCTTGGATCCAAATCCATAATTGCTCATTCTCTACCCATAGAAATTGAACATTTTGCTCCCACCATATAGAAATCCCTTCATCCCTTTCCAGTTGTAAACAGCATACTACCAACATTCTCATAATGTTAGCTAGATTTTAAGGGTGGAGCTTTAGAAATTGGGAGGCTATGGGAGCACTTATGATAAGTGGCAAGAAATCACTAATTAGAGCACTTTCGGTTATTCAGATGTATCAATATGCTTGTTAGCACCAATTTTGAGATTTTAAGGGTGGAGCTTTAGAAATTGGGAGGTTGGTGGGAGCACTCATGGTAAGTGGCAAAAATCACTAATAAGAGCACTTTCGGTTATTCAAGGTGTATCAATATGCTTGCTGGCCACACACACTTTACAGAGGGAGGGGGCAGGTCAGGATCAGTCACTCTAGTTCCCATCCATCCAATTTTAGAAAGGAAGTGGAGGACAATATTTTGTTTTGAGTATTCAACTGATTTTAGCATCGTTAATGATGTTATCAAGATCTTAAATCACATGCACATAGAGGTTATGAATGTTGAAAACACATAGAAAAAATAGATACACAAGGAAATGAGATAGAACGCAATATTGGGTGCAATCTTCCCCCATGCACTCTGCTACAACAGTCGACAGACTGCATGTATTTATAGGATTTTTTTAATTATGTTGAAATAGTGGTATTACAAGAGAGCGGCTTCAAAAAGCATGCATGAAATTAAAAGTTGGTTTCTTTTGTAGAGAGCCTTTGCTTTTAATAACAGAAAATAGGGTCTACAATGACCCTTATTCTAATCACTACTTTACTAACTGCTTCTAAAAATAGAACCCTCTACATGGGTTTATTTACAAACTATATAAATTATAAATCGTATTATTGATGTTTGTCCTTTTCACGCCCTCATGAACCTTTAGCTGCTATATCAAAAACACCAAAACATATTAATACATTAATAAATTAACACTCCAACAATTCCTTCTTCAACACATTCCATAATTCATAACACGCCCCTTAGTTCAAAAAGCAATTGACCTCAGTTGATAAAATAAAATAAACATGGATGGCCAGTCACATGTTCCATCACTAAACAAACACATGCATGGAAATGTTCATGGAGGAGTTACATTATTGTTTTTGTGTATGATATGCAGAAATTAAGTGATCATAATGGGGTGTTAATTGTTCTTTATGTATCCATTGACATTCTTCAATAGAGTGATTTTTGTACTTAATTAAATATTGATGATATTGAGTACCTCTGAATGTAGTAGTGACATCATGATCAATTATTTTCTGAGGAATTAAGATTTCATATTGTTCTTCAATTGAACGAGGGTCATCAAGAAGTGGAGTGAGTGGTAAAGTTCCTTTAAATGGTTTAAGTAAATTAATATGAAAAGAGTTATGTATATTCCAATGAGATGGTATACCTAATCTGAATGAATTATCATTAATTTTTTGTATAATGCAAAACGGTCCATAATATCATGGTGCAAGTTTAATTTTAGGATGCTGCAAAATATTTTTGAGACGTCTTTTAATGATACGCAACCATACAAGATCATTTTCCTTGAATTCCTTGCCTAATCATTTTGTATTGAAGTTACATGTATAATGTTCTTGACTTTTCCTAATGTGCTTGTGAACATGAAGTATAGAAATGTGACCTTGAGCAATAGAATCCGCCATTAGAATGTAAGTTTGAGTGAGTGACATGGGAGTGGGAAGCTTTTTACCATAAACAATTTCAAAAGGTGCACGACCAGTAGTGGTGTGTGTGGTGTTATTGTAAGCAAATTGAGTGGCAAATTTTCATCCCAATTAGTGGGACTATCTAATGAATTAAATGCAATAAATCAAGAATAGTATTGTTTGTAGCCTCACTTTGTCCATTATTTTCACGATGAAATGCAGAGCTAGAATCTATGTTAGAACCAAATTGTTGAAATAAGGCAACCCAAAAATGATTACAAAATCTAATGTCACGATTAGATAACATTACTTTAGGAAATCCATGATGTGGGGAAATGCATTTAATGAATAATTTTGAAGCCTGAGGTGTAGGCAAAGTTTTTCTACAAGGAATGAAATATGCATATTTACTACACCTATCAACTATTGTACATATCATATCATTATGTGATGAAGTGATAGGAAGACCTATGATAAAATCCATAGAGATTCGTTCCCATGGTTCGCTCAAAATGGGAAGTGGCATTAATAATCCAAATGGTTTACCATGATGGCATTTTACACGCGGACATACAATGCATTGAGAAACATAATGTGCAATATCTTTTTCCACGTGGGGCCAAAAGAAGAAATCTTTGCAAGCAAAAATGGTACTCTATATGCCTCTATGATCCATATAAGATGGTTCATGCATTTCTTTGATGAAAAAATCTTTAAAATCTTGGGTTATGCATAATCGATGTTGAAAATAAAGTAACCCATGATGAAATGTATAATGTTTATCAGTTAAAGGTGCACCATTGTTGAATTCATGCCATGCATGTGAAAAATACAAATCAGATGCATGTGGAAATCATTGCTTGAAAGGAATGAATTTGGATTGCAGAAGTATTATGCAAAACAACAAAATGTGAAGGAAAATGGCTAAGAGCATGAGCTACGACATTAGCTTTACTAGGTTGATATTGGATCATGGGCTGGAAATTTTGAATGAATGAAGCCCATTTAAGATGTCGATCAGAGATTAAGAGCTTAACTGTTGATCGATTTTGATTAAGACTTCAAATCCCATAAGATAGTGTTTCCAAATTCACAAAGCATGCACAACTGATAACAAATCTTTATCATATGTACTATAATTCTTTTATGAGGGCTTAAGCTTCCTACTCTCAAATGCAATGGGATGATCATTTTGCATTAAAAAAGCACCTATTCCTAAACCACTAGCATCAGTAACGACATGAAATGGTTGTGAAAAATCAAGAAACTCTAAAACAACTACATGTGAAAGTGCATGTTTGAGTTTTTCAAAGGATTGTTGTTGGGTAAGTTCCCATGCAAATTTTATTTTCTTTTTCAATAACAAGGTAAGGAGCAAAGCTAAATAAGAAAATTTTCGAACAAACTTCCTATAGAAACTAGCCTACCCAAGAAAAGTACAAACACTGTTGACTGATTGTGGTGTAGGCCATTCTACTATAACTTTAATCTTTTTTGGATCCACATGCATGCCTTCACTTGAAATAATATGTTCTAGATATTCTAACTTACATTGAAATAAGTAACTCTTTTCAAGATTAGCATAAAGTGTGTTCTCTTGTAGCAAATGAAAAACTATTTTAAGATGCTTCTCATGCTCACTATCATTCTTACTGTAAACAAGTATCTCGTCAAAGAATACAAGAACAAAAGCTTGGTAATCAAGAAAAGTATTTTTCATCATTCGTGCAAATGTAGAAGGAGCATTAGTAAGTCCAAAGGGCATTACCATAAATTCATAATGGCCGGTTAGAGTTCTAAATGCAGTCTTAAAAATATCACTTTGTGTCATACGAATATGATGGTAACCCGATTTAAGATCGATTTTACTAAAGACATGAGCTCCTCGTAGTTTATCTAGGAGATCATCTATTCAAGGAATAGGGTATCTATTCTTTATTGTGATCTTGTTAAGGGCTCTATAATCAATGCACATTCGATAAGTTTCATTGTTCTTCTCTACTAAAAGAATTGGTGCTCCAAATGGGGAGGAACTAGGCCTTATAAGTCCTTTGTGGAGTAAATCTTTACACTTGGTTTTCTATTTCCTTTTGATTTAGTGGGCCATGCCTATAAGGTGCTTTTTGAGGAGGAGAACTACAAGGAGTTAAGTCTATGCTATGGTCAAAGGATCCCCACGATGGCGGTACTTCAGAGGGATAATTAGATGTAAAACAATCCTTATAAGTAGTCATGAAAGGTTTATGTCCATCAGGAAGTGTATGAGTATAATCATTTATGACATTGAATAAAACAATGCATGAATTGACTCCGTTCCTAAATGCACGTTTTACTTGAGTGTGACTAATCAATGGAAATGGTTGGAAATCATGCAGCGTAGACAAAGTAATGATTTGACCTTTAAATTCAAACTTAAAGGTATGTGTATGGTATATTTATGATGAAACGACATACTGAGTATAACGTTGTAAGATTGCAAAGGTGCAATTAAAAATGTTTGTGCATCTACATATGGGCCTACGTGTTGGAAGTGAGGTAGGCCCTTGGCTCATGTCACAGGTCCATGGTTCCATAGTTCCAATCATGTACAACATTAATTCCAGCAATCTTCCATATTGACAAAACATGAACATACCACAACTTAATCATATTGATGATGAGACAAAGATAGAGAAAGAATAGACGACATGTGTAAGGTGTTACATAAGCCATCACTTACTCATAGTATCATATATACCAATGTTCAATGTACAATGTGGGAGCAAAACTCTCAACCACTCTATGTGATGAGAAATAGATGGAAGAGTGAGTGTACAATGTAACAAACATATTCAGATGTATGGGTAGTAATCTGAATATACATGAGATGTGTGACCTAATAGGTTATAGAAGAGAGAATATGAGTGACTGAAAGCGGAAGGATCAGTGTGAAACTGATAGTAAACAAACCCTCATCTGAACTCAGGCTATGCAAGACCCTAAGTTAGATACATGTGTGAAAAGATCACATACTTATAAAGTAGCATAGAATGCTAACAAGTTTGCTGCTAGAAATCCTCAAACTCATGTGAACACACCTTCTTAAACATCTCATCAAAATATGCATAAAGCATATACGTACTGTTTCTCTTGTACCTATGCTGAATAGGACGACTCCTAATATGAACGCCACGGCCTCCATAAAATTCAAGTAGTACCTGTGTGCATAAAGAGAATATGCACCTGAATACTTAACATAAGATGTAAATCTTATGTTAACCACCATCCAATGTCTTTGAAGTAGCCCGATATCTTCTTGTAGAAGACAATCTTCAACCTGACATCTTCTTTGTAGAAGACAATCTTCAAATACACCATGTAGATGGCCGATCCTCACCATCAAGCTGCTAATGACCAAGTCTTCTTGCCATGAACAAGAGATAACCTCCTCTCCATGAGCTAGGGTATGAGCACACCCTTCATCTTCTCCAAGAAGAATCATTAAGAAGAACTCCATAGCTGCTCCTCAACATGCTTCAAGTTAGCACCATGGCTGCCCCATGTGCTAGAAGAAACACCACCTCTATTGAGGTCCAAGCTTCAAGCTTGTGTTGAATACTAGGTGAAGGATGAATACAAGTGAGCCCAACTTGTTCTTATATAGTATTAGTTGATCTTGAAAAGCTTCTTCAAAAGCTAAAATAAATCCACGATCGCTACGCGAATATATTTTCAACTACGCGAATAGATTGTTGAAAAACGCTCTCCGTCCGTCGTTTATCTTTTATAAATAAAGCAAATAACAAAAGCTCTTCCGCGATGTGCGTTTCCAGGAATCGAACTCGCGTCGGCAGGTTAAGAGGCTTACACCTTATCCACATTGCCACTCTTGTCTTGTACAAGGAGTAGTAAAGAGTCCTACATTGCTTGTTTCCACCCGTCAGTTTGAGGTAGTATAAAAGCTTGTAGAGGAAGTCTTTAGAGATTCTATACTTGCTGTATTCTCTGAGCAAGATTGACAAGCTTTGACCACTTTCCAACCAATAAGACATTGTTTTCCAACAATCCCCCCTGCAATGGCATATTGGTTCAAACTGAACTGAATCTGCAAACTGTCACAATCTGCAAATTACCACAAGCTTCAAGCTTGTACTCCCGTACTTCTGAACTTGTTCTTCAAAAGTCTTCTTCAAAACTGAATTTGACTTTCTTCAAAAATCTGAACTTGTTGAATATGAACCATAATACTTGAGAAAATATGTAAACTAGATATCCAATAGTGTACTTATCAAGCAATCACTGCTTGACAACAAATATAGCATGAACTGTCTCTAAACCTACTATCTCCTGTTTTCAAAAACCTAAAAACATACACTAAGATCCATATATTTGCATTTACCTTCCAAAAAGGTTTCTCAACGTATTTCTACTGCGTCATGTAAATACACTAAACAAAATCAGGAACTGAATCCTGGAACCTGTGACTGTCAACTCACAACTTAGCGCATTATGAACACTACTGGTTCATCTTTGACTGTACTCAAGTCAAATCCACTCAACTCAATTGTAATCAACTGAAATATGATTCAAAAATGTATGATGTCATCATGTCTTCATCCTTTAAATCCTTCATACCTCTTTCCTTAAAAACTTGGTATAAACATATATGTGCGCACTTCTGAAATATACCTTTCTGAAATATCAAGTTTCTCTTCAATAGAACTCTGAAACCTTCTCCTGAACAAGAACATCCTAACAGGAACTTTCTCCAAACATTCTTCTTCTTCCTTCTTCTTTCAAAGCTGGAACATAAAGAGAACCTGACAAAGGAAATATAAGAATACTTGAAATAGGAATACCTGTAGGTATGAATCTGCATTCTTTCACATATGGCTTGAAAATAAGTCTTCATGTTTCATCACCCCCCTGGATGATTTAACACTAGTATCCAGTATTCTTTAAATATATCAGACTTTATGAAATGTGGAACCTCTTCCTTCATAAATCTGATGTTCAATGATTAATACCTGTATCTGAAACAAAATATGTGAACCCTTTTTATTAGCACTGTACACATGCCAATAGCTTTCCATGTCATTCCTTAGCTTTCCATATTGTAGAATAAGGTTAGCTGATCCTAACATAACAAAACCTTGCTGAAAGCTTTATAGGATTCATAACCTTCTGCAACATAACAAGTATTTTCTATCTCTCTGCAACACAAATCTGATAGAACTTGAATCTTTGACTTACTTCTTCCAATGTTAAGAATCTTCACAAACAAGGATAGACAACTAAATCATAAATACTCAAGATCATACAAGATCTATCCAAGATCAATGATCTCTCTTGTGTAGAATCTGCTCTCATCAAACCTTCATGTCTGAATGTTTGATTTGTTTACCTAAATGTCTCCAAGTGTCCATGCTTCTCAAAAAGTTGTAAAACTTTTCTTCAAACAAAGCCTTCCAAGAATTTGCAATTCCTAGTTGAAACATAAGTGGACAAACTTGTCACCTTGAGAACTCCAAAAGCTACAAGTTGATACTTCATAACTTTCATATTTTACTCGGGTGAAATGTGATAGTACCTGCTTGATTTTCTTTTGGCTAACTCCACTTCTTAATCAAGTGATAGGATCTGATGGAACACATTTTTGAATACAAACATGTATCCAAAATCAAGACAATCACTGAAAGTAGATTCTTCAAATGACTTGTACATCAGCAAATCTGAATTTTCTGAAGTTTTCTGAAAATACTGAATATGAGGTAACCTTTTCCAAACATGAAACCTCAACCCAAGTCTTGAACATCTGCTACAAAAAACTCTTTTACCTCAAGAGTTAGATAAAGAAGAAATATACTTTTCTGCAACTTGTCATATACCAAGTAGCTTAGTATTGATACTCCAAGAATTCTTTTGAGGGAACATATAAGCTGCCTGCTTAAAAGCTTCAACATAACTCATACACATATGAGTGCTTTTGTTTCTCTCAATGCAATTCTTTGTCAAATCTACTAAATCATGACCAAGTGTAATGCAAAACAAGAAACTGCTTCTTCTTTAAACAAGATGTTCTCATAGACTTGTCTTTGGATGTAGAGGATAAAATAGGAAAAGTATCTGGAAAATATATGAGAAAAGGAAGCCTTACTTTTCTTTTGGAAATGATGGACTTTCTTCTTCTACATCTTTCTTCCACCTGATGATGATGTTGACATCTTCAAACTTCTCTTCCATACCTTTTGTTATCTTCATCTTGAAGTAGCAAGCACTCTTGACTTCTTCGAATGAACTTTTCTCTTCCTCTAGTGCTAAGAGTAAGAGACAAAACAAACATGGTATACAAATGGAAGTGAATATAGAATCATGTTTTATCATCTCCTCATATCTCTGAATCAAAATGTTGTTTCAAATGTCTGAAACGACTAAATTCACCAATCGTTGTCTGAATGATGAATTGCCTTTCTTCCTTGAATTTGAAGTAGTCTTCTCTTCATCAAGTCTGGGTCTTCAAACAATACTTTTGTAAAGTATTTGCATACTCTTCCAAAAATATTTGGCTGCTAACAGATCATCAACTTCATACTCCACACTGATGAATACACATGTAACTGAATTGTGTAATTCTCTAATCTCTACTCATCTAGATTAAGTGTGTATGTCAAATGTTAGAAGATGCCTTTAAATCATATGTTGTAAATCTGGAATTTTGAGAACCTGAGAATATGAATGAGCCTTAATGCATTGATGCCAAAGATCTAAAGCTTTGAAACCAAAACCTTAGTGCTCTGATACCAAATGTTGGAAGTGAGGTAGGCCCTTGGCTCATGTCACAGGTCCATGGTTCCATAGTTCCAATCATGTACAACATTAATTCCAGCAATCTTCCATATTGACAAAACATGAACATACCACAACTTAATCATATTGATGATGAGACAAAGATAGAGAAAGAATAGACGACATGTGTAAGGTGTTACATAAGCCATCACTTACTCATAGTATCATATATACCAATGTTCAATGTACAATGTGGGAGCAAAACTCTCAACCACTCTATGTGATGAGAAATAGATGGAAGAGTGAGTGTACAATGTAACAAACATATTCAGATGTATGGGTAGTAATCTGAATATACATGAGATGTGTGACCTAATAGGTTATAGAAGAGAGAATATGAGTGACTGAAAGCGGAAGGATCAGTGTGAAACTGATAGTAAACAAACCCTCATCTGAACTCAGGCTATGCAAGACCCTAAGTTAGATACGTGTGTGAAAAGATCACATACTTATAAAGTAGCATAGAATGCTAACAAGTTTGCTGCTAGAAATCCTCAAACTCATGTGAACACACCTTCTTAAACATCTCATCAAAATATGCATAAAGCATATACGTACTGTTTCTCTTGTACCTATGCTGAATAGGACGACTCCTAATATGAACGCCACGGCCTCCATAAAATTCAAGTAGTACCTGTGTGCATAAAGAGAATATGCACCTGAATACTTAACATAAGATGTAAATCTTATGTTAACCACCATCCAATGTCTTTGAAGTAGCCCGATATCTTCTTGTAGAAGACAATCTTCAACCTGACATCTTCTTTGTAGAAGACAATCTTCAAATACACCATGTAGATGGCCGATCCTCACCATCAAGCTGCTAATGACCAAGTCTTCTTGCCATGAACAAGAGATAACCTCCTCTCCATGAGCTAGGGTATGAGCACACCCTTCATCTTCTCCAAGAAGAATCATTAAGAAGAACTCCATAGCTGCTCCTCAACATGCTTCAAGTTAGCACCATGGCTGCCCCATGTGCTAGAAGAAACACCACCTCTATTGAGGTCCAAGCTTCAAGCTTGTGTTGAATACTAGGTGAAGGATGAATACAAGTGAGCCCAACTTGTTCTTATATAGTATTAGTTGATCTTGAAAAGCTTCTTCAAAAGCTAAAATAAATCCACGATCGCTACGCGAATATATTTTCAACTACGCGAATAGATTGTTGAAAAACGCTCTCCGTCCGTCGTTTATCTTTTATAAATAAAGCAAATAACAAAAGCTCTTCCGCGATGTGCGTTTCCAGGAATCGAACTCGCGTCGGCAGGTTAAGAGGCTTACACCTTATCCACATTGCCACTCTTGTCTTGTACAAGGAGTAGTAAAGAGTCCTACATTGCTTGTTTCCACCCGTCAGTTTGAGGTAGTATAAAAGCTTGTAGAGGAAGTCTTTAGAGATTCTATACTTGCTGTATTCTCTGAGCAAGATTGACAAGCTTTGACCACTTTCCAACCAATAAGACATTGTTTTCCAACAATCCCCCCTGCAATGGCATATTGGTTCAAACTGAACTGAATCTGCAAACTGTCACAATCTGCAAATTACCACAAGCTTCAAGCTTGTACTCCCGTACTTCTGAACTTGTTCTTCAAAAGTCTTCTTCAAAACTGAATTTGACTTTCTTCAAAAATTTGAACTTGTTGAATATGAACCATAATACTTGAGAAAATATGTAAACTAGATATCCAATAGTGTACTTATCAAGCAATCACTGCTTGACAACAAATATAGCATGAACTGTCTCTAAACCTACTATCTCCTGTTTTCAAAAACCTGAAAACATACACTAAGATCCATATATTTGCATTTACCTTCCAAAAAGGTTTCTCAACGTATTTCTACTGCGTCATGTAAATACACTAAACAAAATCAGGAACTGAATCCTGGAACCTGTGACTGTCAACTCACAACTTAGCGCATTATGAACACTACTGGTTCATCTTTGACTGTACTCAAGTCAAATCCACTCAACTCAATTGTAATCAACTGAAATATGATTCAAAAATGTATGATGTCATCATGTCTTCATCCTTTAAATCCTTCATACCTCTTTCCTTAAAAACTTGGTATAAACATATATGTGCGCACTTCTGAAATATACCTTTCTGAAATATCAAGTTTCTCTTCAATAGAACTCTGAAACCTTCTCCTGAACAAGAACATCCTAACAGGAACTTTCTCCAAACATTCTTCTTCTTCCTTCTTCTTTCAAAGCTGGAACATAAAGAGAACCTGACAAAGGAAATATAAGAATACTTGAAATAGGAATACCTGTAGGTATGAATCTGCATTCTTTCACATATGGCTTGAAAATAAGTCTTCATGTTTCATCACCCCCCTGGATGATTTAACACTAGTATCCAGTATTCTTTAAATATATCAGACTTTATGAAATGTGGAACCTCTTCCTTCATAAATCTGATGTTCAATGATTAATACCTGTATCTGAAACAAAATATCTGAACCCTTTTTATTAGCACTGTACACATGCCAATAGCTTTCCATGTCATTCCTTAGCTTTCCATATTGTAGAATAAGGTTAGCTGATCCTAACATAACAAAACCTTGCTGAAAGCTTTATAGGATTCATAACCTTCTGCAACATAACAAGTATTTTCTATCTCTCTGCAACACAAATCTGATAGAACTTGAATCTTTGACTTACTTCTTCCAATGTTAAGAATCTTCACAAACAAAGGATAGACAACTAAATCATAAATACTCAAGATCATACAAGATCTATCCAAGATCAATGATCTCTCTTGTGTAGAATCTGCTCTCATCAAACCTTCATGTCTGAATGTTTGATTTGTTTACCTAAATGTCTCCAAGTGTCCATGCTTCTCAAAAAGTTGTAAAACTTTTCTTCAAACAAAGCCTTCCAAGAATTTGCAATTCCTAGTTGAAACATAAGTGGACAAACTTGTCACCTTGAGAACTCCAAAAGCTACAAGTTGATACTTCATAACTTTCATATTTTACTCGGGTGAAATGTGATAGTACCTGCTTGATTTTCTTTTGGCTAACTCCACTTCTTAATCAAGTGATAGGATCTGATGGAACACATTTTTGAATACAAACATGTATCCAAAATCAAGACAATCACTGAAAGTAGATTCTTCAAATGACTTGTACATCAGCAAATCTGAATTTTCTGAAGTTTTCTGAAAATACTGAATATGAGGTAACCTTTTCCAAACATGAAACCTCAACCCAAGTCTTGAACATCTGCTACAAAAAACTCTTTTACCTCAAGAGTTAGATAAAGAAGAAATATACTTTTCTGCAACTTGTCATATACCAAGTAGCTTAGTATTGATACTCCAAGAATTCTTTTGAGGGAACATATAAGCTGCCTGCTTAAAAGCTTCAACATAACTCATACACATATGAGTGCTTTTGTTTCTCTCAATGCAATTCTTTGTCAAATCTACTAAATCATGACCAAGTGTAATGCAAAACAAGAAACTGCTTCTTCTTTAAACAAGATGTTCTCATAGACTTGTCTTTGGATGTAGAGGATAAAATAGGAAAAGTATCTGGAAAATATATGAGAAAAGGAAGCCTTACTTTTCTTTTGGAAATGATGGACTTTCTTCTTCTACATCTTTCTTCCACCTGATGATGATGTTGACATCTTCAAACTTCTCTTCCATACCTTTTGTTATCTTCATCTTGAAGTAGCAAGCACTCTTGACTTCTTCGAATGAACTTTTCTCTTCCTCTAGTGCTAAGAGTAAGAGACAAAACAAACATGGTATACAAATGGAAGTGAATATAGAATCATGTTTTATCATCTCCTCATATCTCTGAATCAAAATGTTGTTTCAAATGTCTGAAACGACTAAATTCACCAATCGTTGTCTGAATGATGAATTGCCTTTCTTCCTTGAATTTGAAGTAGTCTTCTCTTCATCAAGTCTGGGTCTTCAAACAATACTTTTGTAAAGTATTTGCATACTCTTCCAAAAATATTTGGCTGCTAACAGATCATCAACTTCATACTCCACACTGATGAATACACATGTAACTGAATTGTGTAATTCTCTAATCTCTACTCATCTAGATTAAGTGTGTATGTCAAATGTTAGAAGATGCCTTTAAATCATATGTTGTAAATCTGGAATTTTGAGAACCTGAGAATATGAATGAGCCTTAATGCATTGATGCCAAAGATCTAAAGCTTTGAAACCAAAACCTTAGTGCTCTGATACCAAATGTTGGAAGTGAGGTAGGCCCTTGGCTCATGTCACAGGTCCATGGTTCCATAGTTCCAATCATGTACAACATTAATTCCAGCAATCTTCCATATTGACAAAACATGAACATACCACAACTTAATCATACTAATGATGAGACAAAGATAGAGAAAGAATAGACGACATGTGTAAGGTGTTACGTAAGCCATCGCTTACTCATAGTATCATATATACCAATGTTCAATGTACAATGTGGGAGCAAAACTCTCCAGTCTATGTGATAAGAAATAGATGGAAGAGTGAGTGTACAATGTAACAAACATATTCAGATGTATGGGCAGTAATCTGAATATACATGAGATGTGTGACCTAATAGGTTATAGAAGAGTGAATATGAGTGACTGAAAGAGGAACGATCAGTGTGAAACTGATAGTCAACAAACCCTCATCTAAACTTAGGCTATGGAACACCCTAAGTTAGATACGTGTGTGAAAAGATCACATACTTATAAAGTAGCATAGAATGCTAACAAGTTTGCTGCTAGAAATCCTCAAACTCATGTGAACACACCTTCTTAAACATCTCATCAAAATATGCATAAAGCATATACGTAGTGTTTCTCTTGTACCTATGTTGAATAGGACTCCTCCTGATATGAACGCCACGGCCTCCATAAAATTCAAGTAGTACCTGTGTGCATAAAGAGAATATGTACCTGAATACTTAACATAAGATGTAAATCTTATGTTAACCACCATCCAATGTCTTTGAAGTAGCCCGACATCTTCTTGTAGAAGGCAATCTTCAACCTGACATCTTCTTTATAGAAGACAATCTTCAAATACACCATGTAGATGGCCGATCCTCACCATCAAGCTGCTAATGACCAAGTCTTCTTGCCTTGAACAAGAGATAACCTCCTCTCCATGAGCTAGGGTGTGAGCACACCCTTCATCTTCTCCGAGAAGAATCATTAAGAAGAACTCCATAGCTGCTCCTCAACATGCTTCAAGTTAGCACCATGGCGGCCCCATGTGCTAGAAGAAACACCACCTCTATTAAGGTCCAAGCTCCAAGCTTGTGTTGAATACTAGGTGAAGGATGAATACAAGTGAGCTCAACTTGTTCTTATATAGTATTTGTTGATCTTGAAAAGCTTCTTCAAAAGCTAAAATAAATCCACGATCGCTACGCGAATAGATTTTCAACTACGCGAATAGATTGTTGAAAAACGCTATCCGTCTGTTGTTTATCTTCTATAAATAAAGCAAATAACAAAAGCTCTTCCGCGCTATGCGTTTCCAGGAATCGAACTCGCGTCGCCAGGTTGAGAGGCTTCACCTTATCCAAGATGCCCACGCTCTTGTCTTGTACAAGGACAAGAAAAGAGCTCTACATAGGCTGTGTTCACCCGTCAGTTTGAGGTAGTATAAAAGCTTGTAGAGGAAGTCTTTAGAGATTCTATACTTGTTGTATTGTCTGAGCAAGATTGACAAGCTTTGACCACTTTCCAACCAATGAGACATTGTTATCCAACAATCCCCCCTGCAATGGCATATTGGTTCAAACTGAACTGAATCTGGAGACTGTCACAATCTGCAAATTACCACAAGCTTCAAGCTTGTACTCCCGTACTTCAGAACTTGTTCTTCAAAAGTCTTCGTCAAAACTGAATTTGACTTTCTTTAAAAATCTGAACTTGTTGAATATGAACCATAATACTTGAGAAAATATGTAAAATAGATATCCAATAGTGTACTTATCAAGCAATCACTGCTTGACAACAAATGTAGCATGAACTGTCTCTGAACCTGCTATCTCCTGTTTTCAAAAACCTGAAAACATACACTAGGATCCATATATTTGCATTTACCTTCCAAAAAGGTTTCTCAACGTACTTGTGCTGCATCATGTAAATACACTAAACAAAATCAGGAACTGAATCCTGGAACCTGTGACTCTCAACTCACAACTTAGCGCATTATGAACACTGCTGGTTCATCTTTGACTGTACTCAAGTCAAATCCACTCAACTCAATTGAAATCAACTAAAATATGAGTCAAAAATCTATGATGTCATCATGTCTTCATCCTTTAAATCCTTCATACCTCTTTCCTTCAGAACTTGGTATAAACATATATGTGTGCACTTCTGAAATATACCTTTCTGAAATATCAAGTTTCTCTTCAATAGAACTCTGAAACCTTCTCCTGAACAAGAACATCCTAACAGGAACTTTCTCCAAACATTCTTCTTCTTCCTTCTTCTTTCAAAGCTGGAACATAAAGAGAACCTGACAAAGGAAATATAGGAATACTTGAAATAGGAATACCTGTAGGTATGAATCTGCATTCTTTCACATATGGCTTGAAAATAAGTCTTCATGTTTCATCACCCCCCTGGATGATTTAACACTAGTATCCAGTATTCTTTAAATATATCAGACTTTATGAAATGTGGAACGTCTTCCTTCATAAATCTGATGTTCAGCAATTAATACCTGTATCTGAAACAAAATATTTGAACCCTTTTTATTAGCACTGTACACATGCCAATAGCTTTCCATGTCATTCCTCAGCTTTCCATATTGTAGAATAAGGTTAGTTGATCCTAACATAACAAAACCTTGCTGAAAGCTTTATAGGATTCATAACCTTCTGCAACATAACAAGTATTTTCTATCTCTCTACAACACAAATCTGATAGAACTTGAATCTTTGACTTACTTCTTGCAATGTTAAGAATCTTCACAAACAAACGATAGACAACTGAATCATAAATACTCAAGATCATACAAGATCTATCCAAGATCAATGATCTCTCCTGTGTAGAATCTGCTCTCATCAAACCTTCATGTCTGAATGTTTGATTTGTTTACCTGAATGTCTCCAAGTGTCCATGCTTCTCAAAAAGTTGTAAAACTTTTCTTCAAACAAAGCCTTCCAAGAATTTGCAATTCCTCGTTGACACATAAGTGGACAAACTTGTCACCTTGAGAACTCCAAAAGCTGCAAGTTGATACTTCATAACTTTCATATTTTACCCGGGTGAAATGTGATAGTACCTGCTTGATTTTCTTTTGGCTAACTCCACTTCTTAATCAAGTGATAGGATCTGATGGAACACATTTTTGAATACAAACATGTATCCAAAAATCAAGACAATCAGTGAAAGTAGATTCTTCAATTGACCTGTACATCAACAAATCTGAATTTTCTGAAGTTTTCTGAAAATATTGAATATGAGGTAACCTTTTCCAAACATGAAACCTCAACCCAAGTCTTCAACATCTGCTACAAAAAACTCTTTTACCTCAAGAGTTAGATAAAGAAGAAATATACTTTTCTGCAACTTGTCATATACCAAGTAGCTTCGTATTGATACTCCAAGAATTCTTTTGAGGGAACATATAAGCTGCCTGCTTAAAAGCTTCAACATAACTCATACACATATGAGTGCTTTTGTTTCTCTCAATGCAATTCTTTGTCAAATCTACTAAATCATGACCAAGTGTAATGCAAAACAAGAAACTGCTTCTTCTTTAAACAAGATGTTCTCGTAGACTTGTCTTTGGATGTAGAGGATAAAATAGGAAAAGTATCTGGAAAATATATGAGAAAAGGAAGCCTTACTTTTCTTTTGGAAATGATGGATTTTCTTCTTCTCCATCTTTCTTCCACCTGATGATGACGTTGACATCTTCAAACTTCTCTTCCATACCTTTTGTTATCTTCATCTTGAAGTAGCAAGCACTCTTGAATTCTTCGAATGAACTTTTCTCTTCCTCTAGTGCTAAGAGTAAGAGACAAAACAAACATGGTATACAAATGGAAGTGAATATAGAATCATGTTTTATCATCTCCTCATATCTCTGAATCAAAATGCTGTTTCAAATGTCTGAAACGACTAAATTCACCAATCGTTGTCTGAATGATGAATTGCCCTTCTAGAGTTACCTTCTCTAGATACATTTGTACCTTGATATCCAACCAACTTACAACAGAAAATTGGCTGAAAAAACTCATCCCATCTTCAAATTTGTATTCTTAGATGAGCTTTCTTGCCATGAAAGAGATCTCTCAAAACTCTCTAGAAAAACGTCTAGGTACCTGTTTTGATGTAGCCTTTAACTTTCAAATGATGAAAGCGTATAAAAGCATTCCTTGAATTTCCTCAAATCTCTTCATAACTACTCTTCTAAGATATGACTTTCAAATGATAATCTGATAGTAGAAAGTGATACCTGTGATTTGATGTTGATCTGCTTCCTTCATTTTCTCTAAACCATTGTTCTTCCTTGAATTTGAAGTAGTCTTCTCTTCATCAAGTCTGGGTCTTCAAACAATACTTTTGTAAAGTATTTGCATACTCTTCCAAAACTATTTGGCTGCTAACAGATCATCCACTTCATACTCCACACTGATGAATACACATGTAACTGAATTGTGTAATTCTCTAATCTCTACTCATCTAGATTAAGTGTGTATGTCAAATGTTAGAAGATGCCTTTAAATCATATGTTGTAAATTTGGAATTCTGAGAACCTGAGAATATGAATGAGCCTTAATGCATTGATGCCAAAGATCTAAAGCTTTGAAACCAAAACCTTAGTGCTCTGATACCAAATGTTGGAAGTGAGGTAGGCCCTTGGCTCATGTCACAGGTCCATGGTTCCATAGTTCCAATCATGTACAACATTAATTCCAGCAATCTTCCATATTGACAAAACATGAACATACCACAACTTAATCATACTGATGATGAGACAAAGATAGAGAAAGAATAGACGACATGTGTAAGGTGTTACGTAAGCCATCGCTTACTCATAGTATCATATATACCAATGTTCAATGTAAAATGTGGGAGCAAAACTCTCAACCACTCTATGCAAAACTCTCAACCACTCTATGTGATGAGAAATAGATGGAAGAGTGAGTGTACAATGTAACAAACATATTCAGATGTATGGGTAGTAATCTGAATATACATGAGATGTGTGACCTAATAGGTTATAGAAGAGTGAATATGAGTGACTGAAAGAGGAAGGATCAGTGTGAAACTGATAGTCAACAATCCCTCATCCAAACTTAGGCTATGGAAGACCCTAAGTTAGATACGTGTGTAAAAAGATCACATACTTATGAAGTAGCATAGAATGCTAACAAGTTTGCTTCTAGAAATCCTCAAACTCATGTGAACACACCTTCTTAAACATCTCATCAAAATATGCATAAAGCATATACGTATTGTTTCTCTTGTACCTATGCTGAATAGGACTCCTCCTGATATGAACGCCACGGCCTCCATACAATTCAAGTAGTACCTGTGTGCATAAAGAGAATATGTACGTGAATACTTAACATAAGATGTAAATCTTATGTTAACCACCATCCAATGTCTTTGAAGTAGCCTGACATCTTCTTGTAGAAGACAATCTTCAACCTTACATCTTCCTTGTAGAAGACAATCTTCAAATACACCATGTAGATGGCCGATCCTCACCATCAAGCTGCTAATGACCAAGTCTTCTTGCCATGAACAAGAGATAACCTCCTCTCCATGAGCTAGGGTGTGAGCACACCCTTCATCTTCTCCAAGAAGAATCATTAAGAAGAACTCCATAGCTGCTCCTCAACATGCTTCAAGTTAGCACCATGGCTGCCCCATGTGCTAGAAGAAACGCCACCTCTATTGAGGTCCAAGCTCCAAACTTGTGTTGAATACTAGGTGAAGGATGAATACAAGTGAGCCCAACTTGTTCTTATATAGTATTTGTTGATCTTGAAAAGCTTCTTCAAAAGCTAAAATAAATCCACGATCGCTACGCGAATAGATTTTCAACTACGCAAATAGATTGTTGAAAAACGCTGTCCGTCCGTCGTTTATATTTTATAAATAAAGCAAATAACAAAAGCTCTTCTGCGCTGTGCGTTTCCAGGAATCGAACTTGCATTGGCAGGTTAAGAGGCTTACACCTTATCCAAGACGCCCACGCTCTTGTCTTGTACAAGGACTAGAAAAGAGTCCTACATAGGTTGTTTCCACCCGTCAGTTTGAGGTAGTATAAAAGCTTGTAGAGGAAGTCTTTAGAGATTCTATACTTGCTGTATTATCTGAACAAGATTGACAAGCTTTGACCACTTTCCAACCAATGAGACATTGTTTTCCAACAATCCCCCCTGCAATGGCGTATTGGTTCAAACTGAACTGAATCTGCAAACTGTCACAATCTGCAAATTACCACAAGCTTCAAGCTTGTACTCTCGTACTTCAGAACTTGTTCTGCAAAAGTCTTCTTCAAAACTGAATTTGACTTTCTTCAAAAATCTGAACTTGTTGAATATGAACCATAATACTTGAGAAAATATGTAAACTAGATATCCAATAGTGTACTTATCAAGCAATCACTGCTTGACAACAAATGTAGCATGAACTATCTCTGAACCTGCTATCTCCTGTTTTCAAAAACCTGAAAGCATACACTAGGATCCATATATTTGCATTTACCTTCCAAAAAGGTTTCTCAACGTACTTCTGTTGCGTCATGTAAATACACTAAACAAAATCAGGAACTGAATCCTGGAACCTGTGATTGTCAACTCACAACTTAGCGCATTATGAACACTGCTGGTTCATCTTTGACTGTACTCAAGTCAAATCCACTCAACTCAATTGAAATCAACTGAAATATGAGTCAAAAATGTATGATGTCATCATGTCTTCATCCTTTAAATCCTTCATACCTCTTTCCTTAAAAACTTGGCATAAACATATATGTGCGCACTTCTGAAATATACCTTTCTGAAATATCAAGTTTCTCTTCAATAGAACTCTGAAACCTTCTCCTGAACAAGAACATCCTAACAGGAACTTTCTCCAAACATTCTTCTTCTTCCTTCTTCTTTCAAAGCTGGAACATAAAGAGAACCTGACAAAGGAAATATAAGAATACTTGAAATAGGAATACCTGTAGGTATGAATCTGCATTCTTTCACATATGGCTTGAAAATAAGTCTTCATGTTTCATCACCCCCCTGGATGATTTAACACTAGTATCCAGTATTCTTTAAATATATCAGACTTTATGAAATGTGGAACCTCTTCCTTCATAAATCTGATGTTCAATGATTAATACCTGTGTCTGAAACAAAATATCTGAACCCTTTTTATTAGCAATGTACACATGCCAATAGCTTTCCATGTCATTCCTCAGCTTTCCATATTGTAGAATAAGGTTAGCTGATCCTAACATAACAAAACCTTGCTGAAAGCTTTATAGGATTCATAACCTTCTGCAACATAACAAGTATTTTCTATCTCTCTACAACACAAATCTGATAGAACTTGAATCTTTGACTTACTTCTTCCAATGTTAAGAATCTTCACAAACAAAGGATAGACAACTAAATCATAAATACTCAAGATCATACAAGATCTATCCAAGATCAATGATCTCTCTTGTGTAGAATCTGCTCTCATCAAACCTTCATGTCTGAATGTTTGATTTGTTTACCTGAATGTCTCCAAGTGTCCATGCTTCTCAAAAAGTTGTAAAACTTTTCTTCAAACAAAGCCTTCCAAGAATTTGCAATTCCTAGTTGAAACATAAGTGGACAAACTTGTCACCTTGAGAACTCCAAAAGCTACAAGTTGATACTTCATAACTTTCATATTTTACTCGGGTGAAATGTGATAGTACCTGCTTGATTTTCTTTTGGCTAACTCCACTTCTTAATCAAGTGATAGGATCTGATGGAACACATTTTTGAATACAAACATGTATCCAAAAATCAAGACAATCACTGAAAGTAGATTCTTCAAATGACTTGTACATCAGCAAATCTGAATTTTCTGAAGTTTTCTGAAAATACTGAATATGAGGTAACCTTTTTCAAACATGAAACCTCAACCCAAGTCTTGAACATCTACTACAAAAAACTCTTTTACCTCAAGAGTTAGATAAAGAAGAAATATACTTTTCTGCAACTTGTCATATACCAAGTAGCTTAGTATTGATACTCCAAGAATTCTTTTGAGGGAACATATAAGCTGCCTGCTTAAAAGCTTCAACATAAGATGCAATTCTTTGTCAAATCTACTAAATCATGACCAAGTGTAATGCAAAACAAGAAACTGCTTCTTCTTTAAACAAGATGTTCTCATAGACTTGTCTTTGGATGTAGAGGATAAAATAGGAAAAGTATCTGGAAAATATATGAGAAAAGGAAGCCTTACTTTTCTTTTGGAAATGATGGACTTTCTTCTTCTACATCTTTCTTCCACCTGATGATGATGTTGACATCTTCAAACTTCTCTTCCATACCTTTTGTTATCTTCATCTTGAAGTAGCAAGCACTCTTGACTTCTTCGAATGAACTTTTCTCTTCCTCTAGTGCTAAGAGTAAGAGACAAAACAAACATGGTATACAAATGGAAGTGAATATAGAATCATGTTTTATTATCTCCTCATATCTCTGAATCAAAATGTTGTTTCAAATGTCTGAAACGACTAAATTCACCAATCGTTGTCTGAATGATGAATTGCCCTTCTAGAGTTACCTTCTCTAGATACATTTGTACCTTGATATCCAACCAACTTACAACAGAAAATTGGCTGAAAAAACTCATCCCATCTTCAAATTTGTCTTCTTAGATGAGCTTTCTTGCCATGAAAGAGATCTCTTAAAACTCTCTAGAAAAACCTCTAGATACCTGTTTTGATGTAGCCTTAACTTTCAAATGATGAAAGCGTGTAAAAGCATTCCTTGAATTTCTTCAAATCTCTTCATAACTGCTCTTCTAAGATATGACTTTCAAATGATAATCTGATAGTAGAAAGTGATACCTGTGATTTGATGTTGATCTGCTTCCTTCATTTTCTCTAAACCATTGTTCTTCCTTGAATTTGAAGTAGTCTTCTCTTCATCAAGTCTGGGTCTTCAAACAATACATTTGTAAAGTATTTGCATACTCTTCCAAAAATATTTGGCTGCTAACAGATCATCAACTTCATACTCCACACTGATGAATACACATGTAACTGAATTGTGTAATTCTCTAATCTCTACTCATCTAGATTAAGTGTGTATGTCAAATGTTAGAAGATGCCTTTAAATCATATGTTGTAAATCTGGAATTCTGAGAACCTGAGAATATGAATGAGCCTTAATGCATTGATGCCAAAGATCTAAAGCTTTGAAACCAAAACCTTAGTGCTCTGATACCAAATGTTGGAAGTGAGGTAGACCCTTGGCTCATGTCACAGGTCCATGGTTCCATAGTTCCAATCATGTACAACATTATTTCCAGCAATCTTCCATATTGACAAAACATGAACATACCACAACTTAATCATACTGATGATGAGACAAAGATAGAGAAAGAATAGAAGACATGTGTAAGGTGTTACGTAAGCCATCGCTTACTCATAGTATCATATATACCAATGTTCAATGTACAATGTGGGAGCAAAACTCTCAACCACTCTATGTGATGAGAAATAGATGGAAGAGTGAGTGTACAATGTAACAAACATATTCAGATGTATGGGCAGTAATCTGAATATACATGAGATGTGTGACCTAATAGGCTATAGAAGAGTGAATATGAGTGACTGAAAGAGGAAGGATCAGTGTGAAACTGATAGTCAACAAACCCTCATCTAAACTTAGGCTATGGAAGACCCTAAGTTAGATACATGTGTGAAAAGATCACATACTTATGAAGTAGCATAGAATGCTAACAAGTTTGCTGCTAGAAATCCTCAAACTCATGTGAACACACCTTCTTAAACATCTCATCAAAATATGCATAAAGCATATACGTACTGTTTCTCTTGTACCTATGTTGAATAGGACTCCTCCTGATATGAACGCCACGACCTCCATAAAATTCAAGTAGTACCTGTGTGCATAAAGAGAATATGTACCTGAATACTTAACATAAGATGTAAATCTTATGTTAACCACCATCCAATGTCTTTGAAGTAGCCCGACATCTTCTTGTAGAAGACAATCTTCAACCTGACATATTCTTTGTAGAAGACAATCTTCAAATACACCATGTAGATGGCCGATCCTCACCATCAAGCTGCTAATGACGAAGTCTTCTTGCCATGAACAAGAGATAACCTCCTCTCCATGAGCTAGGGTGTGAGCACACCCTTCATCTTCTCCAAGAAGAATCATTAAGAAGAACTCCATAGCTGCTCCTCAACATGCTTCAAGTTAGCACCATGGCTGCCCCATGTGCTAGAAGAAACACCACCTCTATTGAGATCCAAGCTCCAAGCTTGTGTTGAATACTAGATGAAGGATGAATACAAGTGAGCCCGACTTGTTCTTATATAGTATTTGTTGATCTTGAAAAGCTTCTTTAAAAGCTAAAATAAATCCACGATCGCTATGCGAATAGATTTTCAACTACGTGAATAGATTGTTGAAAAACGCTGTCCGTCCGTCGTTTATCTTTTATAAATAAAACAAATAACAAAAGCTCTTCCGCGCTGTGCATTTCCAGGAATGGAACTCGCGTTGGCAGAGTAAGAGGCTTACACTTTATCCAAGATGCCCACGCTCTTGTCTTGTACAAGGACTAGAAAAGGGTCCTACATAGGGTATTTCCACCCGTCAGTTTGAGGTAGTATAAAAGCTTGTAGAGGAAGTCTTTAGAGATTCTTTACTTGCTGTATTCTCTAAGCAAGATTGACAAGCTTTGACCACTTTCCAACCAATGAGACATTGTTTTCCAACACTATGCTAATCGTAACATCTTGCACTCCTCATGTTACATTATAACGACTACCTTGAAATGAAGCTTTCACTTTATACAAGGAAATATTTTTAGTTTAAGTTCTTGTAACTAATAAATGTGAAATGAAATCATGCGAACTACCATCATCATGTAAAATATTAACTAGTCTGTTATTGATAGTACGCTGCATGCAAAGTAAAGAATGAATAGAGATATCATTACCCAAGGTACTTAATTCATTTGCCAATGCTTCGTCTGTCTAAATAAAAGGAATTTCTGCATTATGGGCCTCCATGCCATGAAATTGAGCTTCAAATGGTTTCATGTGAAGAGGTCGCAAACGACATTTCATTTTTATATGTCCAGGCTTACCACAATTCCAGCAGGTAATATGTGGTCGCTTTTGTTGGGCATCCACCGCTGAAGTTTGTAGGGTAGGTGGTTTGGTGGGTTGGAGAGATGAAGCAAGAGGTGCAGTTGAGTAATTGGATTGTGGAGGACGAGGAAAACTAGAGTAAGCTAGGGCATTAAAATTACGCTTCATAGGAGATGTGGGTTTAACAAAAAGTGGTCATTGACATGGTTGTTGTAGATAGATCGACTTGGTTAGGGAAGCATCTTCATATTGTTGCAAGCTATCCTCCATTACACCTTCGAGCATTCAAACCAATAATAATTTTTTCCAGAACTGCTCCGTGTAGGTAGTGATCGTGTCACCCTCCTTCCATGTAAAGGTTGTCCATGCAGATCAAACATGTAAATGATATTGAGAAGAAAAAAAAGAATTCTTCACTTTATCTTGGAAAGCCTTCCACATGGGTGGACGATGTTTACTGTGATGGAGAACATTCCACCAGAGCTAAGCTTTTCTTACTAAATAGTTAGTGGCAAATTTGACTTTTTCACTTTCAGCATATGTTTCATCAATATAAAAATCATCAAATTGTGATAACCATGAAAGAAGTAAAGGGCCATCCTCATGGCCATCAAACCATAGAAACTGGTAATTTTTAACACCAATCTTGGAATGCGTGCCATGATTGGGTAGAGACAATAGCTTTTACCACCCTAGTAAGATTATCTTCATTAGATTGCATCTTTTGAAGTACTTTGTTGCATTGTCGGATCTAGTCTTGAGCATCTCGAAGTTCATGCCATAGGAGCTTGAGCTATTGCTCGAGTGTTACCTCAGGTAGAGGTGACTCACCGAAATCCTCCATGGTGTTCATAGGGTCCGTGGGTATGTAGAGAACAAAACCCTCTTGCTATATATGTAAAACAATTTTGAGATTGCTTAAATTAAAATGTAAAAGGAAGGGTTGTTCTTGGGAATTGAAAAAGTAAGAAAGAGATGCAAGTTGTGTTAAATATAAGAAAAGAGAACTAGAGTGACAACATAAAGAGATAGTGTAGTGGTAAAACACTTCCCTTGTGAGAGTGAGGTTGTGGGTTCAAATCCTCGCTCTTTGGTGAATATAAAACTCCTTATTGCCACTCATAAATTAAAAATGGTTCACGCGTAGCCAATGGTCGCCAAGGGAGGCATGGGTGCCAAAGATGCCAAAATAATGTCAAAGGAGTAAACATAGGTGTAAACGTAGGTTTTGGTTTTGAAACTGGAACAAAAACCAAAATTGAAAACAAAAACAAAACAGAAAGGGAAACGGAGACGAAAATGGAGATGGAATCGGAATCGCAAACAGAGAACATCGAACAACGAAGGTTCTGGTTCTGGAACATGAACGGAAACTAAAATTGAAACCAAAAATGGAAATGGAAACGAAAATGGAGATGGAGATGGAATCGGAATCGCAAATAGAGAACAACGAACAACGAATAGTGAACAACAAAACAGAGATCAATTGCCAAAATGAATAGAAACATATCCCTCTATAGTATGCACGCAGAGCTTTGATACCACTGTTATCAAGATCTTAACTCATGCACACACAGAGGTCATGAATGCTAGAAACACACAAAAAAATAGATATGCAAGGAAACGAGACAGAATGCAATATTGGGTGCAATATCCCTCCATGCATTGTGTTTCGAAAGTCCACAGAGTGCATGTATTTTATGATTTTTTTTTTATTATGTCGAAATAGTGGTTACATGAGAGCAGCTTCAAAAAGCATGCCTGAAAGTAAAAGTTGGTCTCTTTTGGACAGAGCCTTTGCTTTTAATAACAGAAATTGTAGTCTACAGTGACCCTTATTCTAACCACTACTTTACTAATTGTTTTTAAAAGTAGAACCTTCTACGTGGGTTTATTTACAAACTATATAAATTATAAATCGTATTATTGATGTCCATCCTTTCACGTCCTCACGAACCTTCAGCTCCTATATGGAAGACACCAAAACACATTAATACATTAATAAATCAACACCCCAACAATTCCTTTTTCAACACAATCCATAATTCAAAACAAATGAATTCATAAAGTTAAAAAATTAGGTTCAATGTGTACAATTTATATTAAATTGATGTTCTTAAGGTAATGAGACCCTCAATCCATCTTCAAGGCATGGAGAGGCTCAAGATTGGGCTACAAAGGTTTATCACCACTCTAGTTGATGTTGTTACAAAGTATGTGACCAAACGGGGTTGAAGGATTTTGGTATTAAATTCACTTCACTCGTAAAGGAAAAAAGTAAAGTTTGATTGCAAGGTTCTCTTAAGTTCGAAAAAATAAAGATGATTGATTATTCCAATGTTGGAAGCTTGTATTAGTAAATCAAGAAAAGAGCATTAGGATATGCCACATGTACTACTTGCAAAATAGAATGTCTTATGTTAACATGAGGAAGTATAAATAAGTGAATGGTCCACGTGTCTTGATAATGTTGTTACACTTATATGTCCCTCAAGTAGATTTGATGCGAACCATTTCTCAGTACATGGGCACTTTTTACTCTAGATTTGGCTTGAGGTTTTTTAATGTAACAACATATGTATGTTGTACTCATATGTGGTGGTACATTGTGCTTAGGGGTTCACTTATAGCTCTCACCATACTCATTCTCATATTATTAATCATCAATGTACAGAGAGATCTTCAAGCCCCCACTAGTCTTCATGCATCGATCTTTTTCTTCACTCTTGTGTGTACTTATATTCATGCTTTATCACTCTCTTATACACCGAATAGTGGTATCAAAGCAAGTTTAGCTCCATTTTACTCTCTTATTTTTCATGATTGTTGTTATGTGAACTTTCAACAATGCAAATTGGTTCTGGATCATAGAAATGTTAAGTTCAACACTCTGAAATCATTTCCACCATGTGCATTGTGGTTTTACCTCCCTTTTGAGACCATTCATACTACCATCAGAGTTAAAGGTTGTGAGCTTGCATTTTAGCTTTGTTGAAGTTCATATTTTGCTACTTTTGAGTTCTTTGGTGCAATGGCAAGCAACAATGGCTTGTTTGGCATGCTCCAAGCTGAGGATAAGCTTGATGGGACCAACTAAATAATCTAGTCTTACATGATGAAGTATGTTCTTCTTGCAAAGTAAATATGGAACATAGTGGCAGATGTTGACAAGCTATCCTTCAGTTCTTTTACTATGTAGCCTATTGTCATAGATTCAAGTTCTTCTTCAAGTACAATGACTATGTCTTCTCCACCTATGCAATAGAAACTTAGATGGGATGGAAAGGATGCTCAAGCTCATGCATTATTTGCTCTTTTTGTGAACTAACATATTCTTCCACACATCCGTCCGAGCACTAGTTCAAGACAAGCTTGGATATACTTGCTTCTTTGTATGTTGTACATAATGAAGCACGAGTTGCTGACTCGAGAAAGCAACCTAAAGATGCATTTCTGGCTGGAAATGATTCAATGGATGTATATGTTACATTCATCCAGGATTTGAGAGAGCGGTTCACAAACATTGATAAGACCATTCCAAATGCATCACTCATTTCTACATCAATCAAAGGATTGTTGAAATATTTTCAAAGCTTTAACCACTAGACTTCATTTAGTTACAAACAAAAATCCAAATATGTTTACGTTTTTGTGTCTGTTCTTTTGCAAGAAGATCAATCAAGAGCGAATAGGAGTGGTTTGTTTGAGGGAACAAAGCACTTGTTATAACACAAAAAGGTAAGAGCAACTATGGTTAAACTTTGGGTTCATCAAAACAAAATCCTCAATCTTTCTCTTCCACTTCTTCCTCTCTTGATGGTGATATGCAAAAGAAGAAGAGATGTAAATATGGTCAAAAGCTTAGACGTACCATTGATGATTGTAGAAAGCTTGCCAAGCATAATGAAAAGAAGAAAGATTCAGATATATCTATTGTTGAGAATACATCCAATGCAAATAATGATGAAGCTAATGTTGCTCAAGATGTTTGGTCATGTGTTGTTACATGCCATTATGATTCATCATTACATTCTACATGTATGATTGTGATGAGGCTAATTCATATTGGTTTGTTGATAGTGGTGCTTCAAAGCATATCACTTCATGCAAAAGATTTTTTGCATCTTTGAAAGATGCGCCAAGGGAGGACATGTTATATGTGCAAACAATATTACTTATCTTATTATTGGAATTGGAGAAATTCACTTATGACTGCAAATGTGTTGGAGTTAGACGTCTGTGGAAGCACGCGAACATCACAAGGAAGAAGAAGAAGCTTGGAGCACAACACACAATACTAAATGTATTACTAGAGAATGTACAAAGACAAGTAGCCCATTAGGGCAATAGGCGTATATACAAGCCGGGGGAAAAAAACCTCCTAAAGAGGGAAAAAGGGGCCCCGACGGTCCTAGTGTGTTCACACACATCACTACTTAAATATAACAACAAATCCCCCCCTGGGAGTGATGGGGTGAACAAGGAGCTGGCACTCATGTATAAGGAAGTGCCAAGCTATGTGAAAATCACTCCACAAAAGGAAGTAAGCCCAAAGCTTTGCGGAAAGCTTCAAACTTCTCCCTAGGTAGAGCCTTCGTGAAAAGGTCTACAATGTTCTCCTGCGTGGGCACATATGCCAAGCTGATCTCCCCAGTAGAGAACCTCTCCCCGACATAATGATAATGCACCTCAATGTGCTTAGTGCGAGCATGAAACACAAGGTTCCTCGCAACTGCCAATGCGCTCTGACTGTCAGTGAAGATGGTGGTGGAAGAAGATTGACCAACACCCAAATCAGCCATAAGGCGTCTGAGCCACACACACTCAACAGTAGCTGTGAAAGCTGCCCTATACTCAGCCTCACAACTGGAAGTGGCCACAATAGGCTGCTTCTTGCTCAACCAAGATATACATGAGCTACCAAGCATGAAGCAAAAGCCACTAGTGGACACACGAGTGTCATAGCAACCAGCCCAATCAGAGTCAGAAAAAGCATGCAAATCTGGGGGTAGTGATCCCCCCTTGGGATAAAACAACCCAAGAGGCCGAGTACCACTCAAGTAGCGAAAGATGTGCTTAACCGCCTGCCAATGCTTGACTCTTGGGCAATGCATAAACTTGCTCATCTGTGAGACAACAAACTGAATATCTGGCCGAGTAATGCATAAGTAAATCAAGCATCCAACAGTCTATTGATAGAGAACAGCATCAAATGCATCGCCAGCATCATGAAGACTCAATCGTAGACCTGTCTCCATAAGAGTGGCAATAGGCTTACAGTCTTCAAGGCCAAAACGCTGCAATAATGTGTCAATATATTTCATTTGACACAAAGCCATTCCACCATCAACTTGCATAAACTGAATGCCTAAATAGTGATGCAAACGCCCCAAATCAGACATCTCAAATGAGGCATGCAAATCAGCCTTAAAATCAGCAATATGCTTCTCAATAGGACCAATGAGCAGCATGTCGTCAACATAGACAACAATGATCAGAAGCACATCATTAACACGCTTAACATATAAGGTGCTTTCAGTTGGACTGTACTCAAAACCATCTGCAATCAGATAGGCATGTATCTTCTCATATCAAGCACATGGTGCTTGCTTTAAACCATATAATGCCTTCTTTAACTTGCACACCTGGTTTTCATGCCCTTTCTACACAAAGCCATGGGGCTACAAAACATACACTTCTTCATGCAAGTCACCATTCAGAAATGCTGTTTTAATATCCAACTGATGTACATTCCAACCATGATGGGCTGCAAGTGCACAGATGCTCCGAACAATAGTCATACGGCATGTAGGTGCAAAGGTCTCATCAAAATCAATGCCTCTTTCCTGTGCATAACCCTTTGCAACAAGCCTAGCCTTATACCTGTCAACTGTACCATCAGGTTTACGCTTCAGCTTGTATACCCACTTAGTGCCAATGGCCTTCTTGCCAGGAGGCAAGTCACATAAAGAACAAGTACCATTCTTCATTATTGCATCATATTCAGATTGCATAACAGCCATCCAATTTTTTGAATTTTGTGCTTCATCAAACGAAACAGGCTCAGTCTCATCACATAGACTAGAGGCAGCCATAGCATAGCAATCTGATGCAAAAGAGGCACTATGAGAGCCTGATCGAGTACGATATGATAGAGATGCATCTAATTTGCTATCACGCAAGGTCTGCACCAGCCATTTTGGCATAGTTCTTGCCTGCTCAATATCAGCTCTCTCATCAATAAGTGCATCATGTAAATCTGCAAATGGAATGATCTGCATCATCACATGAAACCTGCAAAGGCTGAGAAGTTGGCTCATTAGGACCAGCACTAGACTGTCCACTTGTAAAAAGAGGCAACAAAGTATCATACATGTCTTTGGAGCTAACAGATGTCTCCGTAGTACATGAAAGCAATGGCTGAATAGCATCCTCCACAAAAACAACATCACGGCTATCTCCGTAGTACATGAAAGCAATGGCTGAATAGCATCCTCCACAAAAACAACATCACGGCTAACCAGAATGCGTTTAGTCTGTGGATGATACAGACGATAGCCTTTACTTTCAGAACTGTACCCAACAAAAATACATTTTACTGCTTTATCATCCAATTTTTTGGGATGTTGTTCAAGCACTAATGCATATGCCAAACAACCAAAAACACGTAGATGAGCAATAGATGGTTTGCGGTCATGCCAAGCCTCATATGGAGTGATAGACTACAGCACTTTAGTGGGACACCTCTTCAGTACATATGCTGCACACATGATAGCCTCAAGCCAGAAACTATGTGGTAAAGCCTGACTCTTGACCATACACCTCGCCATATCCATGAGTGGCCTACTCTTTCGTTCAGCAACTCCATTCTGTTGAGGTGTATACGGGTGTACACTGGTGTTTTATCCCACGTTCAATTAGAAATGCATTAAAATCAGAAGACATATATTCCCCCCCCTCGATCAGAACGGAGGGTGCCCATTTTACATGCTGACAGATTTTCAGCCAAAACCAAAAACTGTTTGAAGCACATGAACACTTTGGACTTTGCCTTCGATGGATATAACCATGCATGCCTGGAAAAATCATCAATGAAAGTCACAAAGTAAAGATAATGCCCAAAAGAAGGTGTCTACATAGGACCACAGACATCACTATGTACAAGCTGCAATTTCTGAGTAGCCCAAACTGAACCATCTTTTGGAAAGGACGAACGCTGCATTTTGCCCAAAATACAGCCTTCACAAACATGTTTTCCAGGTGCCTCAAGTTTCGGCAAAGAGGACACCATTTCAGTTTTCTGCAGGCGTAGCAAACTACCAAAATTCAGATGACCAAAGCGTGCATGCCAAAGCTTTGCATCTGACATAGCCTGAGGATCATCTACTGCACATGCCAAATCGTTTATTGATCTTTCATAGTCTATGAGCTTATACAGCCCACGACATAAAATGCCAGAAGCAATAATCACAACGCCATTTGACAGATCATGAACTGTACACTTGTCATCAACAAATTTCACAACCAAGCCAATCAAGGCTAATGCAGAAACTGATAACAAGTCCTTCTTGATCCCTGACACAAATAAAGCATCTAACAAAGTGAAAGAACTACCATCAGCAGTAGTCAAAATGATCTTACTAACTCCCATAACAGGATAAGAGGAGTTGTTGGCGCATGTAACATTATTCACTGTAGGGGCAGGCTCGAGTGAAGAGAAGAAACTGTGCTCCGAGGTAATATGTTTGGTCGCCCCACTGTCAAAATACCAGAGATTTGAGTCTACTGCAGACATGCACTGCTCATGAGAAGATGGGTCAAAACTGCAGACAGTAGTAAACGCCCATTCTTCTTCTTGCACAAGATTAGCAGACTCTGTTTTTGGTGTAGAGGCCTCTGCAACAACCATTCCAGCCTCTTTCTTCTTTGCCTCTTTAGCAGCCAGTTTTGGATAGTTCTTTATGATATGATCATTCCCTTTACAGTACTTACAAAACAATTTCTGCTTTTCTGATTTCTTCTCATCTTTATCTTCCTTCTTTGAATATGCAGAATTAGCAGATATCGGCTTACTAGTTGAAGAGCTCCATTTTCCTTTGCCCTTCTGACTAGCCAGGAAAGCTTGATCTGCAACTCGCATAATGGACATGTTCTACCTGGACTGATCTTCCTGCAACAGAACAAAGACTAACTCCTCAAATGATAAGGCATTTGGATTGCCTTTCATAATCAATCGAAGAGTAGAAGCAAAACTCTGATATGAATTAGGAAGATCATTCAGAACGGTCTGCACAAGTGAGCTATATGGTATAACCTCATCAGTAGAAATCAACTGTTCCTTCAAGTCTTTGATCTTCGTTAGGAAACTATCCATAGAATCACCTTCATTCATGTGCTCACTCTCCAACTATTTTCAGAGGTAAGCAACACGAGCCTCATTCCTAGCTTGGTACAATGTGGTAAGTGTATCCCAAGCATCCTTAGCTGTTCTGCAAGAGCGAATGTGAGGAATAATGGGACGTTTGACAGACAAAGCTATCAATGCATGTGCCTGGGCATCTCTGCCATCCCAATGGATCTGCTCTGTAGTAGGTGCAGCAGAAACCGAAGCACAAACAAGAATATGCAGAATATCATCATCTTCGACATCTTCTGCATCAGCTTCAGTACCTGCAATTGTAACAGTTGCAGGTGTGATAAGACATTTTTCGACACCCTGCACAATGTTCCACAGTCCTTTTGCAACCAACACATGTCCCATCATATAAGCCCATAACGGGTAGTTGGTACCATCCAACTTATCCTCAACAGCCAACATACGGAATACATCACTGCTTTCAGCCATGGCCGGTGACGAAAATACCTTGATGCAGAAAATTGACTGTATCTCAAAAAGTTGAACAGAACTGCCCAGACGAATTCTGCTAGACTTGTAGCAGACTTCGAGATGCTTATACTGGCGAACAAAAACTGGTATATACATTTGGCACAGAAAGACAAAATAGCTTGTAGAAGCACTGGGATAGTGCGTTCGGAGGCCGAAATGAGCTCAGATCGCGATTTCGGCACCACACAACGAAGCTATTTTGATCTGGGAAACACGTTGAGTATGCTTACCAAAATTCGTGCGCTTCTGAGATTGCAATCGTAGGAGTGTCGACGGCGCCCTAGATGAAGCGACGACCTGCTCTGATACCAATTGTTGGAGTTAGACGTCTGCGGAAGCACGTGAACAGCACAAGGAATAAGAAGCTTGGAGCACAAGACACAATACTGAATGTATTACTAGAGAATGTACAAAGATAAGTAGCCCATTAGGGCAATAGGCGTATATACAAGCCGAGGGAAAAAAACCTCCTAAAGAGGGAAAAAAGTGCCCCGGCGATCCTAGTGTGTTCACACACATCACCACCTAAATATATCAACAAAATGGAGGTATTGTTACTCTCGAGAATGAATTGTATGTACCAAGTATAAAAAAAAAAAACTTGATTTTGGTTCCTACTATTGCTAGTGCATGATTTGTTTTCAGTAGTATTTACCTTAATGCAAATCGTAGGTTCTAGGAATGGGGAAGTTTCTACTATGGATAGATAGAATCCATTATTTCCATTCCAAACTTATCAAAAACTTACAATAATAAATGATCCAAGTACTCATTAGACACTAACCAAAAAATAATAAAGAGTAAAGAAAAATATGACTGAAAATAGAGTATTCGATTGATTCCGCAGAGAAGTACAATAGACTCTCCAAACTACAATCTTCTCCTTCTTTTCCTAACTCCAAAATGTCAGCATACATACAAAGATTGATTCTCTCAAGAGTGTTAACAATCGCCCTTTCTTGTAGAGGGACTTCTTACCAAACCCAAACCATCTAAGAGTTTACAAGGGTCTAAATAAATATGGGAATATTACAAAAATATGTAGTATTGTAAAAATGGTTGCTAGGTGCCAACAAACATATTGATACATCTTGAATAACCGAAAGTGCTCTTATTAGTGATTTCTCGTCACTTATCATGATAGCTCCCATAGCCTCCCAATTTCTAAAGCTCCACCCTTAAAATCTCAAAAATGGTGTCAGCAAACGTATTGATACATCTTGAATAACCGAAAGTGCTCTTATTAGTGATTTCTCGCCACTTATCATGAGTGCTCCCACTGCCTCCCAATACCTAAAGCTCCACCCTTAAAATCTCAAAAATGGTGCCAACAAACATATTGATACATCTTGAATAACCGAAAGTGCTCTTATTAGTGATTTCTTGCCACTTATCATGAGTGCTCCCACAACCTCCCAATTCCTAAAGCTCCACCCTTAAAATCTCAAAAATGGTGTCAACAAACGTATTGATACATCTTGAATAACCGAAAGTGCTCTTATTAGTGATTTCTCGCCACTTATCATGAGTGCTCCCACTGCCTCCCAATACCTAAAGCTCCACCCTTAAAATCTCAAAAATGGTGCCAACAAACATATTGATACATCTTGAATAACCTAAAGTGCTCTTATTAGTGATTTCTTGCCACTTATCATGAGTGCTCCCACAACCTCCCAATTCCTAAAGCTCCACCCTTAAAATCTCAAAAATGGTGTCAGCAAACGTATTGATACATCTTGAATAACCGAAAGTGCTCTTATTAGTGATTTCTTGCCACTTATCATGAGTGCTCCCACGGCCTCCCAATTTCTAAATCTCCACCCTTAAAACCTCAAAAATGGTGCGCAGACATAGCCGCTCTGGTAACACTTTTGACATAAAGCATCAATCACGTTTCAACCCTGGGCACAAGTTCCAACACATGGGCCAAAATTTCTTACGTAAACACGAAGTCATCTTGTGGAAAATGTGGGACAGGGAAATGCCGGGGAGCTGAGAATTGTATTCCGGTCGTCAATGGTCATCCTCATCCTTCTCCTGTTGGCGATATTCGGAAGTCTCCTCTTTGTATCTTTCTCTCTTACCCCTTGCTGCTCATACTTCCCCTAGCAACAAAGCATTATGTTATGTGCCGACGAAGAAGATCACGAGGCTACTGTTTTCCATAGGCATCTCTCACAACACCTTGTTCGTCCACGCTCGCTACACGAAGTTTTTATTGTTCAGTCAAGGTATCGAGGATAAGAATTGTTGGTTCTTCTATATTGATCTTAATTTGGAGGCGGGGTTTCTTGTGTTCCACGGCCAGTAACAACAGTTGTGTCGGAACTGAGCAAAATTTAAGCAGATATAAGCTTTTATGTTTTCCATCCTCCGATATTCGTTGTTTTGCAGGCTTTTTCCTGGGTATTGTACTTTTCACTCCTTTTGGTACATCTTGAGCTTCGTAATCTTTTTACCCTAGGGAAAGGAGTCGTAAGTTGCCCGCATTATTTGTCTGGTGTACTAGTTCCTTTATTTATGGATTAAGTGCCTTCAAGTGCTGTTGAAACAAAATTAATTATTTATCTAATGTGCTTGTATTTCTATGTTCAAAACTTGCAATTCTAGGATAAACATAATAAGACTGGCCTGGAAATATTACGGTACAGATTACCGCTGAACATACGAGATAGAAGTTCATGAATCAGCAGATTATAACAACATGGAAGATCATTACATTTCAACTGTCTAAATAGTACTCTCATTACAAGCACTTATTGCTTGTTGTGTCAATGCCCTCTGAAGAGACGATCATCTGCTGGAATCTGACATGCTTATGGTAGAACTGTGCAGAAATCCCTGAAAATTTGATGGTCCATGTGAGTCAATCGTTTTTTGAAGCTATCCATGGGAGGGGCTTGCTCTCGTAAAAGGAGCCATGATGAAGGAAATGGCTCTCCAGAGTTCAGTAAGAGCGTCAGCTTTAAGTGGCCTCACAGGTCTTCTTTCAACAACAGGTCAATAGTGTCAAGGGAGCCATGTATAAAAGCTCCATCGCTCTTAGAACAAGCAGTGATGAAGGCGTGCGAGGTAAAGTCGTCTACTTCTGGTTTCCTTTCTATTTTCCATTATCTTATTCCTGTTTCCCCATTTTCATCGATAAAATAACTGTTCTTGTCTACCAGACGGTTGGAACGTATGAATCTTTTGCCGCTTTGCCAAAAGATTTGAGCCAACACCTTTTAAACGAGCTGGTCAAGAGACGGCTGCTCAAGCTATCCATCTTTAAGGCTTTCCAATATTGCAATTTAGAAGTAAGGCGTCAGAGGTGTTGTTTTTGTTTCCATTTGCTGGAAAATTAAGCATGCAAAATCTATGCATTCACATTTGTCTTTAAGTATGAACGAAGCCCAAAGATGAGGGAGAAGATACAATGATCTATTCCTAGTTACTGTGCACATTTTTGTTCTGTTTTCGGCAGTATTAGTTAAGATCACGATTATCCATACAGCTCTGACTTCTTTTTTGACAAGGATGTTCTTCTGGACGAGTACCCTGGGGTTGAAGACAGCTGGCTGGAAGTCATTGGTGCACAAGGCCTTTCACTTTTATCTGCAGATATTAGCAACTCTGCTGTGTCTGATGCAGGGCTTGCACTCATAAGTCACTGTACAAACCTGCAGAGTTTGACTTTAAATTATTGTGACAACATCTCAGATGCAGGGCTACAGCATCTGACAGGTCATTTGCTTAATAGCAACCTTTTGAGTGAATTAAATCGGTCATCCAGTTTACACTCCACAGACATCTGTTGCTTGCAGGTCTTAAGAACTTGTCAAGCTTGAGCTTTAAAAGGAGTGATGCAGTTACTGTAGCAGGAATGTGTCATTTAGCAGAGCTTGTCAACCTCACAAGTCTTGATTTGGAAAGATGTTCCCAAATTAGTGGTGGGCTGTGCCATATTGAAGGTGCTCTAGTCTTGAGCAAAGCAAAATACTTTATTTGTCTTCGTTCAGGATTGTGAAATGTTTTTGCACTGCAAACAGGTCTAACAAAGCTGGAAAGATTGAACTTAGGATGGTGCAATTACGTGGATGATCAGGACATCAAAGCCTTAACAGGTGAAGGGTTTAGAAAGAAACTACATGTTATGCATCTAGTGGAGTCCAACCTGCAACTTTCGAAGTTATCTTTGTGCAACATCTAAAATATAAAACATAATCTCTGCATTGTTTAACCTAATATATATCAACATCATCTGCAAACTGAATTCAATGCTGCTTAATAAATTGTATGGTTTTCTGCATTTTACAGGGTTTGTGGGCTTGCGAGAACTATACATATCAAGGACTAAAGTCAGTGATTCTGGAATTCTATGTTTGAAAGGTGTTGAGACAGAACACACACTCATTATTTCTTTGTACCCTTTGAAGTAGTTCACTTTAGTCTTTATAGTGGAATATCTGTTTCCAGTTTATTGTTATTAACAGATTGGAGTTAAGGATGGTAAAGTTTGCACTGTAACGTGTTTTGGCTAAAAAGATTTGACCAGTAGATTTTCTGTTTATTGTACATCATATTTTTATACTGCAAGATTGTTGTAAATATCAATTTCTATGTTTCAATGGTTGATGATTGGCTGTATTTATTTTTCACTTCTTGCATTCATCCTTTTAATGAATTAATTTTGTGGGTATGAAGCATCATCTGAAGCTCTTCTCCATTATTCCCGACCCCATGTGTGCAGACATGATCAACCTCCAGGTTTTACATATGGAAGGGTGCCACATATATCCATTTTGTATGGAGACAATTGCAGGTAATCTTTCAAGTTCAAAGATGGGTAAGGGAAAGGAGACAGTTTTTTGTTTGTGGATAGATGGGTGTAGAGAGAGAGTAATGTCATTAGATGTTCAAAATGTGGAGGGAGAGTCTTGCAGCGAGATGTTTTGCATGAATGTTGATCTATTATGTCTGCTATAAAAATGTGAGAGATAACAAGCAAGAATGAAAAAGCAAATTTAAAGCGATGTACAAAGACTTTTTATGACCAATAATAACACTAGTTTCTATCGATTGCTCATCAATATCTTAAATTTTGGTTACGTGATCTTGTTTACTTATGGCCTTCTTCCATATATGTATTATTTACTTATCTCCTAAGTAGTGTTGCATACACCAGTCACGCCACGTGTTACAATAGTTAGCGACTTTTGCAACACAATCTTATTATACGCATTCGGAATGCATTGCTAATTCAAAAAAAAAAGGACCTCCCCAATAGGCCAAAAATCGCCCACAAGCCAGGGCCTTTAAGTTTTAACCTTTGTAACTTATGAACAAAAACAACTAATGTGTTGACTCTTGATGCAAGAAAGACCAATGAATCAACGAGAAAAAAAGGGAAGGAGACAAAGAGAGTATACAATGTCTCACTTACCATATGATAATCATGTACCATATAACTTCATGCATATGCATACATATACATATATATATATATATATATATATATATATATATATATATATATATATATATATATACATATATATATATACATATATATATATACATATATATATATGTATATATATATATGTATATATATATATATATATATATATATATATATATATATATATATATATATATATATATATATATGCATATGTATGTATCTACATATTTAAGTATGTGTGTATGTATGTATATATCTAATATATGGCATGGATACTCCTATTTTTGGATGTTTATCCAAAGATAAAGGTAAATGAGCTAAAGAAAATGCTTAAGCTTAACGGTTAAGCCTTTACCTTCAAGGCGTGCAACGAAAACCATTTCGTGCGAGTTGAAACTGCCACTCAGCCTCGAGACAGATCAAAACGGAGTGGATTGGAACCTCTTGGTTTGTGGATGTGTATTTACTTAGCTATTTCTGTATATGTGTATGTATGCATGCATGCATGCATGTATGTATGTATGTATGTATGTATGTATGCATGTATGCATGTATGTATGTATGTATGTATGTATGTATGTATGATGTTATTCCTAGAATCTATTACTCTATGCTTATTCAAAAACATGTTTATTTACTTATGTATGTATGTATGTATGTAATATAAATGCTTGTATGAGTGTAGTATGTGCCTACTATGTATATAATATGTATGTATGTGCAATGTATGCATGTATGTATGTAATGTATATGCACTATATGTATGTATGTATGTATGTTGTATATACTACTCATAGTACAATAAAATCGTCGATTTTTAAATTAAAATCTTTATAAAAATCGTGAAAACATTTTTTACAATTTTTTACGATTTTTTTAGAGATTTTTTTGCAAAAAAAATGACTTCAGCAAAATGATGATATCATAGCTGATGAGTCTATATTTGACATTGGAGAGTCTTCTTAGTCTTTAGAATTCACCTACTCTTGGAGTTGGATCTTGGACAGTGGCATATATGTCATATGATCATTGATATTACACATGGCACTACCATGGATGCTTGCAGTTGTATTATGTATAGCATGACTCATTGACTTGAGTCATTGACTGATGAGGAGTTGATTATGTCCATTGTTCCAGTGTTCACTTTCATGTGATATATACAGTTACCAATATCATGTATGATGTATGCTCATTGTTGACTCCTTTATTTAAAATGCATGGAAGGTGATTTTATATGTTATTCATGTCAGGTATAGCAAAAAGGTGTTAAATATGCATTGGTACATAGCTTTATATTTCAAAATAAAAAAATCTCTTACGGTGAATAAAAACCCCGATTTTTATTTTCCATTTTATAAACCTCTACGATTTAAACGATTTAAACCTCGATTTAAATCTCGTTTTTAAACCTCTTCTTGTACTATGATACTACTATGTCTGTAATATAAGATAATCTATGCATGTATGTATTATGTGTATGTGTATGTATGTACTATGTAGTATGTATGTACATGAAAGGCATGTCGATGTCGGATGATCTATATATTTGAGATGCATAGATGTTAACACGTCATGTTTTCATATCTTTTTTATGATACTTAAGTATTTATAGGAGGATTTTTAAACCGAGGATATCTGGGGGGGGGGGGATTTCTAAAATAAAAATTGATTTGTACGCAATTTTATCGCAACTTGGGGTTTGCAACTTGAACCCGTTGCTAACGTATCCTTCACATCTCATTTTCTTCATTTTCTTTGGCTTGCATGAGGTTGAGCTTCATGTTGTGGAGTAACTAGAGTTTTTGAAGTGGAAGAAATAGAAGCTTCTCTTTGATTTCTCCTTTTTTGGCTTCTAGGTAGACCACATCCAGGATGATGATTGCCTACAGATACATAGTCCCACAAATCATTAGCTATGGACAAGTTTTTGACCATATACCTCCATCATTTTCTTCATTCTCTTTGGCTTGCACGAGGTTGAGCTTCATGTTGTGGAGTAATTGGAGTTTTTGAAGTGGAAGAAATAGAAGCTTCTCTTTGATTTCCCCTTTTTGGCTTCTAGGTAGGTCACATCGAGGACGATGATTGTCTACAGATACATAGTCCCACAAATCATTAGCTATGGACAAGTTTTTGACCATATACCTCCATATAGGGTAGTTAAATGGTCCTTCGAACCTATCTTCAGGTGTAAGAAAAATCTAACATAATAATCGGATATAATATGGTTCCTTGTTGAGAAGAGGCTTAATGAGTAAGAGAGGGATATACTAGAAGTACAACTTCACTTCACTTGCTTTTTAGGGCAAGAATATCTAACCTTTATTGAATTAATTGTTGACTTGGTTGACCAACAGATGACCTGTCGGTTTTAGATTTGACCAGCTGCAGACATGTTTGACTCTGTTGAGCAGAATTGACCAAAGTTGACTAGAGTTGACCCTATGCATTGTAGGTAGCAAACTGATTGTTTTGACCAACTCAACCATTGAGCAGACCTATGCAGGTTTGACCAGATTTGTACAGAGTTAACCAATCTTTCATTGACCTGTGAAAGGTTGATTTGAGGCTAGAGCCCGGTGGAGCTTCAGGTGTTAAAAAGAAATTATGCTTGGAAGCATGTAAGATGCAATGAAGAAGGTAGCTAAATAGCGATGCATCCTTTTCCAAAGTTTTTGTTGGGATAGAATAGTTTTTCGACTTCTTGTTCATGATAGAATTTGAGCACTAGTAGAGTAAATGTGTGTTAAAGGGCTTGGCCTGCACTGATACCAAATTGTAGGAAAATTAGAGAGAGTATGTGCAGAAATTTACTCAAACTCGTGAAAAACTGAATAAATACTCACAAATATTTCCCTCGAGGTCAAGATCACACCCAAGGAGACCCCAATAAGAAGAGCGTCCTCTGCAACATGCATGGTTCAAGAGTTTTGGTGTTTGTCTTCTTTTGATCTTCTATGAAGGTTCTCTGCTTTATCTGCCCACAGAGGGAGAATGGATAGTGCACTGAACTCAGGCACTTTGCTGGACTCTGTATGGTGTTATTTAGTTCTTATTATTCTGTACCATAATTATTTTCAGATTCGTATGGCAAAAATACGGTACATATGAAAACATATGTGTATGGTTGAGGTATGAAATTTTTCGTATGTGATTTTTTCCTTCTCTCATCAATCCCAACTCAGGAAGAAACCATACCAATTTCATATTGTTTTGATGCAAATTCATTCTCATAAATTCTCTTCTATCGTACCCACACATAGTAGGGAACAAAATTCTGATCTTTAATATTATGTTATTGTATATACAAAATTTTCAGACCTTCAGTATTTTGTGTGCCATTTGTATGATATTTTTGAAGAAATTCCATAACTTTTTCATACTTCTGTACCTGTATGCATTTGCTGTATGGTTTGCACATGGAAAAACTATGTTCTCTACACATGCTCTGATGGAACAGTGCTGGCGTGCATTGTAAAGTTCCTGCAAGCTATAATATAATCTTCTTGTTGGCCAGAGTATAGAGCTTATTCACTGAATCTAGAATAAAATATTCAGATTGAGGTCAAGGTATTGGTATAGATACCTATCAATTTTGTCTTTTCTGACAGATAAATTTGAATGTTAACTTTACACCTTAGATGGATAGTTTTCAGATCAATTAAGTGTTTTGCATACTGTCGTGCATTCTTTGTTTCCTCAATGAGATGGTTAGCAAAATTCTCTTCGTGAAATTCATCATACAATGTATATTCATAGCAGTTTATATGCATAATGATTACTGATAGTTTTTCATTCTTTTCAGGCCTAAAGTCATTGACAAATCTCAATTTGAAATTTTGTGGATTATCAGATTTTTGCTGTAATAAATTGAAAGGTATATATAACTCTTTCAACTCCTCATATCTTTGGTATTTTGTTTCAAGAAACGTTATTGCAATGATTTTTACATCTTTCTTAGCCCCTTGAGTCCTCGCTAACCATATTTTCCTATCTGGATTATCTTTTGGAGTAATATCTTGTGCTTTTGGACATTTAATTAGTCCAAGCAAGATGCTGTAAGAATTAGTTCCAAATCTTAGTCGGGGTTTGCAGGCAACAATAATTAGATACTGTAGGGAAGTGTAATGCAATCAATCCTTTGTTTATCAAAATTGAGGATATTCATATATGAAATGAACTTGTTTGTAAATAAATCAATGGAGTAATTTGTTGGCTTCTGAAAATTGATCTTCACCATGTGGTATATTTGGGAATCTCAAAATGCTCTTCTTTTCAGGAATCAGAACCTACTTTCATGCTGTTTACTCAGCTGAAAAAGTTATCCTTGGAACTTCACTACCTTTCTCTGCTTAGGTGCTCAGCAATGAATCACATTATTTTTTCTATTCTTTAGGTTGCATCTAGGCATATGTATATTGTCTTCTATGGAGATATACTCTGCTGTGCATAGAATTAAGAGGACCTTGCTTTTCGAAAGAATGGTATGTATGCATGCATGCATGTCTGTATCCATTGTTGCAACTGGGTGCATCCAACATTTTACTCGACTTCTTTCGGAGTCCAACATCAGAAATGCATATTGTTGGAGTTAGACGTATGCTGAAGCACGCGAACAACACAAGGAAGAAGAAGAAGCTTGGAGCACAACACACAAGATTGAATGTATTACTAGAGAATGTACAAAGATAAGTAGCCCATTAGGGCAATAGGCGTATATACAAGCCGGGGGGAAAAAACCTCCTAAAGAGGGAAAAAAGTGCCCCGGCGGTCCTAGAGTGTTCACACACATCACTACCTAAATATATGAACAAATCCCCCCTGGGAGTGATGCGGTCAACAAGGAGCTTGCACTCATGTACAAGTGCCAAGCTATGTGGAAATCACTCCACGAAAGGAAGTAAGCCCAAACCTTTGGGGAAAGCTTCAAACTTCTCCCTAGGCAGAGCCTTCGTGAAAAGGTCTGCAATGTTCTCCTGCGTGGGCACATATGCCAAGCTGATCTCCCCGGTAGAGAACCTCTCCCTGACATAATGATAATGCACCTCAATGTGCTTAGTGCGAGCATGGAACACAGGGTTCCTCGCAACTTCCAATGCGCTCTGACTGTCAGTGAAGATGGTGGTGGCAGAGGACTAACCAACACCCAAATCAGCCATAAGGCATCTGAGCCACACACACTCAACAGTAGCTGTGAAAGCTTCCCTATACTCAGCCTCACAACTGGAAGTGGCCATAGTAGGCTGTTTCTTGCTCAACCAAGATATACATGAGCGACCAAGCATGAAGCAAAAGCCACTAGTGGACACACGAGTGTCATAGCAACCAGCCGAGTCTGAGTCAGAAAAAGCATGCAAATCTGGCGGTAGTGAACCCCCCTTGGGATAAAACAACCCAAGTAGCCGAGTACCACTCAAGTAGCGAAAGATGCGCTTAACCACTTGCCAATGCGCAAACTGAATATCTGGCCGAGTAATGCATAAGTAAATCAGGCATCCAATAGCCTGCTGATAGAGGACAATATCAAATGCATCTCCAGCATCATGAAGACTTAATCGTAAACCTGTCTCCATAGGAGTGGCAATAGGCTTACAGTCTTCAAGGCCAAAACGCTGCAATAATGTGTCAATATATTTCGTTTGACACAAAGCCAATCCACCATCAACTTGCATAAACTGAATGCCCAAATAGTGATGCAAATGCCCCAAATCAGACATCTCAAATGAGGCATGCAAATCAGCCTTAAAATCAGCAATATGCTTCTCAATAGGACCAGTGAGCAACATCATGCATGTCATCAACATAGACAACAATGATCAGAAGCACATCATTAGCACGCTTAACATATAAGGTGCTCTCAGTTGGACTGCTCACAAAACCATGTGCAATCAAATAGGCATGTATCTTCTCATACCAAGCATGTGGTGCTTGCTTTAAACTATATAATCCCTTCTTTAGCCTGCACACCTGGTTTTCATTCCCTTTCTGCACAAAGCCACGGGGCTGAAAAACATATACTTCTTCATGCAAGTCACCATTCAGAAATGCTGTTTTAATGTCCAACTGATGTACATTCAAACCATGATGGGCTGCAAGTGCACAGATGCTCCGAACAGTAGTCATACGACATGTGGGTGCAAAGGTCTCATCAAAATCAATGCCTCTTTCCTATGCATAACCCTTTGCAACAAGCCTAGCCTTATACTTGTCAACTGTACCATCAGGTTTACGCTTCAGCTTGTATACCCACTTAGTACCAATGGCTTTCTTGCCAGGAGGCAAGTCACATAAGACCAAGTACCATTCTTCATTATAGCATCATATTCAGATTGCATAATAGCCATCCAATTTTCTGAATTTTGTGCTTCATCAAAAGAAACAGGCTCATTCTCATCACAGAGACTAGATGCAGCCATAGCATAGCAATCTGATGCAAAGGAGGCACTATGAGAGCTTGAACGAGTACGATATGACAAATGTGCATCTAATTTGCTGTCACGCAAAGTCTGCACCAGCCATTTTGGCATAGTTTTTGCCTCCTCAATATCAGCTCTCTCATCAACAACTGCATCGTGTAAGCATCAGAAATGGGATGATCTGCATCATTACATGAAACCTGCAAAGGTTGAGAAGTTTCCTCATTAAGACCAGCAGTAGACTGTCCACCTGTAAAAAGAGGCATCAAGGTATCATACATGTCTTTGGAGCTAACAGATGTCTCCTTAGTACATGAAAGCAATGGCTGAATAGCATCTTCCACAAAAACAACATCACGGCTAACCAGAATGCGTTTAGTCTGTGGATGATACAGACGATAGCCTTTACTTTCAGAACTGTACCCAACAAAAATACATTTTACTCCCTTATCATCCAATTTTTTGCGATGTTGTTCAGGCACTAGTGCATATGCCAAACAACAACCAAAAACCCGCAGATTAGCAACAGATGGCTTGCGATCATGCCAAGCCTCATATGGAGTGATAGACTGCAGTGCTTTAGTGGGACACTTGTTAAGTACATATGCTGCACACGACAGCCTCAAGCTAGAAACTATGTGGTAAAGCCTGATTCTTGACCATACACCTCGCCATCTCCATGAGTGACCTGTTCTTCCGTTCAGCAACTCCATTTTGTTGAGGTGTATACGGCATTGTACACTGGTGTTTTATCCCACGTTGAGCCAGAAATGCATTAAAATCAGAAGACATATATTCCCCTCCTCGATCAGAACGGACGGTGCCCATTTTACATCCTGACATATTTTCAGCCAAAACCAAAAACTGTTTGAAGCACAAAAACACTTCGGACTTTGCCTTCAATGGATATACCCATGCATGCCTAGAAAAATCATCAATAAAAGTCACGAAGTAAAGATAGTTTCCAAAAGAAGGTGTCTGCATAGGATCACAGACATCACTACCATATCAGATTTCTGCAGGCGTAGCAAACTAGCAAAATTCAGATGACCAAAGAGTGCATGCCAAAGCTTTGCATCTGACATAGCCTGAGAATCATGAACTGCACATGCCGAATCATTCACAGATCTTTCATAGTCTATGAGCTTGTAAAACCCACGACATAAAATGCCAGAAGCAATAATAACATCGCCATTTGACAGATCATGAACTGTACATCTGTCATAAGCAAATTTCACAACCAAGCCAATCTTGGCTAATGCAGAAATTGATAACAGATTCTTCTTGATCCCTGGCACAAATAAAGCATCTGACAAGGTGAAAGAACTACCATAAGCAGTAGTCAGAATGATCTTACCAATTCCCATAATAGGATAAGAGGAGTTGTTGGCGCATGTAACAGTATTCCTGTAGGGGAAGGCTCGAGTGAAGAGAAGAAACTGCGCTGCGAGGTAATATGTTTGGTCGCCCCACTATCAAAGTACCAAACATGCACTGCTCATGAGAAGATGGGTCAAAACTGCAAACAGTAGTAAACACCCATTCTTCTTCCTGCACAAGATTAGCAAACTCTATTTTTGGTGTAGAGGCTTCTGCAACAACCATTCCAGCCTCCTTTTTCTTTGCCTCTTTTGCAGCTAGTTTTGGACAGTTCTTTATGATATGATCATTCCCTTTACAATACTTACAAAACAATTTCTGCTTTTCTGATTTTTTCTCATCTTTGTCTTGGTTCTTCGAATGTGCAGCATTTGCAGATTTCTGCTTACTAGTAGAAGAACTCCATTTTCCTTTGCCCTTCTGACTAGCGAGGAAAGCTTGAGCTGCAACACGCATAATGGACCTGTTCTGCCTGGACTGATCTTCTTGCAACAGAACAGAGACTAACTCCTCAAATGACAAGGCATTTGGATTGCCTTTCATCATCAACCGAAGAGTAGAAGCAAAACTCTGATATGAATTAGGAAGATCATTCAGAACGGTCTGCACAAGTGAGCTATCTGGTATAACCTCATCAGCAGAAATCAACTGTTCCTTCAAGTTTTTTATCTTTGTTAAGAAACTGTCCATAGAGTCACTTTCATTCATGTGCTCACTCTCCAACTGTTTTTGGAGGTAAGCAACACGAGCCTCATTCCTAGCTTGGTACAATGTGGTAAGTGTATCCCAAGCATCCTTAGCTGTTCTGCAAGAGCGAATATGAGGAATAATGGCACGTTTGACAGACAAAGCTATCAATGCATGTGCCTGGGCATCTCTGCCATCCCAACAAATCTGCTCTGCAGTAGGTGCAACAGAAACAGTAGCACGAACAGGAGTCTGCACCATATCATCTTCGACACCATGTCCATCAGCTCCAGGCTCCAGCACCTGTATTTGCAGTACCTGTGGCAGATGTAACAGGACGTCTTTCAACACCCTGCACAATGTTCCACAATCCTTTTGCAACCAATACATGTTGCATCATATAAGCCCATAATGGGTAGTTGGTACCATCCAACTTATCCTCAACAGCCAACATACAGAATACATCACTGCTTTCAGCCATGGCCGGTGACTAAAATACCTTGATGCAGAAAATTGACTGTATCCCAAAAAGTTGAACGGAACTGCCCAGACGAGTTCTGCTAGACCTGTAGCAGACTTTGAGACGCTTATACTGGCGAACAGAAACTAATATATACCTTTGGCACAAAAAGACGAAATAGCCTCCACGAGCACAGCGATAGTGCGAATTTGAGATTGCAACCGGAGAGGTGTAGACGACGCCCTAGATGAAGCGGCGACCTGCTCTGATACCAATTGTTGGAGTTAGACGTCTGCGGAAGCACGCGAACAGCACAAGGAAGAAGAAGAAGCTTGGAGCACAACACACAAGACTGAATGTATTACTAGAGAATGTACAAAGATAAGTATCCCATTAGGGCAATAGGCATATATACAAGCCGGGGAAAAAAACCTCCTAAAGAGGGAAAAAAGTGCCCCGGCGGTCCTAGAGTGTTCACACACATCACTACCTAAATATATCAACACATATCAGACTTGATTGCCACATTTATATATTTTGGCCGCATGTCTTTGCTGCATTGTGCAATTTCAGCTTTCATACCTTTTTTGTTCATAGAATTATCATATATCTGTGTATCAACATGATTTGAGATTTCTTCCATAGTTTTTCTGTAATTTTGTTTCAAAAAAACAACAATAGTTGCGTCTGATAATGTTTGAAACATTTTACTGGACTTGTCCATGCCAGAAGTGAGATTCCCATCAGAAACAACTATGTTTCTATGTATGTAAGAATCTGTGTATTTAAGATATGTAAGAGTATCTATAATAAGTAATATGTTAATTGGGAATTTGTCAGTGATATGATGTATTACTAACCGATTCCCAGTTACATGCTACATATATATTATATGCATTTACGTATGCATGAAATATATATGTAGTATGTATTTTGCATGTATGTATGGCATGCATGTCTGCCTGTCTGTCTATATGTATGTATGTATGTCTGTCTGTATGTATGTATGTATGTATAATGTATGTATCTATGTATGTATGCATGCATGCGTGCGTGCATGCATGCATGTATGTATGTATGTTCGTACGTATGTGTATGTCTACATGCTTCCATGCACATATGCATGTCTTGATGCTCGGTTTTTACTATTCATTCATTTATTTATCTTTTTGGATAAATTAACAGGGCTGATAAACTTGCGGGTTTTGAATTTGGCCTACAATGACATTACTGATGCAGGTCTAGCATATATCAAGGGTATGCAAACTATATTCTTTATTTTAAAAGATTTGGGGGAGATTTTGTGTCATATTTTAGGCATGGTGTGAAGCTGCATCTGTGGCTGATATTGTTTGCTGTAATTTTCAAGTACAGATTGAATGATAATGTAACCCGTCTCATGCATATTATCTGTTTATTCAAGGGTTGACAAATTTGGAGGATCTCAACTTGGATTCATGCAAAGTTGGTGATGCTGGTCTTGAATTCTTGAAAGGTCCTTTTTTTTTTGGTGAATGTTTTTGCACAGAGCTGCTTGAGTCAGGAACTATGAGGATGAGCTTGGCGAAGCCAATGTTGATGCTTTGTTTACTGGTATGTGTAGCAGATCTACTGAATCTGAAGAGCCTCAATATCTCTGATTCAGAAGTTACTGAGTTGGGGCTTCCTTATATATCTGGTCAAAACATCTTTAGCAGTATCAAACAGTATTTTGTTTCATTAGTGTGTATGTTTGTCTTTTTCCAAAATATCTTAGTCCTTCTAATTTTGTCAGGCCTAGATAAACTGGAAAACCTGAATCTATCCTTCACAAACATTGCAGACAGTGGTCTTGTGAACATATCAAGGTTGACATCTCTCACCTCACTCAATCTTGATGTGCGACAGGTCACAGACACAGGCTTAACTGCACTAACAAGTAAGTTTTGCTGTTGTTTTGAGTACAAACAAGGGTGACTGCAAAATTATTATTTTTCCCCATCATTGTTGTGAAACAGTCATTTTAGCTCTATTTCTTTAATTAGTAGAATTTGCATTACAGTTCTAGAGGATATGAATTTCTGTATTCATTTAAATTGAACTATCAAGTTGGTCATCTCTATGTCAGGCTTAACTAATTTGAAGCACCTGGACCTCTTTGGAGCTAGGATTACAGATTATGGGACCACCAGTTTGAAGTGTAAATATTTGCAAATTTTTGTCAACCTATGTTGCACAGTTGTCCTTATACGAAGGAATTATTGTACAGTGTGTGAATGGTATTCCTGATTCTGAATTTTCAGGTTTCAAGAAACTTCAATCTCTGGAACTTTGCGGAGGTGGAATATCTGATGTTGGTGTAAAAAACTTGAAGGATCTTACAAATATGACCTCATTGAATCTTTCTCAAAATTATCTTCTCACAGACCATTCCCTTGAATATCTCACTGGTATGTCTTACCTCTGGTTTACTTTCAAACGCAAATGTATGCCAAAATGCTACTTGATGCAAAGCAATTGGAAGCTTTAGATTCAAAGAGTCAGAATCTTTTATGCAGTGAGTAGTAGTAGGGTGGGCTAAAACCCTGCTGGGTCAAAATCTCCCTGGAAATATAGCTTTCAGGCAGACATTGTAGGTTGAACATTTCTGCTGCATGATAAGCTTCAGGTCTAACCAAACAAATACTTAGTTCTGTATGGGAGTTTGCAGCTTGAACTTGTTTGAATCTTGTGTACTGTGAGGAGTAACAGGGTAGGGTAGTATACTGGATGGGTAATGTCTTACATGGTCAGGTTGTATAATCCTGCAAAATTTCAGATGAAGAGTTTGTCTGACTGCTTTGCATATCCATGTAGTGCTGGAGAAAGCCATACATTGCTTCAAACATTAATTATAATCTGCATATGAGTTATGATGAAGGGTAGGAGAAAGGCATGCATTTCATCATAACTTAATAATGATCTGCATGTGATTTCTGATGAAGAATAGGGGAAAGCCATATATTGCATCACAAGTTAAATCTGATCTTTATATGATGAAGTGGAGTATATTATAATTGGATTTGTGATGAATCAGCAGAGTTCTATGCAAGGTTTGTTTGGTTTGAATTATTGTGTGGTTTTCATAAGCATGTGCGTATTGCAGGCATGACAGCCCTTGTTTCACTTAATATATCAAACACGAAGGTTACCAATGCTGGGCTTCAACATCTTAAACCACTTTGTAATTTGACTTCTCTGGCTCTACAAGCGTGCAAAGTAACATTGCCTGCTGTTGAAAAGCTACAAGCAACTTTTCTTCCAAATCTTGCAGTGATTCGTGTCCAATGATAAACATGTAATTGCTGCTATATCTTCTGTATAGTTGGAGTGCCTTACTACGCTCTTGCATCTGATGCTACAACAGTGTGTCCTGTGGTGGGATATCTACAAACTTTTTGTTTGTAGTTGTACATAATGGTAGCCTACCATTGTGAACGTGCTTGTTTATATAGAATTAGGTTGACCGCAAAAAGGTTGTAAAGATGCTATATACTGTTTTGCGCTCTCATTTGTTAAATATCAAATGAGCTTGTACATATAGTTTTATTCATTGTAAATGGCCCTTTTTTTGTAGTTTTGACTTTCACATGCTCTGAGGTCATGCTTCAAAAAAGGCAAAAAGTAGAACAAAAAGTGAGGATGGGTTGAAGCATTATAGACTGATGGATATAGAAATCTGATAATCAATGATTATGGTTTGTTATCTGTATATTGGTTCAACATCTGGTTATCAGGTTTGGTCTGTCTTTTCCAAGCAAGAACTCTAAAGATTATTTTCAAGTATTGGTTAAATCATTTAATGTGTGCATTGAAAGTCACACTTCTTCAAGTGTTGGTGAAATCATTTAATTTGTGCATTGAAAGTCACACCTTTCAAATCGAGAAAAAAAATTGAAACAATCAAGAAATGTGTGAAATCACCGAGGCAGGGTGATAACCTTCCATGCAGCAGACAAATGAAACGAGTTTGGTCCTCTATAATTTGAACTACTATCTTATGTATTATCAACCATTTGGAGGTCATGTGCATTGTTTATAGTGATCAGGAATCTTAAATTTTGACAAGTGTATATTCAACAGTCGAAATAGGTAATGGGTCTGGGAAAATTTTTATCCCAACTAGAAGACAACGTTTTTGTCATCATAAAAGGGTTTTTTTGGGACTTACATTTGCTTGAATTCTTAATCAGTGAGTTTCCTTGCAAATGTTAAAGAATGGAGGTTTCCAATAGCTTGTCTATGGTCTCCATAATTAACTTAAGGTGGAGCTTGATTTGTGCTCTTTGAGTGTTTGTTCTTGATTTAATGTCATACTAGGAACTCAGATAGTAATATTGTGCTCTTTGAGTGTTTGTTCTTGATTTAATGTCATACTTTCGTGAACATTTCTCACATTTTAGTGTATCTTAGCGAGTTGGAGTGCCCTTAATGGGCGTTTGTTCGATCACATTTTGTGACTGGTTCCATCCAAAAATCTATTTTATGTCCCAATGTACACACTGCATTTTAAGGTACCGTTGTCATGCTACTTGAATGCATTATGATAATTTTGCATATGTTTATCATCTTGAAGTTTTTTCATTCGTTCTAATAGAAACCTTTGTAGAACAAGTGGAACCATTGCCATGCTACTTGAATGCATTATGATAGTTTGGCATATGTTTATCATCTTGAAGTTTTTTCACTGGTTCTAATAGAAACGTTTGTAGAACAAGTGGAACTTATAGCATGCTGAACACTCATTGAAGGCATTTGCCATTAGATCCCTCAGCATACACGTGTTCATTTACAAGAATTTTCTTTTTCCCCTAAATTTTTCGTTTTTCCACCATGCTGACTATATGATAAAGACATGATAACTGATGCGACAACTCGTCTTTGCTATGCTGATTGGATTTGGTAGTTTCTCGAATTCCTTTTGCCATGGCTATCTTGTGAACAACTTAGCTCTTGGATGATGACAATCGACTACATGGTGTTCTACTGAATACCGCCCAGCCTTGTCCTTGCCCTTGCATGAATGTGTGAGGCATCTCATAATTGACTTCCTACATCTCTTTGGTCTACCCCATGTGTCAATTGCACCTCTTGATGCCATGTGGCATACATGCCCATGAACATTCTCAAAATATGACACTTTCTCCCCCTTAAAAGCATTTTCAGAAATGTAGATGAAATATCCATATAGGTAGAAGGAAGTGCTCTGCTCCCTTGAACTCCATGTACTAGTAGTACACAATTATCTCTATGTGTTGCTTCCCCGTATCCAAGGTGGGAAACTATCTATGGTGGCTACTATCTCCCATATACATTTAACTTCCAAACTAAAGGCGAAAATAGCCAAAGTGACTATGGGGGAAAAAATAAAGAATGATAAAGAATTCTTGAATGTAAGTATACACACTATACCTCCCGCCTGATGGGCATGTTACACAGGATCCAAGTAATTGTGTAAGATAATGTATCAAGTAACCCTCATTAAGTGACAATAGTATCGAAAGCTATTCTGTGGTAGAACTTTAGTCAAAGTATCTCCAACATTATCTCGAGTTTGAACCTTCTCAAGAATAATGCACTCAATGGCTAAGCAATCTCTAATGAAGTGATATTGCACCTCAATGTGCTTGGTCTTTGCATGATAGATTGGATTCTTGCTATCATTAGTGTCCATGTGAAAGACCAAATGGCCGGTAGACACTTTTGTATGTCCTTTTATAAAACATATAGTGGCATGGTCAGCCACCGACTGTAAGTTTGACCGTATTTGTAACACCCAAGAAATCTGTTTTTGGGCTCTCTGTGTATTGTGTTTTATGCTTATTTTGCAAGCTCTGCGCGGAGTACTGTGTGTGACGTTTGGATCTAGGTTTTTTTATGTCAAGGCTTACGACTAAGGAGGTGTCCAAGGCATAGACCTTGGCATACCTTCTTATCCGAGTCACCGAAGTCACCATTGGCACTGTTGGCTGCACGCGAGGGAAGATCTCAATGATCAAGGAAGACACAAGTTCCCGGTACTTCTCGGGAATTCACCCATCCCAATATCTTAACTGACAATATCTTGCCACTAAGCTACACTCTTGCGGTGTTTGAAGAAAGGGAAAGAGTAAGGTTAACATCACCTTGAACATGTTTTAGGCCCTCAAAGCTTCATTCTTTGCTTTCAAAGCCTGTTTTGAAGCATTTTTGGGATGATTCTTAGAGCCATTTTGGAGTACTTCCGTGCATAATTCTCTTTATATAGGTTCAAGAATGTCAAGAAGAGTGCTCTTTGTACTTCTTTGACAATGAATATTCACCTTTGGGACTGTGTTTTCAGCCATATTAGTAAATCTACAGGTTTCTTGAATGGTTTTAGTTGTGGTGAGAGCAGCCACCACAAGTCTATGTAGGTTTTTTTAGCCTAAAGAACAGAGTTGATAGACACTTGCAGGTTTTGTTGGCTAGTATTTAGGTTGTGAATTCAACTTTTTTCAGTGCCAATTTACTGCATATATTGAGCATAGACACTATGTATGCTTTTGTGGATACCGCTTATGTATGTCCATGTGGTCATTTGTTGGAAGATCTCTCCTTCAAATGCACAACAAAAAGCTTCGACCCTTCCCAAGACCTATCTGCCTTCATACCAGTACTCACTAAAACTGGAATATCTCACAATTCCCGAATGCAATCCAAAAACCCTTTTAGCCACAGAAACTAGACAGTAGGGCTTTCCAATGAGCTATCAATCCAATGAGCTATCAATCCTACATGTAGACCTGTCAACTGAGTCACACAAGATAGCCCAGTTTTCCTAGTAGGTTTCGGGATAGAACAACAGACAAAGAAATAGCTATATTTCACAATACAAGAAGAGTTTTGCCAAAATTCTTTTTGGAATAGAATCCTTGCATAAGCTTTCTAGAAAGTAAAAGAACTCTCAGAATGGAGCTTCCTACAAAGAGAAATTGAAGTCCTAACAGGTTGCTGCAGAAATGGAGCACCCTTTGGAAAGGGTACGAGAGATATACAAGAGAATAAGAGCATCTATGAGAGCCTATGGCTCAATGGCACATATATACGCAGCACCCCGACTTCCTAGCATCCACACACACCTTGAATGAGCTCTGATGGTCTTTATATAGCCATGAGAGTCTTCTATGACTCTTCATATGTCCTCCATGTCTCTTCACATGCCCTCCTTGTCTCTTCACTTGCCTTGTGACTTTGTCTCTTCATTGGAGTGGCTTTTGGTGGTCCAATGCCTTCTTTTGGATAAGGTTGCGCCTTCAACTTTATTCTTTGACTTTCCTAAGGTTCAAAAGCCTTCAAATGGAGTTATTTTATGAAAAACAAAACTTGAGCTTTCCCTAGAAATGCATATCTTTTAACATTCCCCCTCAAGCTCAAGTTTCTTTTGCGTTTGAAGTTGGTTCCTTGAGTTGTATGGCTTGCTTCAGCTTAGCAAGCTTTCTAGCATCCGAGAACTTTGTTAGTAGGTCAGCTACTTGGTCCTTTGTACTTACATGATGAATATCCACTTCCTTTTCAAGCACCTTCCCCTTATGAAATGATAGTGGACTTCGATGTGTTTGCTCCTTGCATGAAACATAGGATTGTTTGCAAGATAGATGTTTGATATATTATCTCCAAACAAAGGAACTTATTCAACCTGCACATTCAAGTCTTTCATTAGCTTTTTCATCCACATTATCTCACAAGTAGCTTGGGCCAAGGCTCTATATTCAACTTCGGTCGAAGATAAAGCAACTGTGGGTTGCTTCTTTGAACTCCATGATACACAATTGTTTCCTAGCATGATCACATAATCTATGGTGCTTCTTCTATCATCTTTGGAGCCGGCCCAATCAGCATCCGCATATCCTTTTAGCTCTAATGATTCTCCATAAGCAAAGAAAAGTCCTTGATTTATTGTACCTTTGATGTACATGAGTATCCTCTTTGCTGCATCCAAATGATCATTAGTAGGAGCATGCATATATTGAGAAAGAACTCCTACACTAAATGCCAAATCAGGTCTAGTTATGGTTCCATATACAAGTGAGCCTATTAGGCTCCTATAGGTATGAATATCCTCAAGTTCTTCTCCTTGGGTGGAGTTAAGTTTGGTGTTTATATCCATTGGTTGCTTTAGTGGTTTGCATCCACTCATTCCAAACCTGTACAAAACATCCAACAAATATTTTCTTTGCATCAAGTAGAGACCATCATTTTTGTACATAACCTCAATGCCCAAGAAGTATTTGAGGATTCCAAGATCTGATATCTTGAATTCCTTCCCAAGCTTTGCCTTAATTTCTTTGATACCTGCATCATTATCACCTGTTATGATAAGATCATCAACATATATGCATATGTATATAGATTCTCCATCAACCCTTTTGATGTAGAGTGAAGGATCTGAATCACTTTCAACATAACCACACTTCATTAGATACTCAACCAATCTCTGATTCCATGCTCTAGGTGCTTGCTTGAGTCCATACAAAGCCTTCTTTAGTTTACATACAAAATCATGCTTCTTTTCATCTTCATAACCTATGGGTTGATACATATAAACCACTTCTTCCAAATTTCCATTAAGAAAAGCATTTTTAATGTCCAAATGATACATTATCCATCTTTTAGAAGCTGTCACTGAAATCAAAGTCCTAATTGTATTCTTATTTGCAATAAGACTAAAAGTTTCTTCATAATCAAACCCATATGTTTGTGTATAGCCCTTAGCTACTAACCTTGCTTTGTACCTTGCTAAAGATTCATCTGAATTCCTTTTGACTTTGTACACCCATTTGTTTGTGACTAGCTTGATGCCTTCTTCTCTAGGTACCAATTCCCAAGTTTGCTTTTCCTTGAGAGCTTGAATCTCCTCATCCATAGCATCTCTCCATTCCTTGTATTGGCTAGCTTCCTCATAGCTTGACGGTTCCTTATCTTTGATAACCTGTGTCATATAAGCATAATGCTTTGCAATAAAGCTATCATAAGTGAGCTTTTGAATAGGATGTTTTACCCTTTCTGACCTCCTTTCACTACCTGTGATTGGATATTTCTTCAATGTCCATTTCTTTTGCACTTCAGGTGTTACAACTTCTTCAAATTCATCTTCATCTTCACTTGAATGAAAATCTCTTACCAAGTTACCTCCATTACCTCTGTTGTGGCTACATTCTGATGTATGCGCTAACTCCTTTTGCTTGCCCTTCCATGATGGAGCTTTGTGAAGGACTTGGCATACTTGGTCCACTCAATGTAGTGCTAACTTGCACTTGCACTTCATGTACCTCATCTGCATGTACAAAGTCTTCTTCCTGCAAATCATTCACACCTCTATACCAAGGTTTTAACTCATCAAACACAACATCCCTTGACACTCTAAGATTTTTAGTGATCGGATTATAATACCTGTACCCCTTTTGCTCATTTGAGTAGCCAAAAAAAATGCATTTTTCAGCCCTAGCATCAAGTTTACCTTCTCTAACTTCTTGTGGGACATGGACATAACATATGCAACCAAAATCCTTAAATGAGACAAATCTGGTTTCCTTTGATAGTATACCTCATCTGGAGTCAGATCATGAACTCCTGAAGTTGGTATCCTGTTCATAATATATGCTGTTGTGGTTGCTGCATCAACCCAATATGAGAAAGGTACATTCATCTCATTCAACATGCATCTAGATACCTCTGCAATTTTTCTATTCTTTCTTTTTGAAATACCATTTTTTTGAGGGGTATACCTGCATGTGTATTGCCTCCTTATGTCTTCATCTTCTAATAACCCTGTGAACTCATTGGAGAAATATTCTCCCCCTCCATTTGACCTTAGGGTTTTAATCCTATGACCTGTTTCATTCTCAACAAGTGCCTTGTATTTTTTGAATACTTCAAACACATCTGATTTTTGCCTGATTATGTACAACCAAATTTTCCTTGAACAATCATCAATAAAGGTAACAAAGTACCTATTACCTGCATGTGAAGGTTCTCTTGAAGGTCCCCATACATCTGTATGCACTAAATCCAAGACCCTTGGAGAAACATACTTGCTTGACTTGAAAGGAAACCTAGTTTGCTTCCCAAATTGACAAGCTTCACATACCTCATGAAGATGTGATGTTGAGAAGTTTGGAAGCCCTTTGATCAATGCACTTTTCTCCATGTTCTTTAGCTTTTCAATGTTTACATGTCCTATCCTTTTATGCCACAAATCCAAATCTGCAATTCTTCTATTTCCTGAAGTGATGAACATTACCTTATTGGGGTTTTGCTTGATATTGAGAGTAAACATCCTTCCATGCTTCTCTCATTTTGCCACAAGCTAAAATCCATTCTTTGGATCCTCTATGAAGCAACCTTTGCTATTGAAATTCACTTGGTATCCTTTATCTACCATTTGACCAACAGAAATGAGATTCTTTGTAATAGTAGGGACATATAATACCTCAGATAGTGCCTTGCTCTTCTTTCCATTCTGAAACTTGACATCACCAATGTGTTTGGTCTCATGCTCGGTGTTGTCACCTGTCTCTACACATCCTCTTTGCTTTGGAGCCTGTAAATTGCAAAACATGTCCTCCCTACAAGACATATGATTGCTACATCCACTATCTATGCACCAAGTATCATCCTTCTCATGTTTACTATCTCTATATGCATGACTCATGGCAAGAACTTGATCACTAGACTCATTTGAAGCATAGTTACCTTGAGCATTGTTCCTCCTTTTGTAGCATTCGTTTGCCCAATCTCCTAGCTTCTCACAAATGAAGCATCCATTGCCTCTTGATCCTCTTCCTCTTCCTCTATTGTTTCTGCCTCTACCTCTTCTATTTGAAGATGAGCCTTCATTTGAGTCTTCTTGGTTGTCACTTTGCTTGCTTTGGCTTTGCCTTCCTCTTCCTCTACCTCTTGATGCTTTGCCTCTTCCTCTACCTGCATATAGCATTTCACCTTGGGCACCTTTGCCCTTGCTTCCACCTTGCAATATTTCTTCATTAACCATTAAAGTATTCAATTGATCTAAATTAGGCATGTTCTCCCTAGCATACAATGAGGATATGAAGTTCCTCCACTTGTCATCATCTTTAAGACCATTAAGTACAAATGCAACCATGTCATCATCATCAATTGAATGTCCTATGGCTGTAAATGAATCTTTAATACCTTTGACTTCAATTATGTAATCATGTATGGATTGGTTACCTCCTTTCCTCAAGTTTTTGAGCTCATTTTTGAGTTGTACCTTCTTTGCCTTTGTGTTTGTGGTGAACATCTTCTCCAAATATTCCCACATTTCCTTGGCGGTCTCCATGCTTTGAATGTGACCTATCATTGTGTTGCTTACATGCTGAGATATCATAAACATAACCCTTCTATTTCTTACCTCCCATTCTCTAATTTCTCTCCTTTCTTGGTCGGTAGGGTTAGTTGGATCCGTAGCAATTGGTTTGATATCTCCTCCATTGATTATGTCTCCTAGGTCCTTGCTCATGATGAAGTTTGTCATCCTAAACTTCCAAGGTTGAAAGTTGTCTTTGTCCAACTTCTCAATCTGGTTGGATACCTCTCCCATCCTCTTGAATCACCTAAAATTGAAATATGGTGTGGGATTACCTCCTTTCTTGAAATTGAAGTCCCTTTGTGTGATGAAGATGAAGCTCCCCCTTGGTTCCAAGTTTGCAACCTCCTTTAAGATTTGAAAAAGCTTCAATGGTTGATTCCTTGGCTTGGCCTCCTTCTTTGTACTCTCTTTGAAGTCCACAAGGAGCTTTGATACCACTGTTGGAAGATCTCTCCTCCAAATGCACAACAAAAAGCTTGGACCCTTCCCAAGACCTATTCACCTTTTGACTAGTACTCACTAAAACAGGAATATCTCACAATTCCCGAATGCAATCCAAAAACCCTTTTAGCCATAGAAACTAGACAGTAAGCGCTTTCCAATGAGCTATGAATCACTAGATTTGGACACCTGTAGACCTGTCAACTGAGTCACACAAGACAGCCTAGTTTTCCTAGCAAGTTTCAGGATAGAACAATAGATAAAGAAATAGTTATATCTCACAGTACAAGAAGAGTTTTGCCAAAAATATTTTTGGAATAGAATCCTTGATTTATAAGCTTTCCAAAAAATACAAGAACTCTCAAAATGGAGCTTCCTACAAAGCAAAATTGAAGTACTAAGAGGCTACTATAGAAATGGAGCACCCTTTGGAAAGGGTACAAGAGATATACAAGAGAATAAGAGAATCTATGAGAGCCTATGGCTCAATGGCACATATATATGCAGCACCCTGACTTCCTAGCATCCACACACACCTTGAATGAGCTTGGATGGTCTTTATATAGCCATGAGAGTCTTCTATGACTCTTCATATGTCCTCCATGTCTCTTCACATGCCCTCCTTGTCTCTTCACTTGCCTTGTGACTTTGTCTCTTCATTGGAGGGGCTTTTGGTGGTCCAATGCCTCCTTTTGGATAAGCTTGCACCTTCAACTTTATTCTTTGACTTTCCTAAGGTTCAAAAGCCTTCAAATGGAGTTATTTTATGAAAAACAAAACTTGAGCTTGCCTTAAAAATGCATATCTTTTAACATCATTGATATAGCAGTAACATTTTTTGCATAAGTCCTTTTACATTTGAGAAAGAGGGTCATGGTGAGGTTTTCTTAACTAGGAGACAGCCAGATGTCGGGGTCTCTTTGGTGATGCAGATGGAAGACCTACCCAGCCTCACCATAGGAGATGTATGCTACTTTTTCTTAGGTGCTCGATAAGCTTAGTTGGCTTCTTTTGGGTAACTGATTATATGCAGTCTCAAAGAAGCTTGTTTGCATGGATGAAGATGATTGGGATGAGTTGGATGAAATCGCCAGGTCTACCATTTCATTGCACCCAGCAGATAATGTTTAGTTTAAAGAATTGGACTATGAAAGTGCAAAGGAGCTTTGGAAGAAGTTACACAATACATATGCAAAAGAAACAACATTAAATAAAGTGTAGTTGATGAGAAAGTTATATGCCCTTCACATGAAGAACACATAGTGTTGCTGCTCATCTCAATGAGTTTGATGCTATATTCTCCCAGTTATAGGCTCAAAAAATGGACATGAATAATGAGATGAAAGCAGTCTTGTTGTTATGCACCTTGCCATCATCATGGGATACATTTTGCATAGCTATTAGCAATAGTGCACCTGGTGGTAAATTGGTCTATGATGACATATGTAGAGCACTCTTAAGTGAGGAGACTCATAGAAATCTATGGTTGGCACTCAGTGTGGAGATGCGTATAATGTTCATGATTCTTACCAAGAAAAGAATAAAAAACATGGTAGGAGCAAGAATAAAGAACACAATGGTCAACAAAATAAGAGTAGAAGTAATTCAAGGAAGAGGGATATCGAATGTCATTATTGTCATAAGAAAAGACACATGAAGAAAAATTGCTATGCATTAAAGAATGCTAAAGGTAAAGAGCAAAATGTTGATGGGCATGTTAAAGAGTTACCTGTACCATCTACTTCAACTGTGAAGATTGAAGAAATCAATGTTGTTCTGATGATGTTGATGTGTTGACACTTGACAATACTGTGCCTACTGAGGCTCTTATTGGCGATTCTCTTTCTCACACATGGCTGCTAGATTCTGGTGCTTTTTTTCATATGAAACCACATAGAGAATGATTCTCTACTGATACAACAAAGTCTTTTGGTATTTTGAGACTTGGTGACTCTTAATAGCATGACATTGTCAGGATTGGAGATGTGGTTGTGCCATTCATTGATGGTTCAAATTTTACTATGCATAATGTATGCCATGCACCTCAATTATCACATAGTTTGATGTCAGTTGATCAACTTGATGACCTTGATTACAAAGTGGTCTCCTATGCTCAGTCCTTTTGCATATCAAAAGGCAATATGGTTATTGCAAAAGGAAGCAAAGTTGGCCCACTTTATCCTTTTATTTGTATCATATGAAGAGCACTTATTAGCTGTTACCGAACAACCTATGGCTTGTATTTGGAATGGAAAATCTTTCTTGTTTTGGCTACTTACCTATGTTATCTTTTTGTGATTTTTCATTTTGTGAGCATTTTCAATATGGAAAGCAAACTAAGAATGTGCATAAAATGCACATTGACTCTTCAATCTACCTTTAGATCTTGTTAATACAGATGTGTGTGGTCCAACGCCCATAAGGTCATTATGTGGTTCTCTTTACTTTATCACTTTCACAGATGATGCTACTAGAAAAGTCTAGGTATATCATATCAAATTGAAGGATGAGGTATTTCCTACCTTTAGAAAATGGCTTGCTTTAGTTGAGACTGAAAGAGGAACTAAGCTTAAAGCTTTCATTCATATAATGTGGTGAGTATACCTCACATGAATTCAGCCTTTTCTATCAGTCCATAGGAATTCATAGAGAGTTTACAACTCCTTAGATCTCAATATTGATTGGTGTAGCTAAAAGGGTGAATAGAACTATTAAGGATAGAGTAGGTTCTATGTTGCTTCATGCAAATCTTTGACAAGGCTTTTGGGTAGAAGCAATATTGACTGCAATTCACGTGATTAACCTTTCACCTAGTACTGCCAAAGGTCTGAAAGTGGTACAAGAGTTATGGACAAGGAAGCCACCATATTATGATCATCTTTGAGTTTTTGGGTATGAAGCATATGTTCATATACCCAATAATCTTAGATAAAAGCTGGACCATAAGTCAAAGAAATGCGTTTTTCTTGGATATGGTCAAGAAGGACAATTTGGATATCACTTATGGGATCCTGAAACATAGTTAGTGATTAGAAGTAGCGATGTCACTTTGAATTATTCTAAGATGCATAAACAACCCATTAAGAGGTTCAAGTGAGAAGAGTGGTGATTGAGGATACTAGTCCTCCAGCTAGCATGCATAAACATGTTGCACATAGGGATGTTCAAGAGAATGTCTGATCAGATCAACCTGCAAATGCATTTTTCTTGGATATGGTCAAGAAGGACAATTTGGATATTTCTTATGTGATCTTGAAACACGGTCATGGATCAGTAGTGATGTCATTTTGAATGATTCTAAGATGCATAAATAAACCATTAAGGAGGATACTACTCCTTGAGTTACCATGCATAAAAATGTTGCACATAGGAAAATGTTCAAGAGAATGTCCAATCACATCAGTCTGCAAATGTTTTTATTCAACAACCATTGAGACACTCTACACGTGACTCACATCCACCTGATAGATATGTTCCACATTTGGATTTTGTTATGTTAATAGATGCTAGTGAGTCTTCTTGCTACAATGAGGCCATGAAGACAAAGGATCATGTCAAGTGGGAGCATGCCATGAAGAGTGAGTTGGATTCTATTCACAAGAATGGTACTTGGGATTTAGTATCTTTGCCAAAGGGCAAGAAATCTTTACCATGTAAATGGGTACATAAGCTGAAATTCACATCACATAGTGCTTCTCCAAACTATAAAGCACAACTTGTTGCAAAGGATTTTAAGCAACAACATGGTGTTGATTTCGAGGAAACCTTCTATCCAGTGGTCAAGATGACTACCCTTTGAATGTTGCTTGGATTCATTGCAATGGAGGACTTAAGAGTTAGTATAAATGGATGTGAAAACTTCTTTCTTGCATGGAGATCTTAGAGATGAGATCTATATGGAATTTAACCAAAGGGCTATGTAGTTCTTGGCAAAGAATTTTGTAAGCTGAAGAAGAGCTTATATGGACTTAAACATTCCTCTAGACAATGGTACCAAAATTTTGATGCTTTTATGAAGTCTCAATGCTATTCTCGAAGAAATGAGGATCAATTCCTCTACACAAAGAGATGCTCAGATGGAAGCTTGATATGTTTGATACTTTATGTCGATGATATGTTGATTGCTAGGAAGTCCTCTTATGACTTGTCAATTCTCAAAAAGAAGTTGAGCCAGACATTTGATATGAAGAATTTGGGGGATGCCAAACATATTCTTGGCATGCACATTACTCATGATAGGAGTAAAAGATGTATATGCTTGTCTCAAAGTGAGTATATATCCAAAGTACTTCATAGGTTGAGTATGTAGGGTGGAAAGGCATTGAGTACACCTTTATCCACATATGTCAAATCGAGGAGGGATGATTGCCCCAAATTAGACGAGAAAAACGAATTCATGACCAATATTCCTTATCAGTCTACTCTTGGTGGCCTCATGTATGCTATGTTAGTGACAAGACCAGACATTGTAGTTGTAGTGGGAGTTGTGAGTAGATATATGTGTAATCCAAGCAAGAAGATTGGGAAGAGATCAAAATGATTTTGAGATATCTGAGTGGCACTAAGGAAAAGTATCTATGCTTGGGTAGAGGGAAAGCATCCATTATTGGTTACAAACCCTTTGGTTGTTCCGTATAGATTTCATATGTAAGATCTCCATGCTAGAAAGCAATTTTCACATCCATTTGGACTAGCTCTAAGTCCTCGACTGCAACAAATCCAAGAAACATGTGTAGGGTATTCATCTTGACTACTAGAGAGAAGATTTCCTAAAAATCACCACCATTTTTTCCTTAAAAACATTTGCCACAAGTCGTGCGTTATACTTTGGAGAAGCACTATGTGATGTGAATTTCAACTTATATACCCATTTACATATGGTAAAAGCTTCCTTGCCCTTCGGCAAAGGTACTAGATCCCAAATACTATTCTTGTGAATAGAATCCTATTCACTTCTCATGGCATGCTCACACTTGATATGATCTTCTATCTGCATAGCCTCTTTGTAGCAAGAAGGCTCAAGGCCATACGTTAGCATAAAAAAATCCAAACCTAGAACATATCTATCATGTGGATGCGAGAAATGTGCAGAGCGTCTGAATGATGCTGGACAAGAACATTTGCAGATTGATTTGATTGGACATTTTCTTGACCATCCATATGTGCAGCATTTTTATGCATGCAAGCTGGAGGACTAGTACCTCCAGCTCGATATCCTTTCTTCATGTATCCTTTCTTAAGACAATAATGGCATTCGATATCCCTTTTGCTTGATTTACTTCTACTCTTATTTTGTTGACCATTATTTTCCATGTTCTTGCTCCTACCACATTGTTGATGTTTCCTTGGTAAGAATCACAAATATTATATGCATCTCCACTCTGAGTGCCAACCATAGATTTTCTATGAATCTCTTCACTCAAGAGTGCTCCACATATGTCAGCATAGACTACTTTACCACCAGGTGCACTATTGCTAATAGCTGTGCAAAATGTATCCCATGATGATGGCAAGGCGCATAACAATAAGACTGTTTTCATTTCATTATCGATGCCCATTTTGTGAGCCTATAACTTGGAGAATTAGCATCAAATTCATTTAGATGAGCATCAGCGATCCCTCTCCTTTTGGGATCTTTTGTCCAGAGGAAATTTCTGCAAGTTTGAGATGTAGTAAGATTTGAACCTTGAGATATCCCATCTCCTTTTGCAGAGGCAATTAAAGCCCCATCTTCATCAAAATGCATGCCAACTTTATTGGGATCACACATTGAACTTCTAAGCACTTTAATTGTTGATTTCCTCAAATGACATATCCTAATTAATGTGAAATAATAGAGAAGACCTCATTTAAATTAATATTTGATCAAGAAGTTCCTTCCTAAGCATTTTAATTGTTTGATTTCCTCAAATGAAATATCCTAATTAGCGTCAAATAATAGAGAAGACCTCATTTAAATTTAGCTATGCTATATTACAAGTGCTCTTTCTACTATTTGATCCTCTATCGTTTGAAGACCATATCGTCTCTAATGTATTTTTACTTTTATAAGCATCCTTGCTTCTAGTATTATAACAATGAGCAATAATTGAAGCTATCTGATTTTGATGTTCAACTATGGTCAAAATTAATACATTCTCAACCCAAAATGGCCTTCCTAAATCATCTCCATAAGCTATAGTTGCCACAAGTGTCCCTACACTTATCTCTTCTACATAACTGCACAATTTTCCTTCCCTTTGCCTTGACATTCTAGCATGAAAATAAATATTCCTCTCTAGTTATAAGCTATACATAAAGAACTATTGGAAACTCACAACCAAATGATGAAAGAAACCTATGCAACACTATGACTCTAAGATTAGGTCTACTACTGCAAATACAATTTTAAATGTTCTTTACAATAGAAAATGCCACATCCAAGATAATACTTAGATAATTCCTTCTCTTTGAACTTTATGTCTCCTACATCTTGCATATGGGTAGCAAGGAATGTACATTGAGAATAGCTATGTAGCTTTAGATATCAAATTCTTAACTCTTTCAAACTTTTCCACCAAATTTATGTAAACACTCATTTGTACTAAAGTTTTAGGATCTTTTCTCTAAAACGCCTGACGCAAGTTTCAATATGCATACTCATAGAAACACTGTAGTACCACAATTATGAAATTATCCATATGAGCGCAAGGGTAAAATATTAATAGAAATGAGAGTCGAACATTATATCCTATCAAAAAATCCAAATACTATAATAAAATTAAAGAAAAATCCAACAATGTTGCACATGTAACGGGAAACAATTGCATGTTCTCTTTTTTATCTCCTTAAAGGTTTTCCTAAAATGATCAAAATTGCTAGAAAACCCACCAAATTGGAAAAAGAGATTAAAATTTCGGTCAGAATTAGAGAAATGGGATAAAACATGCTCATTTTGACATCTTCCTCAATGCATTTCAAATCGAAGTTTCTCTAATAGTAAAAAATTAACACATTTTGGAAAACATGGAATAGCAATTGATCAATCAAGATTCATACAAACCCAAAAATAGGCCCTCACAATTTTCCCATATACTGAGATGTAGCCTCTAATCTCAAAACACAGTAATTTTGCTACTATGATGATCCATACATTTGTATAGATGAAAAGAAAAGTCTCGGAATCAGATGCACTATTCATAAAACTTCCAAGGCTAACCAATGTACATGATGCAATTCACATACTATTACAGAGGAACAACTTTATGCATTAACTTTTGAAGGTAATTCCACACCACAAAAACACAATTTGTAGTATAAAGAACGTTTCCCATTAAGATATGGTACCAACATACATAGAGCAACACACTAATCTTATCCTCACTATGATAATTCAAACATACACACCCGAAATTATTAAAAAAATGAATAATTTTTCGATACATTTGGAAACCTTTCCAATGTGCCATCTCATTGAAATACATCAATCTCCATGGCCCTTAGCCTCCTCTTTTCATCTTTGAATTTCTAGATATGAGCCAAGAAAACAAGTGGGCACCTATCTATGAGGTCCAACCCCTTCTTGCCCTTTGTAGATTTCTACAAGAACAAAAGAAATGCATCAGACTCTCTAGAGGAAAGCATTGTCAAGGAGAATTTTCAAGCTCAATGCCAAGCATCAAGTTGCAGTCCACATTAAGGTTGCCTTTGAAGTTAGAAAAAATAAAGACATGAAAGCCATGAGGTAAGCAGCATAAACGGAAGGTAGATGTCAGACATCAACCTTATGTCAAAGCAGGGATAAAAAATAAATGGCTAAAAGAAATGGTGGATGCCAAACATCCCTTTAATGGGCATTGACCTATGGCAAGAAGGACAAGCAAGATGTTGGTGAAAGCCATGAGTTGATGCCACACATTGAGTTTCTCTTCTTTGATACCTCTATAATATGGGCAACTATTAGAAAAAATTATTAAAATCATTGCACCTTAAATCTTATTTGACTTACCCAATCCTTGAATAAATCCTCCATAGATGAAGGTCTCCAAGTACCCTTTTCTCAACTCCCCAAGGGATGCATTCGATTTTCCTCATTGTCACCTACTGGATCTTCATATATACTCTATGGATGTCCAATGAGGAGTCAATGGATTTCAATCGATCATTTTAGTAAATGTGGGGTAGTATTTCTTACTTGTTCAAATAAAAAACCATCTCATCAAGGTTAAGCTCTTTCAAACTCTTGATAGAGTAGAAACAATTAATGTCTCATCTTTTATCCCTTGCAAGGATTTCCATGGAGTTAGCTTCATATCTTCCATGGCCTCCTCAATTATAAGGTCAAGCCTTTTGCCCTTCCTTTTGATGCCTAAACGGATCAACTCTATATTTCTTAACTTCCTATCCTTTGACGTCCTTTGTCTCCCATAGGGAGAAGATATACTCTTGCAAGTCCCAAATCTCTCATGTTCTAAATGCATGTTGGAATCAAAGATCATAGTTTCATAGACTATCTAATGTTTAGTTAAACAAGACATTGTCTACAAATCGAGGTGAAAATTAGGGACAATCTCGTTTATAAAATCAAGGTATTCATGATGTAAAAACCTTGTTTTGTTAATTGAAGACATCCTTTTTCTATAATAAGTATCATTTTAATGATCCCAAGCTAAGAGTTTGGCTTTCTCAATGCTTGGACCAACATATATCTTACAGTCAACATATAAAGAAAAGATTGATGTAGGAAACTCTTTTGCAAGCTACCTTCTCACCTCAATAGAGTGTCAACCTCCAATTAGGAAGTAGTCACATATCTCTGCATTTGAACCATTAAAGGCTTCCAAATTAGCACACTCCTGCAAATCTACCATGAACCAAAAAGCTACAAAAATACCATGAGGATTAATTTTCATTTTCTTAAGTTTTTGCATATGCAAATCATGAGGATTTCTAGTTTCAAGTGGCATTCTTCCCATCCTTGGATTTATAAGAGGTCTAGGAATCTTTGTAATTCGTTTCCTACTCAAAAGCTTTGATGTCCTTTGTATATACTCCCTTTGAATCTTTTGCAAATGCTTCTTCCTTTAAATTTTTGGAGCTATCACCTTGGGAAACATCTAATTTGATTTTTGTAATGGAAACATGTTCTTTCTCACTATTGTGCTTGCATTAAGAAAATAATTTCCAAAGTGAAAATAATACTCATCTATAGAAAGCTTAGAGATCACACAAAAAGTGATATTTTGTGTAGGAAAATTAAGATCAATTCATACAAAAATATATAGTAAAGGAATGGAAAAATAGACAAGTAAATAAAATAATCACCTCTTTTGTTAGGGATGAGAAACAAATTCAGGCGATGTTATAAACAGATTTTTGTAAAGTTTTTCATGCAACACAATAAAAGGTCATTCAAACACATATCAACTAGAGTAGATTGCATTACCATATACACTTAAATAAGATTTTTTTGGAACCTAACCAACCATCAATCCCACCACAAAAATCCCTTGCACTTGCACAGGTCCAGGACATTTAGATTCTCAAGAAACAAAGAGAAAAATGAAGTCGATACTAGGCATCATCATTAGGGGAAAAAACAAGCCCTGTTTGGACCTTGTAAGGATGGGGATTAAAATTCTTAATTTTTATGATTAAGGACACATGCCAAAATACTAGTGGTATTTCTTTTTAAAAATATGTTTCTCAAAACTATGCTTAGTCTTATGGGATTTGTGGAGATTCTTGTCCATAGGATCCTTCTCAAGGACGGTGAGGATTAAGATGGGAATGTTTGTCACAAAAGGACAAAACCTGTCTGCTTGAATGCCTCATGCGTGGAGTGTGCAAAATAGAAAAAGATAAAGAAAATTCAATAGCCATTTGGTCTTTCACATAGAAACTAATGATAATAATGTCCCATTGAAGGCCAATATGGCCAAAGTAAACTATGGGAAAAAAATAATGATAAAGGATAACTAAGTGTACGTATGCAAACTATACCTCCCACTTGACGGGCATGTTACACACTGTACAAGTAATTGTGCAAGATCATGAATCAAGTAACCTCCATCAAGTGACAAAAGTGTCCAAAAATATATTGTGGTAGAGCTTTAGTCAAATTTTTGTAGCATTAACTTGAGTATGAAACATCTCAAGAATAATGCACTCAATGGCTAAGAAGTATCTAATGAAGTGATACCTCACTTCAATGTGCTTGTTCTTTGTATGATATACTTGATTCTTAGCCAAAGCAATGGCACTCTGACCATCACTAAGCAAACGAGGTACATGTTGAGGTATGCCATGTCATATGCCAATCTAGAAAGCCAAAACTCTCCCTTACATGCCTACTTGGTTGCAACATACTTTCCTTTTGTAGTGGAAACAATTGTACATTCTTGGTGGCGAGACCTTCGAGAAATAGCACCACTAGTAAAGTGAAAAATGTACCGTGAAATAGACTATCGATTTTCTATACAACCATCATAGTCAGACTATGTATATCCAATCATGGATGCATTACCTAAACCCAAGCATAGACACATATCCTTAGTGCCACTTACATATCTCAATATTATCCCCACCACTCTCCAATGCTTCTTGCCAAGATTTGGCATATATTTGCTCACAAATCCCATTGCAAATGCAATTCCTGGTCTCATAGCTACCATAGCATACATAAGACTACCAATAGTAGATTGATAAGGAATTTTGGTCGTGAATTCATTCTCCTTGTTAGATTTGGTACAATCATCCTTGCTTAGCTTCATATATTTTATGTAACTATGTACTCAATGCATCCCTTACTTGCATCAGGAGTGATGCACATGCCAAGAATATGGTTAACATCCCCCAAATATTTCATGTCAAAATTTTGATTTAACTTTTTCTTCAAGAGAGACAAGTCCTTTGAGGGCTTCCCAACAATCAACATATCATCAACATAAATTATCAAGCATATCAAGATTCCATCTGAACATCTCTTAGTGTAGAGACATTGATCCTCACTGCTTCTAGGATAGCCTTGGATCTTCATGAATGCATCAAACTTTTGATACCATTGTCTAAGTGACTCCTTAAGACCATAGACGATCTTCTTGAGCTTATACACTAGACTTTCTTTGCCAAGAACCACATAGCCCTCTGGTTGTTCCATATAGATCTCAACCATAAGATATACATGAAGGAAAGCATTCTTCACCTCCGTTTTGACGATCTAATTCATCTTTTGCAACTAATTCAAGCAACATGTGTAATGTCATTGTCTTGACCATAAATGAGAAGATTTCCTCAAAATCAACTCCTTGTTGTTGCTTGAACTTTCGCACACAATAGTGATTTATACTTTGGAGAAGCACTACCTATTATGAATTTCAACATGTATACCCACTTGCATGGCAAAGATTTCCTTCCCTTTGGAAAATTTACCAAATCCCAAGTACCATTATTATGGATAGAATCAATTTCACTCTTCATGGCACGTTCCCACTTGACACGATCATCTGTCTACATAGCTTCTTTATAACAAGAAGGCTCACCAACATCTATCAACATGAAAAACTCCAATCCTGGAACAAATCTATTAAATGGATAAGAAAAACGTGAATGGTTTCTGATCCTAAGCTCTAGCAAACTCTTATTTGAATTTTCTTGAACAACTTTTTCTGCTAGACTCTTATGCATATTAGTAGGAGGATGAACATCCTCAAATACAAATTTTCTCACTTAAAACTTTTTAATGGTTATTTTATGCATCAAAATAGCATCACTACTTATGATCATTGAGCGTGTTTCAAGATCCCCTAAATGACATCGAAATGCACATCTCTTCCATATCCAAAAAAAAATGCATTTTTTGGATTTATAGTCCAACTTTTGTCACAAATTCTTTGGAACCTGGAAATAAGCCTCACAACCAAATACTCTAAGGTGACCATAATGTGCCACTTACAAGACTTTAGTAGTACTAGGTGAAAGATTAATCACATGAAATGCATTCAACATTATTTCTACCCAAAAGCTTTGCGAAAGGTTTTCATGATATATACCTTATCTTGAATAGTTATTTTCATCCTCTTAGCTACACCATTATACAATTGGGTATAAGGTGTTGGAGTTAGATGTCTGTGGAAGCACGCGAACAACACAAGGAAGAAGAAGAAGCTTGGAGCACAACACACAATACTGAATGTATTACCACTAGAATGTACAAAGATAAGTAGCCCATTAGGGCAATAGGCGTATATACAAACCGAGGGAAAAAACCTCCTAAGGAGGAAAAAAAGTGCCCCGACGGTCCTAGAGTGTTCACACACATCACTACCTAAATATATCAACAAATCTGCCCTAAAAATCATGCGATGAACAAGTAGTTGGCACTCATGTATAAGGAAGTGACAAGCCATGTGCAAATCACTCCACAAAAGGAAGTATGCCCAAAGCTTTGTGGAAAGCTTCAAACTTCTCCCTAGGCAGAGCCTTTGTGAAAAGGTCTACAATGTTCTCCTGTGTGGGCACATATGCCAAGTTGATCTCCTCAGCAGAGAACCTCTCCCTATCATAATGATAATGCACCTCAATGTGCTTAGTGAGAGCATGGAACACAGGGTTCCTCGCAATTGCCAAGCACTCTGACTATCAATGAAAATGGTGGTGGCAAAAGAGTGACCAACACCCAAATCAGCCATAAGACGTCTCAGCCACACACACTCAACAGTCGTTGTGAAAGCTGCCCTATACTCAGCCTCACAACTGGAAGTGGCCACAGTAGGCTGCTCTTGCTCAACCAAGATATACATGAGCTACCAAGCATGAAGCAAAAGCCACTAGTGGACACACGAATTTCATAGCAACTAGCCAAGTCTCAGTTAGAAAAAGCATGCAAATTTGGCGGTAGTGATCCCCCCTTGGGATAAAACAACCCAACTAGCCGAGTACCACTCAAGTAGTGAAAGATGCGCTTAACTGGCTGCCAATGCTTGGCACCTCGGCAATGCATAAACCTGCTCATCTGTGAGACAACAAACTCAATATCTGGCCGTGTAATGCATAAGAAAATCAAGCACTCAATAGTCTACTGATAGAGGACAGCATCAAATGCATCTCCATCATCATGAAGACTCAATCGTAAACCTGTCTCCATAGGAGTGGCAATAGGCTTACAGTCTTCAAGGCCAAAATGTTGCAGTAATGTCTCAATATATTTCGTTTGACACAAATCCATTCCATCATCAACTTGCATAAACTAAATGCCCAAATAGTGATGTAAATGCCTCAAATCAGACATCTCAAATGAGGCATGCAAATCAACCTTAAAATCAGCAATATGCTTCTCAATAGGACCAGTGAGTAGCATGTCATCAGCATAGACAACAATGATCAGAAGCACATCATGAGCATGCTTAACATATAAGGTGCTTTCAGTTGGACTGTTCTCAAAACCATGTGCAATCAGATAGGCATGTATCTTCTCATACCAAGCACGTGGTGCTTGCTTTAAACCATATACTGCCTTCGTTAACGTGCACACCTGGTTTTCATGCCCTTTCTGCACAAAGCCACGGGGCTAAAAAACATACACTTCTTCATGCAAATCACCATTCAGAAATGCAGTTTTAATGTCCAACTGATGTACATTCCAACCATGATGAGCTGCAAGTGCACAAATGCTCTGAACAGGAGTCATACGACATGTAGGTGCAAAGGTCTCATCAAAATCAATGCCTCTTTCCTATGCACAACCCTTTGCAACAAGCCTAGCCTTATACCTATCAACTGTTCCATCAGGCTTACACTTTAGCTTGTAAACCCACTTAGTGCCACCCACTTGCAACAAGCCTAGCCTTATACATGTTAATTGTTCCATCAATCTTACACTTAGTGCTATGCATACTCAAATTGCATAGTAGCCATCCAATTTTCTCAATTTTATGCTTTGTCAAATGACACAAGCTCATGCTTATCACAGAGACTAGATGCAGCCATAACATAGCAATCTGATGCAAAAGAGGCACTATGAGAGCATGATCGAGTATGATATGATAGAGATGCATCTAATTTGCTATCACGCAAAGGCTGCACCATCCATTTTGGCAAAGTTTTTGCCTCCTCAATATCAACTCTTTCATCAACAAGTGTATCATGCAAATCTGCATAAGAAATGGGATGATCTGCATCATCACATGAAACCTACAAAGGCAGAGAAGTTGCCTCATTAGACCAGCACTAGACTATCCACCTGTAAAAAGAGGCTGCAAAGTATCATACATGTCTTTGGAGCTAACAGATGTCTCCTTAGTACATGAAAGCAATGGCTGAATAGCATCTTCCACAAAAACAACATCACGGATAACCAGAATGCGTTTAGTCTGTGGGCGATACAAACGATAGCCTTTACTTTTAGAATTGTACCCAACAAAAGTACATTCTATTGCTTTATCATCCAATTTTCTATGATGTTGTTCATGCACTAAAGCATATGCCAAACAACCAAAAACATGCAGATGAGTAACAGATGTCTTTCGATCATGCCAAGCGTCATATGGAGTGATAGACTGCATCGCTTTAGTGGGACACCTGTTAAGTACATATGCTGCACACATGATAGCCTCAAGCCAGAAACTATGTGGTAACCCTGACTCTTGAGCATGTTGATATATTTAGGTGGTGATGTGTGTGAACACTCTAGGACTCTGGGGCACTTTTTTCCCTCTTTAGGAGGTTTTCTTTCCCCGGTTTGTATATATGCCTATTGCCCTAATAAGCTACTTATCTTTGTACAGTCTCTAGTAATACATTCAGTATTGTGTGTTGTGCTCCAAGCTTCTTCTTCTTCCTTGAGCTATTTGCATGCTTTCGCAGACATCTAACTTCAACAATTGGTATCAGAGCAGGTCGTCCCTTCATCTAGGGCGTCGTCAACACCTCTCTGGTTGTAGTCGCAGATTCACATGAAATTTGGTGAGCATATTCAAGGTGTTTTCGAGATCAAAACGGCTTCACTCTGTGGTGCCGAAATCCCGATCTGAGCTCATTTTCGCCTTTGAATGCACTACTGCAGTGCTTATACAGGCTATTTTGTCTTTTTGTGCCAAAGGTATACACCTATTTCGTCTTGAAGTCTTCTACAGGTTTAGCAGAACTCATCTTGGCAATTCCGTTCAACTTTTTGAGATACAATCAATTTTCTACATCAAGGTATTTTAGTCACCGGCCATGGCTGAAAGCAGTGATGTATTTCATATGTTAGCTTTTGAGGATAAGTTGGATGGTACCAACTACCCGTTGTGGGCTTATATGATGCAGCATGTATTGGTTGCAAATGGACTATGGAACATTGTGCAGGGTGTTGAAAATTGTCCTATCACACCTGCAATTGTTACATCTGCACGTACTGAAGCTGATGCAGAAGGTGTTGAAGATGATGATATTCTGCATATTCCTGTTCGTGCTGCGCTTTTTGCTGCACCTACTGCAGAGCAGATTCATTGGGATGGCAAAGATGCTTAGGCAAATGCATTGATAGCTTTGTCTATCAAACGTGCCATTATTCCTCACATTCGCTCTTGTAGAATGGCTAAGGATGCTTGGGATACAATTACCACCTTGTACCAAGCTAGGAATGAGGTTCATATTGCTTATCTCTGAAAACAGTTGTTGAGTGAGCACATAAATGAAGGTGATTCTATGGAAAGTTTTCTAACAAAGATCAAAGACTTGAAGGAACAATTGATTTCTACTGATGTGGCTATACCAGATAGCTCACTTCTGTAGACTGTTCTGAATGGTCTTCCTAATTCATATCAGAGTTTTGCTTCTACTCTTCAATTGATAACGAAAGGCAATCCAAATGCCTTGTCATTTGAGGAGTTAGTCTCTATTCTATTGCAGGAAGATCAATCTAGGCAGAATAGGTCAATTATGCATGTTGGAGATCAAACTTTCCTGGCTAGTCAGAAGGGCAAAGGAAAATGGAGCTCTTCAACTAGTAAGCACAAACCTGCTACTTCTGCATAATCGAAGAGGGAAGACAAAGATGAAAAGAAATCAGAAAAGAAAAAACTATTTTGCAAGTACTATAAAGGAAATTATCATATCATAAAGAACTGTCCAAAATTGGCTGCTAAAGTGGCAAAGAAGAAAGAGGCTAGAATGGTTGTTGCAGAGGCCTCTACACAAAAAATAGAGTCTATTAATCTTGTGCAAGAAGAAGAATGGGCATTTACTATTGTTTGCACTTTTGACCCATCTTCTCATGAGCAGTGCATGTCGGCAGTCGACTTAGATGTTTGGTACTTTGACAATGGGGCGACCAAACATATTACCTCACAGCACAGTTTCTTCTCTTCACTCGAGCCTGCCCCTACAAGGAATATTGTTACATGCACCAACAACTCCTCTTATCCTGTTATGGGAGTTGGTAAGATCATTTTGACTACTACAGATGGTAGTTCTTTCACTTTGTCAGATGCTTTATTTGTGCCAGGGATCAAGAAGAACTTGTTATCATTTTTTTCATTAGCCAAGATTGGTTTGGTTGTGAAATTTGTTGATGACATGTGTACAGTTCATGATATGTCAAATGGCGATGTGATTATTGCTTTTGGCATTTTATGTCGTGGGCTGTATAAGCTCATATACTATGAAAGATCTGTGAATGATCCGGCATGTGCAGTACATGATTCTCAGGCTATGTCAGATGCAAAGCTTTGGCATGCACACTTTGGTCATCTTAATTTTGCTAGTTTGCTACGCCTCTTGAAATCTGAAATGGTGTCCTCTTTGCCGAATCTTGAGGCACCTGGAAAACATGTTTGTGAAGGCTGTATTTTGGGTAAAATGCAGCATTCCTCATTTCCAAAAGATGGTTCGGTTTGGGCTACTCAGAAATTGCAGCTTGTACATAGTGATGTCTATGGTCCTATGCAGACACCTTCTTTTGGAAATTACCTTTACTTTGTGACTTTCATCGATGATTTTTCCAGGCATGCATGGGTATATCCATTGAAGGCAAAGTCCTCGAAGTGTTCATGTGCTTCAGACAGTTTTTGGTTTTGGCCAAAAATCTATCAGCATGTAAAATGGGCACCCTCCGTTCTGATCGAGGGGGGGAATATATGTCTTCTAATTTTAATGCATTTCTCGTTGAATGTGGGATAAAACACTAGTGTACAGTGCCATATACACATCCGCAGAATGGAGTTGTTGAACGAAAGAACATGTCACTCATGGAGATGGCCAGGTGTATGGTCAAGAGTCAGGCTTTAACACATAGTTTCTGGCTTGAGGTTGTCATGTGTGCAACATATGTACTTAACAGGCATCCCACTAAAGCGTTGCAGTCTATCACTCCATATGAGGCTTCGCATGATCGCAAGCCATCTGTTTCTCATCTGCGTGTTTTTTGTTGTTTGGCATATGCATTAGTGCCTGAACAACATTGCAAAAAAATGGATGATAAAGCAGTAAAATGTATTTTTGGTGGGTACAATTCTAAAAGTAAAGGCTATCGTTTGTATCATCCATAGACTAAACGCATTTTGGTTAGCCGTGATGTGTTTTTGTGGAAGATGTTATTCAACCATTGCTTTCATGTACCAAGGAGACATTTGTTAGCTCCAAATACATGCATGATACTTTGCTGCCTCTTTTTTACAGGTTGATAGTCTAGTGCTGGTCCTAATGAGGCAACTTCTCAACCTTTGCAGGTTTCACGTGATGATGCAGATCATTCCATTTCTGATGCAGATTTACATGATGCACTTATTGATGAGAGAGCTGATATTGAGCATGCAAGAACTATGCCAAAATACTTGGTGCAGACCTTGCATGACAACAAATTAGATGCACCTCTGTCATATCGTACTTGATCAGATTCTCATAGTGCCTCTTTTGCATTAGATTGCTATGTTATGGTTGCATCTAGTCTCTGTGATGAGACTGAGCATGTTTCATTTGATGAAGCACAAAACTCAAAAAATTGGATGGCTGCTATGCAATCTGAATATGATGCAATAATGAAGAATGGTACTTGGTCTTTATGTGACTTGCCTCCTGGCAAGAAGGCCAGTGGCACTAAGTAGGTTTACAAGTTGAAGCGTAAACCTAATGGTACTGTTGAGAGGTATAAGGCTAGCCTTGTTGCAAAGGGATATGCACAGGAAAGAGGCATTGATTTTGATGAGACCTTTGCACCTACATGCTGTATGACTACTATTCAAAGCATCTATGCACGTGCAGCTTATCATGGTTGGAATGTACATCAGTTGGACATTAAAACTACATTTCTGAATCGTGACTTGCATGAAGAAGTGTATGTTTTTCGGCGTCGTGGCTTTGTGCAGAAAGGGCATGAAAACCAGGTGTGTAGGTTAAAGAAGGCATTATATGGTTTAAAGCAAGCACCACGTGCTTGGTATGAGAAGATACATGCCTATCTGATTGCACATGGTTTTGAGAACAATCCAATTGAAAGCACCTTATATGTTAAGCGTGCTAATGATGTACTTCTGATCATTGTGGTTTATGTTGATGACATGCTGCTCACTGGTCCTCATGAGAGGCATATTGTTGATTTTAAGGCTGATTTGCATGCCTCATTTGAGATGTCTGATTTGGGGCATTTGCATCATTATTTGGGCATTCCATTTATGCACGTTGATGGTGGAATGGCTTTGTGTCAAATGAAATACATTGACACATTATTGAAGCATTTTGGCCTTGAAGACTGTAAACCTATTGCCACTCCAATGGAGACAGGTTTACGATTGGGTTTTCATGATGTTGGAGATGCATTTGATGTTGTTCTATATCAGCAAGTTGTTGGGTGCTTGATTTACTTATGAATTACTCGGCCACATATTCAGTTTGCTGTTTCACAGATGAGCAGGTTTTTGCATTGCCCATGTGTCAAGCATTGGCAGGTGGTTAAGCGCATCTTTCGCTACTTGAGTGGTACTCAGCTACTTGGCTTGTTTTATCCCAAGGGAGGATCACTACCACCAGATTTGCATGCTTTTTCTGACTCTGATTGGGTTAGTTGCTATGAGACTCGTGTGTCCACTAATGGCTTTTGCTTCATGCTTGGTAGCTCATGTATATCTTGGTTGAGCAAGAAGCAGCCTACAGTGGCCACTTCTAGTTGTGAGGCTGAGTATAGGGCAGCTTTCACAATGATTGTTGAGTGTGTGTGGCTCAAACGCCTTATGGTTGATTTGGGTGTTGTTCAGTCTTCTGCCACCACCATTTTCATTGACACTCAGAGCGCATTGGCAGTTGTGAGAAGCCCTGCGTTCCATGCTCGCACTAAGCATATTGAGGTGCATTATCATTATCTCAGGGAGAGGTTCTCTGGTTGGAGATCATCTTGGCATATGTGCCCACACAAGAGAACATTGCAGACCTTTTCACGAAGGTTCTGCCTAGGAAGAAGTTTGAAGCTTTCCGCAAAGCTTTGGGCTTACTTCCTTTTGTGGAGTGATTTCCACATAGCTTGACACTTCCTTATAGATGAGTGCCAGCTCCTTGTTCACCGCATGACTCCCAAGGGGGATTTGTTGATATATTTAGGTAGTGATGTGTGTGAACACTCTAGGACCACTGGGGCACTTTTTTCCCTCTTTAGGAGGTTTTTCTCCCCCGGCTTGTATATATGCCTATTGCCTTGACGGGCTACTTATCTTTGTACATTCTCTAGTAATACATTCAGTATTGTGTGTTGTACTCCAAGCTTCTTCTTCTTCCTTGAGCTGTTCGCGTGCTTCCGTAGACGTTTAACTCCAACAGACCATACACCTCGCCATCTCCATGAGTGACCTATTCTTTTGTTTAACAACTCCATTCTGTTGAGGTGTATACAGCTATATACACTGGTGTTTTATCCCACGTTCAGCCATAAATGCATTAAAATCAGAAGACATATATTCCCCCCCTCGATCAGAACAAAGGGTGGCCATTTTACATGCTGACAGATTTTCAGCCAAAACCAAAAACTGTTTGAAGCACATGAACACTTCGGACTTTGCCTTCAATGGATATACCCATGCATGCCTGGAAAAATAATCGATGAAAGTCACAAAGTAAAGATTATTTCCCAAAGAAGGTGTCTCTATAGGACCAGATACATCACTATGTACAAGCTGCAATTTCTGAGTAGCCTGAACTGAACCATCTTTTGGAAAGGAGGAATGCTTCATTTTGCCTAAAATACAGCCTTCACAAACATGTTTTCTGGGTGCCCCAAGTTTGGGCAAGGAGGACACCATTTGAGATTTCTACAGGCATAGCAAACTATCAAAATTCATATGACCAAAGCATGCATGCCAAATCTTTGCATCCGACATAGCCTGAGAATCATGTATTGCACATGCGGAGTCATTTACACATCTTTCATAGTCTATGAGCTTATACAGCCCATGACATAAAATGCCAGAAACAATAATCACATCGCCATTTGATAGATCATGAACTGTACATCTATCATCAAAAAATTTCACAACCAAGCCAATCTTCTAACAAAGTGAAAGAACTACCATCAGCAGTAGTCAAAATGATCTTACCAACTCCCATAACAGGATAAGAGGAGTTGTTGGTGCATGTAATATTGTAGGGGCAGGCTCGAGTGAAGAGAAGAAATTGCACTGCGAGGTAATATGTTTGGTAGCCCCACTGCCAAAGTACCAAACATCTGAATCTACTGTAGACATGCACTACTCATGAGAAGATGGTTCAAAAGTGCAAACAGTAGTAAACACTTGTTCTTCTTCTTGCACAAGATTAGGTGACTCTCTTTTTGGTGTAGAGGCCTCTGCAACAACCATTCTAGCCTCTTTCTTGTTTGCCTCTTTAGTAGCCAGTTTTAAACAGTTGTTTATGATATGATCATTTCCTTTACAGTACTTGCAAAACAATTTCTGCTTTTCTGATTTCTTTTCATCTTCATCTTCCCTCTTCGATTGTGCAAAACTAACAGATTTTTGCTTACTAATTGAAGAGCTCCATTTTCCTTTGCCCTTCTGACTAGCCAGGAAAGCTTGATCTGCAACATGCATAATGGACCTGTTCTGCCTGGATTGATCTTCCTACAAGAGAACATAGACTAACTCCTCAAATGACAAGGCATTTGGATTGCCTTTCATCATCAACCAAAGAGTAGAAGCAAAACTTTGATATGATTTAGGAAGACCATTCAGAACGGTCTGCACAAGTGAGCTATCTGATATAACCTCATGAGTAGAAATCAACTGTTCCTTCAAGTCTTTGATCTTTGTTAGAAAACTGTCCATAGAATAACCTTCATTCATGTGCTCACTCTCCAACTGTTTTTGGAGGTAAGCAACACGAGCCTCATTCCTAGCTTGGTACAATGTTGTAAGTGTATCCCAAGCATCCTTAGCTGTTCTGGAAGAGCTTATGTGAGGAATAATGGCACGTTTGATAGACAAAGGTATCAATGCATGTGCCTGGGCATCTCTACCATCCCAACAAATTTGCTTTGCAGTAGGTGCAACAAAAACCACAGCATGAGCATGAACAGGAATATGTAGAATATCATCATCTTTGACACCTTCTGCATTAGCTTCAATACCTGCAGTTGTAATAGTTGCAGGTGTGATAGGATGTTTTTCAACACCCTACACAATGTTCCATAGTCCTTTTGCAACCAATACATGTCGCATCATATAAGCCCACAAGGGGTAGTTGGTACCATCCAAATTTATCCTCAACAACCAAAATACAAAATATATCACTACTTTCAGCCATGGCGAGTGACTGAAATACCTTGATGCAAAAAAATGGTTGTATCTCAAAAAGTTGAACAGAACTGCCCAGACAAATTCTGCTAATCATATAGTAGACTTCGAGATGCTTATACTAGCGAACCAAAACTGGTATATACCTTTGGCACAAAAAGACAAAATAGCCTGCACAACCACTGCAATAGTGCGCTTGGAGGCCAAAACGAGCTCAGATCGTGATTTCGACACCATAGAGCAAAGCCGTTTTGATCTCAAAAACACAATAAGTATGCTCACCAAAATTCGTGGAATTCTGAGATTGCAATCGGAGAGGTGTTGACGACGCTCTAGATGAAGCGGCGATCTACTCTGATACCAATTGTTGGAGTTAGACGTCTGCAGAATCACACGAACAACACAAGGAAGAAGAAGAAGCTTGGAGCACAACACACAATATTGAATGTATTACCACTAGAATGTACAAAGATAAGTAGCCCATTAGGCCAATAGGCGTATATACAAGCTGGGGGAAAAAAACCTCCCAAAGAGGGAAAAAAGTGCCCGATGGTCTTAGAGTGTTCACACACATCACTACCTAAATATATCAACATTAGGAGCTGTAATCTCTCTTTGTATTCCTCTATATTGACAAAAATGGCTGAATTCATGTGAGATATACTCACCACCATTATCTGAACATAAATCCTTAAGCTTAGTTCTCTTCTTAGCCTCTATTTAGGCAAACCATTTTCTAAAAGTAGGGAATACCTCATCCTTAGAATTGATAGGATATAACCATACTTTTCTAGTAGCCTCATCTATGAAAATGAAAAAGTAAAGAGAGCCAGCTAATGGCCTAGTGGGCATAGGACCACACACATCAGTATGAACAAGATGCACAATATCACAAAATGACAAATTTGAGAAAGAAAGCCTAGGAAAGTAGCCAAAATGAGAAGGATTTTCCATTCCACTATGAGATATGTCGCCCAAATGGCCATGCCATATACAAGCCATTGGCTATTTAGTGACAATTAACAAGGGTTTTTTCTATGATACAAATAAAAGATAAAGTGGGCCAATTTTTTTTCCTTTTGCAATAGCCATATTTCTCTTTGATATATGAAAGGATGGAGAACAAAAAACCACTTTGTAACCAAGGCCATCAAGTTTACCAACTCACATTAAACTACATGATAACTAAGGCACATGGTGTTCATTATGCATAGTAAATTTTGCACCATCAGTGAGCTACATAAACACAACTCAAATCCCAACAATGTCACACTGGTAAGAATCATTAGGTCTCATGGTATAAGCAAAAGATTGAGGTGAACTTTCTCTTGTTTGGAGACACTTATGATCATATAGATCAGATATTTAGTGTGTTTTCAAGGAAATTGTCATGTACAAATGCTTTTATACTAGCACCTAAATGAAGCCTATATGCGAACATCATAGATCTAATGCATGTTTGTGATTTTAGAATGTTTTATTCACATGAATCATTTGAATAATATTAGCTTCAATCATGTCTTACTGATCAAGAAGTGTGATTTTGATAGTTTAGTTAGGAAAAAAAGGTGCAACTCAAGGGCAAACAAGAAGTTCAATGTCTGATCCCAAGAACTTTAGCATGAATTTGGATGAATATTTTTAATTGCCCCTCAAGCAGAAGATGAGATATCTCAAGTTTCAAATGAGAGAATATGAATAGTTTAGAGTTGTTTTACAACAAACCCGAATTCTAACTTTCTAAATCAGAAACTAGTGAACTAACAAGTAGGAATAGAAATAGACTTTTTACTCACAGTAACTAAGCAACTGATGCTGATAGATACTTGTTACTCATAATAACTAAGCAATTGATGCTGATAGTAAGCTGACCCAGACTCCTCTAGATGTCTCTAGATTTAGAGCACACCTCCTCTAAGAGTGTAGAAATTCTTCCTCACATAGAGGACCTCCAAGATCAAATAATGTAAAATACCTTAACCATTTGTATGCTTAAGTTGTCTGTTAAACAACTCAAGAACTGAATCTTTGGGACCTGTGATAATCATGTCACTTGCTAAAATGTAAGCTTGATGGAACAATTGACATGCATAAGGCTATGCTTGTTGCAAAAGGTTATGCTCAAGAGAGAAGCATTTATTTTTATGAGACCTTTGCAACCACTTGCAAAATTACCACCATTCATAGCATCTATGCAGCTCATCATGGTTTGAAATACATCAATTGGACATTAAGATTGCATTTTTTAATGTGACTTACATGAAGAAGTGTATGTATTTTAACCCCATGATTTTGTGTAGAAAGGGCATGAAAACAAAGTGTGCATATTGGAAAAGGCATTATATGTGTTGAAGCAAGCACCATGTGCTTGGTATGAAAAGATACATGCCTACTTGATTGCACATGGTTTTGAGAACAATACAACTAAGAGCACCTCATATGTTAAGCATGCAGAACATGTACTTTTTATCATTGTTGTGTATGTTGATGGCATGCTTCTCACTGGCCCTAATGAGAAGCATATTGTTGAATTTAAGGCTGATTTGCATGCCTCTTTTGAGATGTCAAATTTGGGGCATTTGCATCATTATTCGGGCATTCATTCTATGCAAGTTGATGGGGGAATAGCATTGTGTCAAACAAAATATATTGACACATTATTGTACCATTTTGGCCTTGAAGATTGCAAACCTATTTTCACTCCTATGGAAACAGGTTTACGATTGAACCTTCATGATGTTGGAGATGCATTTGATGTTGTTCTCTATCATCATGTTGTCAGATGCTTGTTTTACTTATGCATAACTCGGCTTGATATTCAGTTTGCTATTTCTCACATGAACAAGTTTATGCATTGCCCATGTATCAAGCATTGGAAGGCAATCAAGCACATCTTTCACTACTTGAGTGGTACCCAGCTACTTGGATTATTTTATCCCAAGCGGGGATCCCTACCGCCATATTTACATACTTTTTCTAACTCTAATTGAACTGGTTGCTATGACACTCGTGTGTCCACCAATGGTTTTCGCTTCATGCTTGGTAGCTCATGCATATCTTGGTTGAGCAAGAAGCATCTTACTGTGGCCACTTCTAGTTTTGAAGTTGAGTATAGGGAAGCTTTCACAACAATTGTTGAGTGTGTGGCTCAGATGCCTTTTGACTGATTTGTGTGTTGGTCATTCTTTTGCCACCACCATCTTCACTAATAGTTAGAGTGCATTGGAAGTTGCAAGGAACCTTGTGTTCCATGCTGTCACAAAGCACATTGAATTGCATTATCATTATGTTAGGGAGAGGTTCTTTGCTTGAGAGATCAATTTGGCACATGTGCCCACACAAGATAACATTGCAGATCTTTTGACAAAGGCTCAGCATAGGGAGAAAATTGAAGCATTCTACAAAGCTTTGGGCTTACTTCCTTTCGTGGATTGATCTCTTTCCACATACATTGGCACTTCCTTACACATGAGTGCCAACTCCTTGTCCATGGCATCACTCCTAGAGAGGATTTGTTGATATATTTTAGTAGTGATGTGTGTGAATACACTTAGGACTGCCAGGGTACTTTCTTCCCTCTTTAGGAGGTCTTTTTCCCCGACTTAAATATATCCCTATAGCCCTAACATGTCACTTATCTTTGTACAATCACTTGGTAATTCATTCAGTGTTGTGTTGTTCTCCAAGCTTCTATTTCTTCCTTGTGTTGTTCGTGTGCTTCCACAAACCTCAAACTCCAACAACAAGGCCCATCCAAGGTTCATTTTTTCCTGTAATGACCATTCTTAGGACATCAACATTAGTTATTACTACAAAGAATGGTTGTTTAAAATCAGATAACGGTAAAAAATGTTTAAGTATTTGAAATTATTTTTGTTGTTTGTCCCTGTACAAAATTGTCCTCTTTCTTTAATAAAAATAATTAAAAAAACTAAATATTAAAAGCTCTCAATAAATTTATGATAAAACTAGCTAATGCAAGAAAAGATTATACTTAGGTTTATGAATAGGCCAATCTTGAATCGATTTTACTTTCTTAGGATCAACATGAACTCTTTGACTAGAATATTCGAGTTCCATTTGAAAGAAAATACTCTTTTCAAAAGTCACATACAACACGTTTTACCATAAGAAATTACCAAATGTTTTTTATGATCGTCATTGTTTTTACTATATTAGAACATCATAAAAAGAAAATAAGAACAAAATCTTCATGATAAAGAAATATGCTATCCATCATTCTTACAAATGTGGCACATGCATTCGTTAATGCAAAAGGCATAACCATAAACTCTTAAATGGCAATTTCAAATCATATTTGAGATCAATTTCAAATCATATTTGAGATCAATTTCAAATCTAGAAAATGATATATACATGGTCTTGCATACCAATTCTTAACAATTACTTTATTCAAATCATACTCAAATCATACAATAGCTTCTCTTAGTTTGTCTAGAAAATGATATATACATGGTATTGCATAGCAATTCTTAACAATTACTTTATTCAAATCATGATAATCCATGCACATCATATATTTCTTATTCTTATTTTTCCTCCAAAAGAACATGAGCTCCATTGGGAGAAGAACTAGACAATATAACAATATAAGTTATTTTCAAGAAAACATCTCACTTGTATTTCTACCGTTTTGATGCAATGTTCCAAGTCTCTAATTATGCATATAAAAAAATGCCTATTAATGCATGCGATAAAAGCTTAATGTATGCGTGCAAAGATAGACACAAATGCAAATACGAATAAACACACATACCACACGAGCACACAAACACACATACCGTATAACCACAAACATACCATAAATACACTCCAATGTTGAGGAAACACTCACGAATTTGACAAACAGACTTAAAAGAAAAAGAAACGAAATCAGCGCGCGGAATCAGTCCGTTAAATCAGAATCACAACTGTATAGTATACGATGTCAGGGCGCGGTGTGCGCATAAATAGAATGACAGAGCAATCAACCGCGGTAGGCACATAATGCGCGCATAACACAAATTAAAGAATGACAGCGCAGAGGAACGCCGAAAAGTGTATATATATACATCAAGGATTGAAGGACAAAAAGAAGAGAGATGAGAAGAAGCTGCGAGGTGATACGCCTAAGAGATGACGATGAGCAGAGAAATATAGAAGATGCGCAGAGATGCAGAGATACAGATAGAAGGCGCCATAGATCGCGTATGTAAGAGAAGACGCCATAGATCGCGTATGTATAGATGAATAACATAAACCTGAGATGTCGGGTATTCATCTGAAAGAGAGGGGGCAATAAGAAACTACTCACTGTAGGAGAGTTTCTGTAGCTTGAGCAAGAAGAGGCCAAGCTTACTTGTACACATCTTCTCTAATCGAAAACACATGTTCATGTGGATGTCTGCGCGCAATCTTTACTTGTGAAGAATCTGAATATCCTTCATGTTATGGTGGAAAGTTAGTTTATCGTTAACTATAGTTTGCTCAGTAACCGCATCTCTCTGTACTTACTCAGGAAACGAAGTTTCGATGAACAACAGTTCATTCAGTAAACGTTTCCAGTGATTTTCGGCCGTTTTAAGTTTTCTCAAACAAACGAATTTTTCGGTAGATCGATGAAGTATATCCTGCAGTAGAGCTTGAAGCTTTATGTGAGAGATAGCTCATCTTGTAGCTAGACGTCTCTACTTTAAGCTGATCACAGTTTCCGGTGAAAAGGAGATGTGCATGCAGTACAAAATCGAACCAGAACGTAGCACTTCAGAACTGTGAAGGTTTTTTTTTTTTTATTTCAGAAAGATTTCGTTAAGTGGAAAAAGCTCACGAATCACTTTGGTACTTCTTGTATGTTCACTTGAAGTAATTATAACCAGAGTAGAAGTTCATTTCGGTGAAGTTCCGGTACGATTACGGTGTCATTCCAGTGTCAGTCCAGTGACAGTCCGGTGAAATTTCGGTGCGACCCTTCCAGTAAAGTTACAGCGCAGTCTTATATGTTGTGTGCTAGACTTTGCTAAGCTATTGTTGATAAAAGAGGGTTTCTGTATCACTCTAGTTTAGCACTCTATTATGGTGGCGCGGCAATTTCCACAGGCCTGACAGAGTTCAAGCTTTGTCGCGAAACCCACCTTCAGGGCGAAAGTAATTCCGCAACAGTAGTACTAGATCTGAAGTTTTCGCCAACAATTGGTATCAGAGCACAGAGTATTCCCTATCATGGCAGATCACGTCCAAATTGATAAACTGGACAGAGATAATTATCCCGCATGGGTAATGCGCATGGAAGCCTTACTTATGAGTAAGGACTTAATGATGTACATGACCGGAGAAGAAAAGAAGCCGACTTTCGAAGATGATAGCCAACCAGAAAAGGAAGAGATAGAAGCCTTGAAGTTGTGGCAAAAGAAAGATGCAACGGCAAGAGCCTACATCTACAACACTGTTTCAGATCATCTGCTACCGCACATTAGAGGTCTGGAGAAAGCGGAGGATATATGGAGTGCATTGGAAGATCATTTCCAGAATACTACGAAAGCTAGGAAGGCTAGCTTATGGTCCGAATTTACGACATTCAAAAAGAAGTCGAGTCAAGGCATCAGTGACTACGTCACTAAAATGAAGGATCTAGCAGATAGTCTAGGATCCATAAATGAAGAAGTCGAAAATTATAGATTGATAGCGCAAGTGCTCACAGGTTTGAGAGGAGATGAAAGGTGGAAACCTTTCGTACTATCAACTGAACTCTCCTTAAATCATTTTGTACCAGATTTAAATCAGTTGCTTGGTTTGATGCTCACATATGAGCAAGACCTGAAAGGAGATGCAGATAAAGGACAAAGCTCTGCAATGTACATGAAGAACAAAAAGAAAGACAAAGGTAAGTCAAAAGACGAAGAAGAGTCGAGCTCTCAGGCCTATTACGCAAGAGGTAAAGGCACTGGCAGAGGAAGAGCAAGAGGTTTTGGAAGAGGAAGAAGTAACCAGAATACCAACAAGAAGGCTTGCTGGATCTGTGGACTCAGTAATCACTTGGCTCATGACTGTTGGCACAATCAACAAGGATCAAATCAAAATCAAAACAGTAATAGCAGAGGCAGAAGCGGAAGATATCAAAGAGGAAGACAAAATCAAAGAGGAGGCTATGGTAGAGGTGGAGTAAGAAGTTGGGGACATAATCAATCCTACAACACAACCTACAACAACTACGCAAACGACACGTAGAATGAAAGTCATACATCGTTGATGATGAACTCTATCAGCACATCAGATAATGAAGACCTAAAGGTATTTTACATTGATTCTGGATGCTCTAATCATTTGTCAGGAAATATAGAACTAATGTCAGAACTAGAAAAAGGTAGTTCTAGTCACACTGTTCAAACAGGTGACAATACGAGACATAGCGTACACTCAATTGGAAAAGTAAAATGCAAAAGTGGAGCAGATTTGCTAACCAATGTTCTGTATGTTCCAACCATACCGAAAAATCTGATCAGTGTAGGACAGATAGTCGAAAAAGGTTTTCAAGGCAGATTTACAAACAAAAGAGTATTTGTAGAAGATCCCAAGAACGGATATTATCAGATCGTCTCTGGTAAGAAAGAAGGGAGACTCTTTACGTTAAGAGTACAAGGGAACATTGGCCAAGCGTTGCTCACACATGATGAAAAGGTAATTACAGAACTTGATCTCTGGCATAAGAGATTAGGTCATTTTCACGAAAAAGGAATCAAAGCTATGATAGGGAATCAGTCTGCACTAGGATTACCGAACGTAGAAAACCAACATATGATCCACAAATGTGAAGCCTGTCAAATGGGAAAAGCCCACAGGTTACCTTTCCAGAAGAAAGGATTCAAACATGACGGTGTGCTAGAACTCATACATACAGATGTATGGGGACCAACAAAAGAAGGATCAATCAGCGGATCAAGGTATTATGTTCTTTTCATTGATGATGCAACAAGGTGGATAACTCTTTATGTTTTGAAAGAAAAATCAGAAGTATTTAAAGCCTTCAGGCATTTTCATGCATATGCTGAAAGACTTACCGGACGAAAACTCAAAAGACTGAGGTCTGATGGAGGGGGAGAATACTTCTCCCGAGAATTCAATGACTATCTTTGGAACGCAGGTATTAAGAGAGAAATAACCTGCAGGTATACACCACAACAAAACGGTGTAGCAGAAAGGAGAAACCGAGCTCTAGTCGAGTTTGCACAAGCTATGCTGAAAGAAAAGAATTGCCCGGATTTTCTCTAGGCTGAAGCCGTAAATACAGCTACATACTTGGTAAACAGATTACCATGTACGACCTTAGAAGGAATGACCCCTTACGAAGCTTGGTGGGGAAAGAAGCCAACACTTGATCACTGCAAAGTGTTTGGATCAGTAGCGTATGCTTATGTACCGTCTCAACTTAGACATAAGCTTGAACCGAAAGCAGAGAAATATGTATTCGTCGGATATGATGAAAAGCAGATGGGTTACAGGTTATGGAGTCCTCTAACCAAACATTTTACTGTTTCCAGAGATGTAACATTTGATGAACAGAAGAGCTGGTATGCAGATCAGACTCATACAGCTAAAGAATTTGAAGAAGAGATAAAAAGAAAAGAGAAAGGAAAATCAATTGTACAGGTAAACAAAGATGAAGAGGCAAGTACGTCTAGGACCGGATCCGGTATAAGGAACGAAGATGAAGACGTGTACTCAGACACACACGAAGAATATGAACTAAGAAGGTCAAACAGAGTAAGAAGACAACCGGAAAGATACTCGTATGATACATCGTATATAACTCAACAAGATTATGCATATATGGTTAAAGATGAGGATGAGCCTCAGAGCTATGATGAAGCCAAAGGCAAGAAGCAATGGCAAGAAGCAATGGAAGAAGAATTCACCGCACTGGAAGAGAACAAGACATGGGAGCTTGTTCCTAAACCGAACGGTAAGAAAGTAATCGGAAATAAATGGGTGTTCAAAATAAAGAAAACTTGCAGATGGAAGGATAGCCAGACATAAAGCGAGACTGGTTATCAAGGGCTATGCTCAGACGCATGGCATAGACTATGACGAGACGTTCAGTCCGGTGGCAAAGATGTCAACCATAAGAACAGTGATTGCCATAACAGCATCAAAAGGATGGAAGCTAAGTCAGCTAGATATAAAGAATGCATTCCTGAATGGATATATATCAGATGAAGTCTATATGGAACAACCGGAAGGGTTTACAAGTTCCAGATACCCAAATTTTGTTTGCAGGTTAAGGAAATCACTTTATGGACTGAAGCAAGCTCCAAGAGCTTGGAACTACAGACTTGTGAAGTATCTCAATGAACTTGGATACCAAAGTTCGAAGGCAGATGCAAGTCTACTCATCAAAAGGACAGAAGAAGGAATGATTTACATTTGTATCTATGTAGATGACATAATAATTACAGGTACCTCAGATGCAGGAATCACAGAGGTAAAGAAACTGCTAGAAAAGGAATTCAAGATCAGTGACCTGGGAAAGTTATCATACTTTCTAGGTATGGAAATCACATATACAGATCATGGTGTATATGTCACACAAGAAAGATATCTCCTGAACTTACTGAAGAAGTTCAATATGAAGAATTGCAGAGAAGCTTCAACACCGCTTGAAGTAAACCATAAACTCAGTAAATATGATGGAACAGAGTTTAAAGATATGAGGAAGTATCAATCGTTAGTAGGAAGCTTAATTTATGCTACGCTAACAAGACCGGATCTTAGTTATCCGGTGGGAGTTCTTTCACAATTTATGCATTGTCCGACAGATCAACATTGGGTTGCAGGACAAAGAGTTCTCAGATATATCAAAATAACTATAAAGGAAGGATTATATTATCCTTTTACGTCAGATATAAAGCTCAGAGCATATAGTGACTCAGATTGGGCAGGAAGTCAAGATGACCGAAGATCAACACACGGGTATATGATATACCTAGGAGATAAGCTGGTAAGCTGGTGTTCGAAGAAGCAACACACAGTAGCCTTATCGTCAACAGAAGCAGAATACAAAGGACTGGTAGAAGCAGCGAAAGAAGTAATATGGATGCAGGCTTTACTTAAAAGCATGAGTATTGACGAAGGCATACCGATTATACATGGAGACAATATGAGCTCGCTGTATCTTGCAGCGAATCCAGTGTTTCATGCAAGAACGAAACACATAGAGATTCAGTATCATTTCCTGAGGGAAAAGGTAATGGAAAAGGAGATAGAAATAGTCTATACTCCTACAAAAGATCAGATTGCAGATATTCTGACAAAGAGCTTGGATGGAACAAAGACAAACAGATTTAAAGAAATGGCAGGTATAAAAGAAAGGAAGATATATGAAAAACTGGAAGATGTCAAATTAGTGATTGAGGGGGAGCTGTTGAGGAAACACTCACGAATTTGACAAACAGACTTAAAAGAAAAAGAAACGAAATCAGCGCGCGGAATCAGTCCGTTAAATCAGAATCACAACTATATAGTATACGATGTGAGGGCGCGGTGTGCGCATAAATAGAATGACAGAGCAATCAACCGCGGTAGGCGCATAATGCGCGCATAACACAAATTAAAGAATGACAGCGCAGAGGAACGCCGAAAAGTGTATATATATACATCAAGGATTGAAGGACAAAAAGAAGAGAGATGAGAAGAAGCTGCGAGGTGATACGCCTAAGAGATGACGATGAGCAGAGAAATATAGAAGATGCGCAGAGACGCAGAGATACAGATAGAAGGCGCCATAGATCGCGTATGTAAGAGAAGACGCCATAGATCGCGTATGTATAGATGAATAACATAAACCTGAGATGTCGGGTATTCATCTGAAAGAGAGGGGGCAATAAGAAACTACTCACTGTAGGAGAGTTTCTGTAGCTTGAGCAAGAAGAGGCCAAGCTTACTTGTACACATCTTCTCTAATCGAAAACACATGTTCATGTGGATGTCTGCGCACAATCTTTACTTGTGAAGAATCTGAATATCCTTCATGTTATGGTGGAAAGTTAGTTTATCGTTAACTATAGTTTGCTCAGTAACCGCATCTCTCTGTACTTACTCAAGAAACGAAGTTTCGATGAACAACAGTTCATTCAGTAAACGTTTCCAGTGATTTTCGGCCGTTTTAAGTTTTCTCAAACAAACGAATTTTTCGGTAGATCGACGAAGTATATCCTGCAGTAGAGCTTGAAGCTTTATGTGAGAGATAGCTCATCTTGTAGCTAGACGTCTCTACTTTAAGCTGATCACAGTTTCCGGTGAAAAGGAGATGTGCATGCAGTACAAAATCTAACCGGAACGTAGCACTTCAGAACTGTGAAGGTTTTTTTTTAAATTTCAGAAAGATTTCGTTAAGTGGAAAAAGCTCACGAATCACTTTGGTACTTCTTGTATGTTCACTTGAAGTAATTATAACCAGAGTAGAAGTTCATTTCGGTGAAGTTCCGGTACAATTACGGTGTCATTCCAGTGTCAGTCTAGTGACAGTCCGGTGAAATTTCGGTGCGACCCTTCCAGTAAAGTTACAGCGCAGTCTTATATGTTGTGTGCTAGACTTTGCTAAGCTATTGTTGATAAAAGAGGGTTTCTATATCACTCTAGTTTAGCACTCTATTATGGTGGCGCGGCAATTTCCGCAGGCCTGACAGAGTTCAAGCTTTGTCGCGAAACCCACCTTCAGGGTGAAAGTAATTCCGCAACAGTAGTACTAGATCTGAAGTTTTCGCTAACATCCAACACATTTAGAGTAATACTACAAACTTGTGCACATACTACACATATGCACATCATCATACATACACACATAATATGTGTGCATACATGCGCACATGCATAGTAGCTCTCTCTCTCTCTCTCTCTCTCACACACACACACACACACACATATATATATATATATATATATATATATATATATATATATATATATATATATATATATATATATGTATATATATATATATGTATATATATATATATATATATATATGTATGTGTATATATATATATATATATATATATATATATATATATATATATATATATATATATATATATGTATGTGTATATATATATATATATATATATATATATACATACTACATAATGCACATGCACATTGAAGCACACATATACACATATTAATGCACATATTAATGCACACACACACACATATATATATATATATATATATATATATATATATATACATATATATATATATATATATATATATATATATATATATATATATATATATATATATATACACACACACATACTACATAATGCACATGCACATTGAAGCACACATATACACATATTAATGCACATGACCACACACACACACACATATATATATATATATATATATATATATATATATATATATATATATATATGTGTGTGTGTGTGTGTTCATGTGCATTATATATATATATATATATATATATATATATATATATATATATATATATATATATATATATATATATGCACATTTTTTAATGGACCTTCAAATAACAGGCAAAGTTATCATTGGCCTTCCTTCAATCATATACATGACTGCTTTACTTTTAAAAACCGTTCCTATGAAGGCTAAAGTTAATGGGAAGACCATTGAGCCACTCAAATTTGCGGAGTGTTAGTGCGGGTTTACACCACCCGGCAGCACATTGATGCCTTCCACATGGCAGAATTGAATTCGCTTTAAAAAAGTGGAAGAGTTCCGGGGCCACAATTTTTTGAGTAGGCCTTCCCCCCTCGGAACAGGTATGTGCCTCTCTGACATTAAAGTTTGATTGGCTGTTCAACATCTTCAACCAATAATATTATATAAAAATATAGATTTTGACAAGGTGCCGTCGCACTATGTGAACTCAATACATCGGCACACATGATGATTCAACATTGATGTGCCGCCTTGTCTGAACCCACCCTTAAAAGCCAGGAGGAGTAGGCCTCGGCAAAACCTCCATTTTATTATAAAAAATAAAAAATAAAAAATTGCGGAGTGTTCCGAGTCCTAGTGATGATCGATGAGTGGAAATGCCAATTTCATCAAATTACCGAGCAGCATGTGACTTCAGAGTACTCCAAACCGAGAACGTAATTGC
>CM035437.1:44088213-44128213 GCA_020310875.1 Ceratopteris richardii | reverse complement strand
GTATGTATGTATGTATAGAGAGGGGGGGGGGGAGAGAGAGATAGATAGAGATAGAGAAAGAGAAGAGAGGAGAGAGAGAGAGAGAGAGAGAGAGAGAGAGAGAGAGAGAGAGAGAGAGAGAGAGAGAGAGAGAGAGAGAGAGAGAGAGAGAGAGAGAGAGAGAGAGAGAGAGAGAGAGAGAGAGAGAGAGAGAGAGAGAGAGAGAGAGAGAGAGAGAGAGAGAGAGAGAGAGAGAGAGAGAGAGAGAGAGAGAGAGAGAAGAGAGTTTTTTTTACGTCTATTAGGAGGCCGAACTCAGCCTATGAGACAAATCAATGTACATGGGTGTGTAATCTGTCAATCGGAAAAGATAAAAGTGCTGAAAAAACTGGTAAAGCCGATATAAATCTCCAGAATATGCATGTGGAGATGTCATGAAAGTAGGGGAGGTGTATGGAGTGCTATATCTATGATAGTCTATATGCAAAAGGTTAGTACAAGCATGAGAATGCATCTGAGCGACTAGCTAGCTCCATCTTGTACTAATGGGTGGGTGTAATATGTGGTACATAGGTGGAGGTGGAGACAGGGCTACCCTTATGACTGTAGTGGGATCAACTGTCATCCGGGATCGTTTCTCCTTCATGGCGCGCTGGTCACGAGCGTGGATCTTTACAATCTGGTGTAGGTGAAGTCTGGGGGCCCGATATTCTATAGCACGGGGTCGTCTCCCGGCTTGAGAGGTCTGAGCATGCTGAAGATTCATCCCTTTTGGTCTCTGAGTTGAGAGGGGGAGAGCTGCTACGCGTCGTAGAACAAAGAAGTCAATGAGCTGACTCTTTCTCCCTCTTGTTTAGACTGTTGCAGTGGGTTGGAGTAGGGAATCTCTGTGACTCTGTATCTCTAGTAAGAATCGCCCGAGCCATCGCTGATCTCTAGAGTCCATGCTCTCTCGGAAGGTGGGCTGCCCTATAAACAGAGTCTCATATCTGCCTCTGATGTCATCATATGCCCTAGATCTACATACAAAGTGCTCCTCATCCTCCATCTCTACTCTGCATGTCCTCCATACCTGCTCCTCTGGGGTTGTCTCTGGCTCAAGCTCTAGTCGGTGTGATGAGACCCTCAACTTACCAATCGCTTTGGAGATTGAGACGGCGCGACCCGTCTCAATCTCTAGTCGTTGTGATGAGACCCTCAAACTGACCAATCGCTACCCTCGAGCTACGAGGCATGTAAATATCGATGTAACGTGGTCACTGGATGAAACAGTGCACTAGTATGTCTAAGAACCGGTCTCGATAGTGTGAGTCTCGATCCTATGTGTGGTGTGAGCCATGTTTGACTACTGTAGGGCTGCCAGAGATCTTATGCGAGCACAACATTCCTCTCACTATGGGAGAGGTGGATGTGAGGTGAGTAGGGGGAGGCAATCTTTCCATATCAAGTCCATGACTATCAAACCAGGCCCTAACTTGAGTATACCAAGTTCTCTCATATCCTGACTCCAATATCTGCATAGATGCCTCAAATGCTTTGCATTTGAGTTTGTCTGTAGGGAGCTCCTTCATCCTCTGAATAAAGAAGATAGTAGGGAATAGTGCATCTACCATGGGTGGTGCAACTAGCTCTTCCTTGATGATGTCATGTGGCACTGACTGGATCCCCCGAAATAGTTGCGAGATCATACGTACTTGTGGTCTCTCGATCGCACTCCACTGGGTGATTGTGAGGCCTGGGGCCCAAACTGTTGAAGCATACATCATAGCTCGCCTGACTAGTGTGTCAAAAAGCCACCCCTTCCTGTGGGGCTCCTGGAACTGTGCCTGGTGACATCTCTGCTTTAACATGGCTAAAGCTGCATATCCTCATGTGGGTCTGTTGGTGCTTGCATGTCTCACTTATGAGAGGTTTCGTTGGAGATCCTCATCGTATGTAAGCCCCATCTATTGGAAATATGATGTTATGGGGACAACCTTCCTCCAGGGATCACACTTGTAAGTTAAAACAGATGAAGTGATGGTCAATAGTTGACCATGGTAAAAAGATTGGTCAAATCAGGTCAAAATTGCTAGGATTTTTTATTGGAGATTATGAAAGTGCCCATCAAGAGCTATCTAACTATATATAACACATAGCTATTTTAAAGCATATCAAGGGTCAATTTGCAAACCCTAATTCAAAAGAATTTGTAGGAAAAGCACCTTTAATAAGAGAAAAGCATTGTTAAAAAACAAAAAGCAATATATTATATATTAAATGTCCAAACAATATAAAAAATAATTAAAAAAACTCAAAATTAGGATTTCCTAATTTTCAAAATTAGGGTTTCTGAAAATTGAGAAACCTTGCTTTTTGGGTTTTTTAACCTTTGGAAAAGCATGTATTAGCTAGTTCATAGAAAGATAAATGCTTGGGCTCATAATCTATCACTTGGAGCATATCTAGAGCATGGAGAGGGTGTTTCTTCAAAGTGAAAGAGATGGAGTTGTGTTCTTCATCATCTTCAAGATGTGCAACAATTTTGAAGCTTATCTATACTTGGAGGGGAGATCATCTGTGGAGATTGTGGAGATCATCTTCATTTTGCAATGTATGGAATATATTTGGAGCTTAGCTCCTTCAATCTCTCTCATGTCTTGTCTATTCTCAATCTTGTCTCTATTTTCTCTTCGTCTCTATATTAATTGTGGGCCCAAAAACCAACAATTGGTATAAGAAAAGGATAAATAATGTACGTAGAGAATTGTTTTGCATGTAGAAGAGTTATGGTAGATGAAGATTAAACTCAGTTTTATATTCAGTAAGAAGTAGCACATGATCAGCAGATGATCTCTCTGGATGCAGATTCTGACCAGTCTTGATGTAGATGCTGAGTATAAGATTGATGAGAAGTCAACTCCAAGAGGGGTCACATCAAGTCTTGAAGATTTCATCAGCAATCACATAAGGTTTGCAATATATAGACGCAACAAATAGTATATATATATATGCTGAAATTGAAGATGTGCGTATGAATTTGCTAAGGATGAAGATGATTTTGCAAGTTGAAGAGCAAGTTGAAGAGTATTGCTTCCATGTGAACTTGAGAAGTGATGTTCAACTTGGTGATCATCAAGGAACACTTATGTGAGGAAGGAGGGGTAATATATCTACATCCAAAGCCTTGTGGTGGACATTTTACACCTTCTTGTATATGTGTGTTTGTATGATAGGTCGGGATGAGATCATATGACTTTAACTTGATAGGCCTGACCAACCTTGATAGTTCAGGGAGTATGTTTGAGTCTACATTCTATCCATTACTTAACATCTTGTAGTTGTCTCTATCATTTCAAGTACTACTTGGTTGAGAAGAGTGGGGATGTGTGACTTCTCCTTGTGATGTGTGTTACAGGAGTGCTTCATGTCTAAGGTCCTTATGCGTGCTGATGGATACTTAGCATGATCTATGGAAATTAAAGGCACCTACTTAAACTTAATATCTAATAATCAACAATATATCTACTTGCCATATGCCCCTATTGTCAGGTTAGGATAAAATTATTGGACTAGTCGGATCAGGTCAAAATGGTCAGAATGTGTAGAAATTTTTTATTGGAGACTATGAAATTGCTCATCAAGACCTATCCAACCATATATAATACTCAGGTATTTGAAAGAAGATGAAGGATCAATTTGCAAACCCTAATTTCAGAAAATTAATATGAAAAAAGCACTCTTTATGAGAGAAAAGCATTATTTAAAAGCAAAAAGCAATATATGATATATATTATGTCTAAACAATATAAAAAATAAGTAAAAAACTAAAATTAAGGTTTTTCGCAGTTATTGGAATTAGGGTTTGCGAAAATCATGGAACCCTTCTTTTTGAGTTTTCTACACTTGGAAAAGCATGTATTAACTAGTCTATATAAAGACAAGTGCTTGGGCTCATAATCTTTCACTTGGAGCATACCTAGAGCATGGAGAAGGTGTTGCTTCAATGAGAAGAAGGTGGAGCCATGCACTTCTCTATCATCTAGGTGTGCAATAGCTGCGAAGCTTATCTATTCTTGGAGAAGATCATCTTCAAGCTATGGAGATTGTGCCGTTAGGGAGTTATGGGCAGTCTGTATCTCATGCATATTATCCATGCTACCTTGTAATTTCACGTACTTCATTTTGCAATATATGCAATATATTTGGAGCTTGGCTCCTTCAATCTCTCTCATGTCTTGTCTATTCTCCATCTTGTCTCTTTTTTCGCTTTGTCTCTATATTAATTGTGAGCCTACAAACTAACATTTTCATGTCTTATCTCTTATCCCTCGTACTCTCTTTTTGGCATTTATGGATTATGAGTATTTCTTGTGTTATTTTTGTAGTTACTTTTGGAGCATATCATCATCTTGTACATCCACGAATTAGAGCATACTATTTTTTACCATACTTAGTGTATTTCTTTTTTTGTAGATTTCTTTGCATGCTTATTCTCTTTGTTTGCTATTATATGATCATCTTGAATAACAATTATGTCCCACCATACTTGTTAGTGATGCTCATATGTCAAATGCTTTCACTTTATGTCATGCACAAGATATGTAGATCACTAACCTTTATTGATGCCTTGCTTATATCGAATGACGTGCTTGCATAAATTTGGATTGTGGATTCTGATGCATCATTTCATGTGATTCCGATAAAGGAGTGCTCTACTATTTTTCATGGAGGACATCATGGTAATGTGTACTTCTAGAACAATCATGCATGTTCATTTGAGAGAATTTGTATTGTGCACTTGTTTTTGGTGATGCCAGTGAGCTGGACTTACATATAAGATGATGCATGCTATGTTTCAAGCATCAAAAAGAGCATAATGTTCTTTTGCACAAATGGATGTGCATTGTTATAGCACAATCTTTGAAAAAGGCTCTTGGAAGCTTGTAAAAGGATGACGGCTGAATGATAAACACACCAAAAGGGGCACATTGTAGTGTTTAGCGCAAGTTTATTGCATTAGTTGAGGTAAACTATTGTTCTTTTGCACAAATGGATGTGCATCCTTATAGTACAATCTTTGAAAAAGGCTCTTGGAAGTTTTGAAAAGGATGACAGCTAAATGATAAAGGCACCAAAAGGGGCACATTGTAGTGTTTAGGGCAAGTTTATTGCATTAGTTGAGGTAAACTCCCATATAGAGTTGTGGCATAAAGGGCTTCGACATATGAATAAAAAAGGCCTAGACATGTTATCTTGCATGCATAAAGTGGATGTTAAAGGAGTCAAACTTGACTTAATTGATTGTTAATAGGAAGCAAGTAAGAGGATCAACAATTCTAACCTTTGAGTGAATAGTCACCATAAGTGCAATACTCCAATGTAAAAACACACGGTTCAGCAAAGAGATGAACCTTTTGAGCAAAGGTTTATGTTCCTTCAGAGAGTTCTATATTCCAATGAAAAACATTGGAGCCTTTCATTAAAAACTTCCTTCTTTTGGATGGAGAGTCATAACTTTTGGACAATAGGGGGCTCATTCTACTCTCCCATATAGATGAAGCATAAGATCATGACGGCATCAGCCATTGTCTTGCATTTTGCACGTCATTGCACAAATTCATGTACATCATGATCTAGTATAATTGCTAAACATAAGGCAGTTAAATGTAAACTCATTGGTGTGGATCTTTGCATTATGGTCCATGGCAAGTGATGGTCTATTTAATATGGTGACATAAGCGATGAACCTAAAATCTCAAACCTGCCGAACTTGCAGTTATTCTCGTTAGGATTAAAAAAAATTAGTTGTTTTTACATTTTGTAGGTGTTGTTTGATGCTGAGCCAGTGTTTACTATTTTCTATCATGCTGCATATGAAGTCTGTGTATACAGCATTCTGTCTCAGAAATTTATTTGCATTATTATGTTTTCAATACAGACCTAACAGGCCCATTCAGGGGGGTTGAGTTGATCTCTCCTTCCAAATATTCACCAATTAATTCTTAAGGAAAGGGCCATGATACATCCATACTTCATGATACCTGCGATGAAGGCATGTGGTAACATTGAGGAGTTGCACAATGAACCTTGTTATCTAGGTGATCCACCCCAAGTAGTCATTGCTTTAGTGGTTAAAAGGCAGTAACCCAAGCAACACAAACAGTTAGAAGTCTGCCAATGAAAAGCTGGAAGAACTAGACTTCCCTTCTAAATGAGAGTGCAGCAATAGGAATTGAAATGATAACCTAGGGATTATGAGGTGAAAGTCTTACCACTTTGCGAAGTAACGAATCAGAACCTCATTTACTTTATGTAAAACCTGCTTAAAAATTGTCTTTCTGGAAGCTTTTCAAGGTATACACCATTTGTCCTTTCTGCTCAAGTGTCACCTCTGCTTGCATGAAAGGCAGCTGAGTGCAATCAAAGCAATAGTCAACTTGGCATGCACTGTATGTGTTCAGTAACAATTTTAATGCCAAATATTCAGTGATATCATGGCAATATATTCACTGTTTGTTCTGCTTTTCAGTGGAGATTCTGTCCTGGTCAGAAGCATTTCACTCGTAGAAGACATAGTGTTGGATTCTTACCAGTTTCTGATGAATTTAATAAGAGAAACGAGTGTATTACACAAGCTTCTTGTCCATCTGGGCTCAGCAGATGAAGATATTCAAAAGCAGGTTTGCCACCTTATATCAACCATTGCCTCTTGTGTGCACGGGAAGGAAATTCTCTGTCGTCTTGGTGCCACTCAAAAGCTCATGTATGTATATCCGAGGTCTCAACGACATGCAATATTTTATGTTATAGGGATTCATTTTATGCGCTAGACTTTTTGGCAGGTATCTGCTATTTATGGTGACAGAACCTATTATGGACTCTATAAATGGAAAAGATGTCCTGAGGCTATCATCAAATCTCTTAAGTAATGGCCAAAAGTTTCTGTGCTCGAGTGTTTTATGCTCTTTAAGCAAGTTAACTTTAAACAATGTTAGCGAGTGCCTTGGAACAGTTTGGCAAGGATGCCAGGTCTCAGCTTTGAAGCCTTTACAAAATGTTTGGACTTTCTTTCGCAATACTTCACTTTATCCTGTGGACGATGATGAAATTCGTGCTGTTGCAAAGATGATTGTATCACTCACAATGGAGCTGGAGAGCCTTGATGATGAATTTAATGATAGCCATATGAAAATAATTGATGATCTGTTTGGAAAAGAGGGCGAATTCACACACTTTTGGGATGAACATTGGGAACAATATCCTTCTTTGATTTCAGAGGGTGTCTTAGGAGGCGAGCTGCGCTTGGATTTATTCAAATCCTGGCAGATTGATGGAGATCCCTTTTTTCTGAGGAAACTTTTGACAAGGAGTACAACATGCCCTCCTTTCAGTTGTGATAAAGTTGAAACATCACATATATTTAAAGAAATAGAAGAAGACATTGGCAGACCAATAATTTTTGGTCAGGATATTAGGCTTGTAAAATCTGTGTGTTCAGCTGGTTGTTCACAGCTATGCTCAATTCACTCTGTTCATGAAGAGGACTATCATAAAGTTATTCGAGCAGAGAACATGAATAATGCTGAGAAGGTCATGTATGCAGATGTTGAAACTTGTGTTCATGCATATGAAATGGGATACACCATTGCCCTCAGAGGTTTGGAGTTTCGGTGTCCTCATGTTGCAGCCATAGCAGAGGCATTAGCGATTTGCTTTGGACAGGCAACAGTTGGGGCAAATCTTTACATGACTCCTTCAAATGCGCAGGGATTTAAACCACACCATGATGATCACTGTGTGCTTGTTTGGCAAATCAAAGGATCAAAAGTTTGGAAGTTGTGGACCCCAAAGGTACCTTTGCCACGATTATATTCTCAACATAGTGGCATAGAAAGAGGTTGTACAGATGAGGAAGACTTTTGTAAGGTATCACTGAAGGAAGGAAACATCCTTTATATCCCTAGAGGATTTCCACATGCAGCAAGTACCCAAACAAGATCTCAGACACCTCATGTGTGCTCAGAACAAATCAAATCCACACAAAGATTCACCAATTGCAGCAGGGGTTCTGAGAGTTGCATGATCTCAAGAGGTTATACAGATAAAATACATGACTCAACTCCCACATTCCATAGTGATTCTCGCTGTGTAAACATGCCGAATTTTTTCCAGCAAGTTTTGGAAGACAACATTGGACAATCTCTGCATATTACATTTGGAGTTGAAGTTGAACCACCTTTTGAGTAAGTTTAAGTGAACTCATCACACTTTTCAAAAGAACTCCTGTCTTATTTCACATGTTGCCTTGCTTGTACACAGGAAGGCTTTGTCTCTTCCAAAGCTACAAGAGCTTGCACAAACTAATTCTAAACTCTACTACTCTTTTTTCTAATATGCAGGTGTTATGTTGTATATGTCTGTAGCTGACTAAAAATTGACAATGACTGCTTGATTCCAGTCGTTCATGGGCCATATGATTACACTAAATGCTCACATATGATAGATGATTGATTGACGACTTGTTCTATGGATGAACGGATATTGAATTGTCAAATTTTTGAATGGTATAAGGAAAATGTAAACATTGGACATAATGAACGATAAATCGCTTGACATGAATATTCATGCTGTTGAATATGAGATTCTATTAGTGTGTGAAATTAGTGATGAAAGCTGATAATACCAAATGATGCTCAAGTGCTTGTATTAGAATTGAAATTCCAACTGTTATAACACTTCTAGGGTTTTAGGGGAGGTTAATTCTGAAATACCAGTAAATTGAGTGATAACTTTGATGTATGATGAATATAACCAATAACAAGTGATGAATCGATGAAATAGTTTTCTGACAGCTGATGTCTTATGACAAATGATTAAAACATAACTTGACAGCTATGAACAACTTGTGACAGGATATGATGGAGTATACACTGTATAATCAACAGCTGACTACTAATGATGAATGATAAAATGTAGCTTGATAACTTTTGACATGGTATGATCAGTGGAGGGTAATTTCAACCTGGAACATCAAAACATCGCTGATATGATGATGATGGACGAAATGTTTGGATATAAACAATGGATAATGATGTTGATGATGAAATCAGAATGATTAGAGAATATTGCCTGAGTCAAGGACACGAGAAGAATCTGCTAAATATGAAAGGTCTATAAGTTGATGGATTGAACCATATATTTGGTAAAAATGATCGGTAAAAGTCTGAGATGCATGATGATGTTTGGCAGCATCATAAATGCTCAATACTTACCCTTGACAATTTTTTTAGATATGTGGAATGAGATTAATTATTGAACATGCTGATTAGATGATGTAGAGATGATAACAGAATTAACTTACTGAAAAGTTGGATATTAACATTTAAGTTTTTATACCGTGTAGAGAAGAGACATGATACTCAATTAAAGAGAGAAGCAGATACTAAAAACATGAGAAATATTGAATAATGACTTAGTGTTACAGGATTTTTGTTTTTGTTTTTGTTTTCTGTTTTCGTTTTTGTTTTTGTTTTTTTGTTTTTTTGGGACTTGTGTGTAGTTTCCTAAAAGAGAAGTATTACGAAAAAGCCTAACTAAAAAAAGTTAGGTTTAGTGGTTTTTGTTTTGTTTTGTTTGTTTTTTCCTTTTGTAACCTTTTTTTTCCGAAGGCCTTCTCTTAAACAATTCGAACAAAAGTAATTTTTCTTTAATAAAGTAGTTAAACTATTTAAAGCTAGTCCTAATATGACACATATCCCAACAATCTCTACATGTTGAAGTGACATGACAGCACTTCAATTATGAGATTATTTTGATGCAAATATGGGCAACATGAATTATCTCATGATGATCATTTCAATGTACATCATGATGAAGCATGCACCTTTTTGGGGATGAGTTTGGGGTTTGCTTGGATTCGTCTTTGGTATATATGTTTATCATATTACCGGACATGCAATTTCCAATTGTGCGAGTTGTGTCCATTTGATAGGTATGTTTAAGTTTATCGGTCTTTGATGGCTTCATTATGGATGAGTTAGCTCATCACTTTTGGCAGTGATAGGAACTTAATTCATAGAGCTTTCTATGAGTTCATGTGTGCGGTGTGTGTATACTTTGTGTGTGTGTGGGTGTGTGTGTGTGTTGTGGGGGGGAGGGAGGGGGGGAGAGGGGGAGGGAGGGGGAGAGAGAGAGAGAGAGAGAGAGAGAGAGAGAGAGAGAGAGAGAGAGAGAGAGAGAGAGAGAGAGAGAGAGAGAGAGAGAGAGAGAGAGAGAGAGAGAGAGAGAGAGAGAGAGAGAGAGAGAGAGAGAGAGAGAGAGAGAGAGAGAGAGAGAGAGAGAGAGAGAGAGAGAGAGAGAGAGAGAGAGAGAGAGAGAGAGAGAGGGAGGGAGGGAGGGAGGGAGGGAGGGAGGGAGGGAGGGAGGGAGGGAGGGCGTGGAGGGGAGGGAGGGATCCCGTGACCCTGAAAGCAAGACAATGTCATCAGCATATAATAGGATGTGTACTGGCGTACCTCCGAGGTCTCCTCCTCGCCCTCCTTCTCGTTGTATATACTCCGTGATCTCGTCGATGTATGTATATATATATACATATATATATATATATATCTATATATATATGTGTGTGTGTGTGTGTGTGTGTAGGTAGGTAGGTAGGTAGGTAGGTAGGGAGGGAGGGAGGGAGGGAGGGAGGGAGGGAGGGAGAGAGTTAGAGTTAGTTAGTTAGTTAGTTAGAGAGTTAGTTAGTTAGTTAGTTAGAGAGTTAGGGAGGGAGGGAGGGAGGGAGGGAGAGAGAGAGAGTTAGAGTTAGTTAGTTAGTTAGTTAGTTAGTTAGTTTAAGGTCTTCTGAAGACCAAAATTGGCCTATGAGACAAACCCATATACATCGGACATACACCAAGTATCCATAAACAAAAAAGAGTAGAAACATCTAAAGTGAACTGAAAATGAAAGCCTAACAATGTGCAGAAAGTGACGTGGTTTTGGCACCGCAAAGAATGACCATGTAGTACGAGAGAGGACTACAAATGATACCGTGTGTGTGGGCCGCAATGGAACCAAGCAAGATGAATAGACCTATGAATGTAGTATGGGGGGGAGTCGATGGAGGATGTGAGACATGGGTGTCGGATGAAGAATGACATGCCAGATTGTGGATAGTCATGAAGTCTGATCCTCAATATCTCATGTTGGTATAGTCAAGGTTTCCTATATGCAAGGACATGCGGATGTCTCCTAGCTCTCTGAGTCTTTACCTCCTTGAGAGTGAGCCCTTGGCCACTGGGGATGTGTCGTGGCTCAATCCTTTGAAAGGAATGAGTGATCCTCTATTGTAGGCCCTCACCCATTGCCTTTGTAGACTGTATTAGAATCTCACGTCTTGTATGGAGCGATGAGGAACCGTCCAAGATGACACTGATCCACTCGTGTTATACACTGTTGTAATGATCCCTCTATCTAAAATTGTACCCTAAGCTCAACATATGCAGGGCATCGTATAACAAAATGCTCCTCGTTCTGCACCTCTTCTTGACAAATCGGGCATATGTGATCCTCCATGGGTATCTTGCTAGCTCTAGCTCTCTTGATCTCCAACCGGTGCAATCATACCCTAAGCTGCCTAATAGCCACTCATATGTGATGTGGCATATAATCTGCATGTAATGAGGCATCTCAATGAACCCCTCGTCTGAAATCGTAGAAAAGCTCACGATAATGGAGCTTTTTTGTTGGTACTGTCTCCCTAGATAGGATCCATGTCCTTTGTAGCTACCTGTCTTTTAGCTCCTGTCATATGATCCTATTTCTGTCATGCAAAGAGAGTGAATAGGTGGGAGCATGTGTATCATACTGTAGGGGTGGTAGTTGGTCCATGTCAAATCCATAGTTGGCCAACCACTCTCTCATCTAGTCTAGGCATATCAACATGAAGTATCTCCTGCGAGGGCAAGATCTCATGATAGCCACTATCCATATCCTAGAGTCTATGGAACAAAACATACTGCTTGGAACAAACATCGAGGGTGTAGCGAGTTCTGCTCTAACAATGTCATGTGGTACTGATGGCTTGTTATGTATCAGCCTAGAAATCATGAGTACATGGGGTCTCTCCACCAATGTCCATATATGGTATGCCAATCCTGGCCCCCAAATGGATGATCCATACATCAGTGAGGGTGTGACTAGTGTATCAAATAGCCAACCCTTCATGCGACGCTCCTGAAAGTGTGCCTGATGACAATGCCTCTCCATCAATGCTAATGTTGCATAGCCACGAGTGACCCGATCATGGGCTGCCTAGGCCATAGAGAATGTACCTGACATGGCTGTAAAAGTCACTTGAAGATAAACATATGAACTACTGATCTTAATGTGTCCACCAGTGTTACGTCCCCAAAACTCAAGGACATCTGGATGGGCGCCTGTAGTTAAAGTGTCCGACCAAATATGAACTGGCCGTCCAGTGTGAACTGTGGGCCGCCACCTCATTTGACCCTATAAATAGGACCCATGGGCCCATTTGTGGGGGATCTCTTGTGTGAGGCACTTGGACTCTTGGCCCTTTGGCAGAGCCTTGTCACCCGTACTGGTGGGGGGCTTGTGGTATGGGACACTAGTCCCTTGGAGGTGGCTGCCCGCTTGGCTGCAGGCTCCCATGCTCGGGGGAGAGCCCGTATTGGCTCTACGGCCAGGAGGTGAATCTGATGTCCGCCCTTCTATTGTTTGTGAATATGGCTTGTGTCTTGTCTTATCCAATAGGGAGGATCCTGGAATAACATTGGTATCAGAGCGGCTCTCTGCTCGCGTGGAAAAGGAAGGACAACGTGCACAAAACCATCGGAGCTTATGGAGCCGTGATGGCTCAGCTTGACATGCTTCTCACCCTCTTGCATGGGGTGGTATGGGACGCTTCCGGTAGGAGGAAAAAGAAAGGGGAGCACATGCAAGGCGATGGTTGGAGAACATAGGTAAGTCCCTCTCTTCTTGTATTTTCCATGTAAGTAGGTGGCTGGATGACTGGTACTCTCCAACCACACGCTTGCTAGAAGTCATGGCAGCTGCCTTTCCTCTACTGTAGAGAAGAGAAGGAAGCAACATAGGCTGCCCTTGTGTGTGGCTGGGTAAAGAAAGGGGGCCGTGGGAGCAGCCAACTTAAAAGGAGAGAGGCAAGAAAGAAGCATACATCGAATATTTGCTTGCTGGATGCCCTTCAGCCCTATTTTGCGAAGAAAATTTGATGAGTGCTGCTGATTTTTGTCCATGACGCATGCCTAGAGGGAAGCCCATCATCAGCCTATAAAATGCATTTGGTTGGCCTGAGGAGATCACACGTACACTCAGAAATGAAGGGGCTGGATGGGAAAAGATGAAAGGAATGGGATGGAGCGCATAGGGAGGGCTGGAAAGCCACTCTATCTATTGGTTGCCCCCTCTTTGCACTCCATCCCAGCTTAATTTTTTTCTTAGGAGTATGAGGGCACAGTTATGCATGACTGTAATTCATCCATCAGTTGATGGAAAGAAGGCAGTCATCTTCCTTGTGCACAAGGGCGTCATTAGGGCAGTTGTAGTAGATGGGCAACGGTTTTTTTTACCTTCCGCAGGCGATTACTTGAGCTGCAAGGCAATTACTTGGGCTGAGAGGCAATTACTTGGGCTGCAAGGCAATTACTTGAGCTGCAAGGCAATTACTTGAGCTGCAAGGCAATTACTTGGGCTGCAAGCAATTACTTGAGCTGCAAGCAATTACTTGAGCTGCAAGGCAATTACTTGGATTGCAAGGGAATTACTTGGGTTGCAAGGCAATTACTTGGACAACAAGTAATCTTCCATTTGGGGGCTTCTGGCATAAATTTGGTGGACCCACCTCATCAAATTGTGCACATGCATTCTCCTCCATACATTCCATATGGCTGGTATTACTTGGGTGATGTGTACAATTAGAAAGTTTTGAAAACTTTCTAAATCAATTAAGGAAGTAGCTGGAAAATAGTGGAGCCGGGAGGATTTTAATTTAGGAACATATGAATGAGCTTCTCCTCTATTCATCTTGGCATAGCACACATTTATCAAGAGTGCACAGAGGATCTTGGGCATTGACCCAAATCGTTGAGGATTTATTGGATCCTATAGCTTCTCAGATGAAGTGGGGATGCTGAAACGAGTACTTCTTTGAAGTGCTTTTCAGACCCATTGGGTGTGACTGCAGACATGAGAGGGATTGATCAGGGCACGACCCTGACTATCCAAAGAAATCCTTGGGGAGGATTTCACCTACCAAGGTCGGACTGCATCTAGATAGTCGAGGAGACCTATGGGGAGGATCATACCTTGCAAGGTCTACAGCCTTCGTGGAAGGGATCTCCACTTGATGGCTAGTGGTTGATAGAGGATCCAGGTCATCCTTGTGACCCTATGGATATATACCAGTCGCTTCCACGATGAGAGGCTTACTTTGGGATAGAGGGAAACAGTCATCTACCTCATGCCACATGGTGTGACCAAGAGTCAGATGAGTGATAGGTATTCTTCGGGAATCCTTTTTGAGATCCAAGACAATTGATCTATATGGTCTCATGTGGATGAGACCCGATCTTAGGTACATAGATGGGTCCTTCCAGACATGTACAATTTTCATACCCCTGTATGGAAGGTTGACTTTCTCTCTCATAGGTCACTATTTGTGATAAGGGATACGAGTTGAGGGATTGGTGGATGATTATTGAGGTGCTATGACTACCAGTCTACATCCATATGCATTACGTTCTGAAAGGATTTCCACAAGGTGGGTCATAGGCCGTATTTGTTGTGAGACCACCTACAATGGGACCTTTGCACATGTTTTTGTTGTATATACCCTGTGGTAGATGAGAGAGAGGATATTGGGTGCCTCTATATCACCATGGATCATACATGGTGCACCTTGTCCCTAGTAGGTTGGTATTTGTTCATAAGTACAGGATGTATTTTGTTCTTTAGTACAAGATGTATTTGTTCATCAGTAGAGGATGGGAGACCTTTTGTATGAAGTATCCATAAGGATGCACATGATATCATGCTAGCATAGAGGCATAGGATACATGTGTATATTCGAGATACCCCGTATGTGGTATTTATAGGGTTACATGTATTGCCATGCTAGTATAGATTGAGCATGGGATACATGGATATGGTGGAAACCTCGGTTGTTGAGGTATCCATCGGGATGCATATAGTGCTATGTGTGTGATGATTGAGCACACAGCACATGCATTGCATCTTGTTCAGAGTCTCGACAGTGGATAGCTAGCACCACTATGGACTCTATCATGAGATAGTTTTTGACCTTGTATGGGTCAGGCCGCCATTGCGGTCATCAGGAGACGAGTCCAATTATGGCAAGGGTCCTAGTCATAGTTCCACTGTTTGAAGTAGTGGGCCTTGCTCACCTTCCTGTGGAATTGTTATGTCCATTACATGATGTGCCCGAAAGGGAGTTGTTAGTGATTTGACAACTCCTGGCACTTGGTTCCCATTGGGACACCTTAGTTATGCCCGAAGGGAGTTTTGCCGTCTTCCCGAAAGGGACTTGTGTTGGCTTCCTGAAAGGGAGATTTTAGTATTTCAGAGACGCCTAGTATTTCATAGACTCCTTGCATTTGGTTTCCTTTGGAAATACCGTTTATAGCGATCGAGAGATCATTTAGATCGAAAGATTGACCCTGAACTGTGGAGAATATGTTGTTGGTGTGATGATCATACGTCAGATGGTGTCGCATGATCATAGATGGTATAGCCATCAGTGATACTTCTGTGGACACAAACGTTATGGAGCCGTATATATTACAGAGGATGTTGCCCTTGATGGTAGCCCTCTTAGCCCCTCAGTTGTGATGGTAGCCCCTTGGGTTTTTTTACCCAAGTGTTGTTGCCCACAAAGGTATGCCTTGTTGTTATGTCTACAGATGGTATGGTTTCACCTAGCATATACCTCTCATTTATGGTCCGATTGGGTGAATGACTTTCCCCGCTTGTTGTATGCTCATGATAGTATTCAACACCGGTTGATGTATAGCCCGTTGATGTTGATATTTAATCATGAGCTAATCTCTTTCTCAACCAAGAGACCTAGAGGCATGGATCCTTAGTCTGTAGCAGAGACTCCTTCTTGGGGGAAGGAATTGTTACAGAGGGAGGAGGAGAACACGACCGAGACAGCCTTGCATTATGTTGTCTTCCTTGCACTTCATTGTTCTCCATACTATTCACACAATATGTGTGCACCTCATGGTCTTGGTGGGGCAGGAGGGTGTACCTTAGGGTAACCCTAGATCCTGAGACGATTCAAACTAACAGGTGCATGATGTTATCTTCTCGATGGTAATTTGTATTTGATCATTGATCGTTGGTGTATCTTACAATTTTGATCTATCTTGAAGAATCATTGACATCCTGGTTCCGTGATAGTTGACAGGTTGGTGACTTGGACAAGTATTCTGGCCCCATGACAATTGCTTGTCTGGCAGCTTGGGTAGGTATCTTGGTTCCATGATTGTTGCCTTCCCTCTCAACTCAGACAGGATGATTTTATGTGATACTTTCAGAGGAGATCTAAGCTTGAAAAGATATTATCAGACATGTTCCACTAGAACCCGGCTTGGTTCAGGACCAGAGGGAGAGGAAGTCTCGAGGGATTTCTTATCTTGAGTATCTGATTAGTGGAGGTACTGACCTGAGTCAGTTTTGACTTGGGAGTCAGTTAGGTTATCGACAGGTTGGAGAGGACAGCAATTAGAAATAAGGGGGGAAGTGTTACGTCTCCAAAACTCAAGGACATCTGGATGGGCACTGTAGTTAAAGTGTCCGGCCAAATATGAACTGACTGTCCAGTGTGAACTGGGGCACCTCCTCACTTAAGCCTATAAATAGGACCCAGGGCTCATTTGTGGGGGATCTCTTGCATGAGGCACTTGGACTCTTGGCCCTTTGGCAGAGCCTCGTCACCCGTACTGGTGGGGGGCTGGTGGTAAGGGACACCAGTCCCTTGGAGGTGGCTGCCCGCTTGGCTGCAGGCTCCCAGGCTCGGGGATGAGCCTGTATTGGCTCTATGGCTGGGAGGTGAATCTGATGTCTGCCCTTCTATTGTTTGTGAATATGGCTTGTGTCTTGTCTTATCCAGCAGGGAGGATCCTGGAGGTCATAACAACCAGCAACTGTAAATACACTCTATCTCCATATATGTGCGAAAAAGAAGTACCTTCGTTTTACCAAGGTTCACTGAAAGTCCTCTCTGTGAGCAAAAATCATCTAACGGATGTAGGTGGCTCTGTAATCCCTCATTTGACTCTGAAATCAGGACAATGTCATCAACGTATAACAAAATGTGTTAGAGTGGCTCCTCCCAACTCCACTCCTGAACTGCCACGCTGCTGTATAATCTACAATCTCATCCATGTATATCCGAAATAAGGTAGGGGATAATGGGCACCTTTGTCTTACTCCTATTGTGCTAACAAGGGGATCGGAAAGCCCACCTGGACATCTGGCCCCACCAGATACCTGCTTATATAAAGCATAGATCCCCCATAACAGGTCATTCGTAACCCCAAGATCAAGTAGCTGTCTAAAGAGTCTCTCTCTAGATATTGTATCAAATGCTTTGCGGAAGTCCACAAAGCAGCAAATGTAGTCTCCTCTTCCTCTACCGTGGTATATCTGGCAAGATTCTTTTTTCTTTGATGAAAAACCGTGTTCTCAGAAGCCTTTCCTCAAAACCTCATGAAGGTGTACATTATTAACTTGATTGCAGCCTGAGAAACTAACACTTGGAATCATATTTTTCAGTTAACTAACACGATTCCTTAAGACTATGATATAGCTGCCCGTCTGTTAGTCCATTGGTTTAGTGTGTGTACGCTAGGCTTCATTATGGTTGAGTTTGCCCACCACTTCCAAAAATGATAGAGACTCAGTTCACAGAACTTCCTACAAATTCATGTTCATGGTGTGTGCGTGTTTGTGGGATGTGTGCAGGAGCATGTGTTTGTGAGTTCATATTCTTTGTTAGTTTTATACCCACTATTTGGTACGGATGGCGTTGATGGAGATGTCATAGTGTACTTCTGTTACTATGCATAGCTGAGCTGCTGGCTGTATGGACTTGTGGTCTTATAGTTGCAGTTTCTTTCTGGGATCGATTTCGTTTTTACCTAGATTCATGCTGGCATGTACGTGTGTGGCATACACACATGCACACTTATTCATTCACTCACACGTATGTATATATGTTTCTGTATATGCATGTGTATGTGTACACACACATGCGCATGCGTGTGCATACACACACACAGAAAAAAAGAGACACATGCACATTACATACATATACACATGTATACATACACGTGTGTGCACACTGCATATATATGCGGAAGTTACAAGTACGAGTGCTTATTTATTCATTTTCAAATTTGAATCTTTCCATGATGTCCAACACTTGTGGTTGTCACATATGCTGTAGTTTTGCTTAACAATTTGATATGTATGCTGATCAGATGGGAAGGGTTGATACATATGGCTCTTCAGTGCTGGGCAGCAGAGGACAAGGATATTGTGTTAGGAAGGAAGGTCCTCAAAGCAGAGGGATGTGAAACTTCAGGAACTAAGTCGAAGTACCTTTACCTGGGTCTGTTACATGTGGCAGTAAGGCAGTGTGGTGATGATTGCAGCACATTCCGGAAAGCGTGCTTGATTGCAGCAAAGCCTCCATTTGGATTTTATGGTATTAACGAATTTGGTTCAACATTCATGGCACTGATAGATAATGTGGCAAATAAAGCTAGTTTTCGTAAGGCCTTGAATATTGTGTTGACTGCCATAGACACTCCAGATAGCAATTCTCTGGACTGGATGCATTGGATGCATAATATCTCTGGTGCCCAAGACTCAACAATTTGGAGTGATCCTGTAACATTCTTTCATAGTACACTTATGGATGATGAGATTCGGTACAAGCGATTAGAAGACATGGAAATTGAATTCAGTCAAATGAAAGACAGTTTTATTCTGTGTGCAAATTATGCACAGGCTTCTGATGTTTTCATTTCTTTGTTGCAGAAATACAGATCTGTTAGACAAAAATATATGAAAGGCATGCTATATTTACACAATTAGCATTTCTTTCTAACTTCAGATGATATAGATTCACAATGAGAGGAGAGTAGCATCATACCATTTGTGTGAAATAATGTTCATGGCAGAATGGTATTTAATGTATTCAACTTTTTTATAGCTTAAAAGAGGGCCATGCTCTTGTAGGTTAACGCTTCAGCAAAACTGGAATGAAGAAGTTGAGGCTTCAAGAGGGATGGGAGAAGAGAGAAGTCAAGTTTTTAACTCTTTGTTTGTCGATAGTGAAAATTTCATTTCATCCATTTGACTTCCAAATGCTTTCATGTATACATTTTTATGTGCTTTCATGTCGAACATTTGTTGTCTCTGATGTTGAGGCTACTAAATTGAAAGAGTTTGGGGCCACAAAGCCTTCAAGTGAGATATTCATTGTTTGGGATGTAAGGGTGATGTAACCTTATCCCTATATTCATATACATATATCTTTATAGAGCATTGCTTCAAGATCATTATGTGGGTTTCGAGGATCCCACACATGTGCACGCACCTCTCTTCTCCTCTCTCTCTCTCCATCTCCTTCTTGGTCCTCTTGTTCAGCCAACCAAAGGCCTTCATGGGTATCAAAGCTTGTTGAAGGCTGGTGTGCAAGGAGTTTCAGTGGAAGGTTAAGGTACAAAAGGTGAATGTGCAAGTCGGCATATTCTACACAACACGTTGGTATTTCAACCATAGCTCGAGTTATAAAGCTTGGATTGATGCGATTTAAAGTTTTCTGTGTAACTTAAACAGAGAACTATAACTTTACAGAAGGGTGCAAAATCTAATTCGGAGTTTTACTTCGTCGAAAATTTTAAAAACTTTGGAATTTTACTTGTCAGTCATTCGATGATTGATACAAGTATAGAGCGAGTGAGAGCTTTGTAGGAATTTCATCTGTTCTTGCATCCGTAAGATGTGAGCTTGCTCGACTCTTGTACATTATCTTGTGCAGGTATATATGCCAAATTGATCTCTCCAATAGAAAACCTCTCCTTGGCATAATGATAGTGCATCTCAATGTGCTTTGTGCGAGCATGGAACACAAGGTCCCTCACAACTCCCAATGTGCTCTGATTGTCAGTGAAAATGATGGAAGAAGATTGACAAAACACACAAATCAACCAAGAGGCCTTCGAGCCACATACACTCCACAGTCGTCGTGAAAGCTTCTCTATACTCAGCCTTACAACTAGATGTGGCCACAATACTCTTTTTCTTGCTCAACCAAGATATGCATTAGCTACCAAGCTTGAAGCAAAGACCATTGTTGGACACACAAATTGACATAGCAACCAATCCAATCAGAGTGAGAAAAAGCTTGTAAATCTGGCGGTAATGATACTGTTAGTGAAGATGGTGGTGGCAAAAGATTGACCAACATTCAAATGAGCTGAGGTGTCTAAGCCACACACATTCAACAGTCATTGTGAAAGCTTCCCTATACTCAACCTCACAACTAGATGTGGCCAGAGAAGGCTTCTTCTCAACCAAGATATGCATGAGCTACCAAGCACGAAGCAAAAACCATTAGTGGACACATGAGTGTCATAACAACCAACCCAATCAAAGTAAAAAAAAGCATGTAAATCTGGCGATAATGATCCCTCCTCGGGATAAAACAATCCAAGTAGATGGGTACCACTCAAGTATCAAAAGATGTGCTTAACTGCCTGCCAATGCTTCACATCTTGACAATGCATAAACTTGCTGATCTCTCGGATAACAAATTGACTATCAGGTTGAGTTATGCATAAATAAATCAAGCATCCAACAACTTGTTGATAGAGAACAAATATCAAATGCATCTCGAGCATCATTAAAACTAAACCGTAAACATGTTTCCATAGAAGTGGTAATAGGATTGCAATCTTTAAGGGCAAAACACTATAATAATGTAGCAATATATTTTGTTTGACACAAAGCTATTTTCTCATCAACTTGCATAAATTGAATGCCCAAATAATGATGCAAATGCCCTAAATTTGACATTTCAAAAGAGGCATGCAAATCAACCTTAAATTTAGCAATATGCTTCTCATTAGAACTAGTGAACAACATGTCATCAATATACATAACAATGATAAGAAGTACATCATCTACATGCTTAACATATAAGGTCCTCTTAGTTGAATAATTTTCAAAACCATGTGCAATCAAGTAGGCATGTATCTTTTCATCCCAAGCACGTGGTGCTTGCTTCAAACCATATAATGCCTTTTTTAGTTTGCACACTTTGTTTTCATGCCCTTTCTACATAAAACCATGAGGTTCAAATACATAACCTTCTTTATGTATGTCACCATTCAGAAATGCAATTTTAATGTCTAACTGATGTACATTCCAACCATGAGTTGCAAGTGCACAGATGCTACGGACGGTGGGCATTTGGCATGTGAGTCAAAGCTCTCATCAACATCAATGCTTCTCTTTTGAGCATGATCTTTTGCAACAAGCCTAGCCTTATACATGTCAACTGTTCCATCAGGCTTATGTTTCAGCTTGTATACCCATTTAGCGCCAATGTTCTTTTTTTTGAAAGCAAATCACATAAAGACGAAGTATCATTCTTCATAATAGCATCATATTCTAATCGCATAGAAACTATTCAATTTTTTGAATTTTATGCTTCATCAAAAGAAGCAAGCTCATTCTCATCACAAAAACTAGAGAAAGCCATTGCATAGCAATCTGATGCAATATGAGAGCTTGACCGTTTACAATATGATAGACGCACATCTAATTTGCTATTCCCCTCAAAGTTTGCACTAACCATTTAGGAATAATTTTAGTCTCTTCTATGTAAGACCTTTCTTCAACAAGTGCATCATGTAAATATGCATCAGAAATGGAATGATCTACATCATCATGTGAAGTTCTAAGGGCTGAGAAATTGCCTCATTGGGACCAACACTTAAGTGTCCACTTGTAAAATGCGTTTAGTTTGTGGATGATACAGATGATAGCCTTTGCTTTCAGAAATGTACCCAATAAACATACATTTCAATTATTTATCATCTAATTTTTTGCATTGTTGTTCAGGCACTAATGCATATGCCAGACAAACAAAGACACAAAGATGAGCAGATTGCTTGTGACCATGCCAAGTCTCATATGGAGTGATAGGTTACAGTGCTTTGGTGGGACACCTGTTAAGTACATTGCATGCTTGGAAAAATCATCAATTAAAGTCATGCAGTAAAGGTTGTTTCCATAAGAAGGTATTTGCAAAGGACTACAAACATCACTATGAAAAAGCTGTAATTTATGGGCAACTTGAATTGAACCATCTTTAAGGAAGGAAGAATGCTGCATTTTGCCCAAAATACAACCTTCATAGACATGTTTACAAGGTTCCTCAAGTTTGGCTAGAGAGGATATCATTTCAGATTCCTGTAGGTGTAGCAAACTAGCATAATTAAGATGAACAAAGGGTGCATGCCAAAACTTTGCATCTGAGATAGCCATGAGAATCTTGAATTACACATGCCAAATCATTCACAAATTTTGCATAGTCTTTGAGCTTATACAACCCACTACATAAAATGCTAGAAGCAATAATAACATCACCATTTGAGAGATCTTGAACTCTATATTTGTCATCAATAAATTTGACCACTAAGCTAATCTTGGCTAATGCTAAAACTGACAACAAATTTTTTTTGATCCTTGGCATATACAAAGAATCTACCAATGTGAAAGAACTACCATCATTAGTAGTGAGAATGATCTTAACAACTCCCATCACAGGATAAGAGGAGTTGTTAGCACATGTGATAGTATTCCCTGTAAGGACAGGCTCAAGTGAACTGAAGTAATATGTTTGGTTGCCCCACTATCAAAGTCCCAAATATATGAGTGTAGTATAGATATACACTTCTCATGTAGCTGCATATAGTAGTAAAGGCCCATTCTTCATTTTGAACAAGATTAGCATACGCTATTTTAGGTGTAGAGGGCTCATCAATAACCATTCCAACATGTTTCTTCTTTGCCTCTTTTGCAGCCAATTTTGGACAACTTTTTATGAAACAATCATTTCCCTTACGATATTTGTAAAACTATTTTTGCTTTTTTGTTTTCTTCTCATCTTTGTCTTCCTTCTTCAACTATGTAGCATTGGCAAATTTTGGCTTACTAGTAGATGAGCTCCATTCACCTTTGCCCTTCTGAGTAGCCAAGAAAACTTGATTTGCAACATGCATAATAGACCTGGTCTGCCTAGAATGATCTTTCGGCAACAAAACACATACTAACTCCTCAAATGTTAAGGCATTTGGATTGCCTTTCATCATCAATCGAAGAGTAGAAGTAAAACTATGATATAAACTTGAAAGATCCTTAAGAAAATTTTGCACAAGTGAATTATCTGAAAAGACTTCATTAGTAGAAATCAATTGCTCCTTCAAATCTTTGATCTTTGTAAAAAATTTGTCTATGGAATCTCTTTTATTCATGTGCTCACTCTCCAAATGTTTTCAGAGCTAAGCGACACGTTGTATAAGGTTGTAAGTGTATCCCAAGCATCCTTTGCTATCTTGCAAGAGCCAATGTGAGAGATAAATATGACGCTTGATAGAAAAAGCTATCAATGCATGTGCTTGAGCATTTCGGATATTCCAACAAAGTTATTTTGCCGTAGGTGCAACAAAAATCAAAACACGAATAGGAATTTGAAGATTATTATCTTCAACGCCATCTACATCACCTTCAATAATTGTATTCATAAGTGTAGTAGGATGTTTTTCAATACCTTAGACAATATACCAGACTCCTTTTTCTACCAATACAGGATTCAGCATAGTACATTATTGCTTTCAACCATGGCCACTGACTAAATGCCATGATGCAAAAAAATATCTATATCTCGAAAAGTTGAAACTACCCCCTCGAGCTCTGCTAAGCATATAATAGACTTCGAGGGGCTTGAATTGGCAAAACAATACCTATATATATGTTTAGTACAAAAGTATAAAATTACCTGCATAGGCATCGTGATAGCGCATTCAAAGGCTGAAAGGAGCTCATATCGAAATTTCGACGCCCTAATGAGTATGCTCATCAATTTTCGTGCGATTTTGATAGTGTGATCAGAGGGGTGTTGATGACACCCTAGATGAAGCAGGGACCTACTCTAATACTAGTTGTTGGATTTTGAGGTCTTCAGAAGCATGTGAATAACACAAGGAAGAAGAAGCTTGGAGCACAACAAAACACTGAATGTATTACCAAGTGAATATACAAAGATAAGTAACTAGTTAGGGCTATAGCGTATATACAAACCGGGGGAGGGGAGACCTCCTAAAGAGGGAAAAAATGCCCCGACGTTCCTAAGTATGTTCACACACATCACTACTAAAATATATCAACACATGATTGTATACCTGGAAAATTATATATATATATTTTTGTTCTCTCTCTCGATCTCTCTCTTTCATACACGCACACACACATGTGCATGCATGCATACTTAAGTAAATAAATATATACATACATACATAATTTTAGTTGACCATCTTACTCTTTTGCCTCCAGTTATGATTTTTTACTCTCCCTCTTGGACCTACTTTTAGATATAATATTTTTCTCAAACACAGTTTATTGATAGTACACTCCTATTAGGGTTCTTTGGTTCATTGATGTTGTACTCCTCTCATAATGTGTAGTAACTCTCAATTTAGCAAGCATTTAGTTACTTTTGTTCAATCGATTTAGTTATGATTGGGGTCTTTCAACTTCCCTTCATGTTAGACTCTATGCCCTTAGTTCTTATATTCCTCAAAAGTGTTCATGCATACATGGATACATACATACTTTCATACTTTCATATACACATAGATACATACATACATACTTTCATTTGTTTGGTCATTCAAGAATACTTGGAACACATGAGGAAGGACTGTTTGTAGAGGTAGTTTTTAAATATTTTGAATTAAGATATTATCTGTCAGTGACGTCCATATCTAAAATAAGGGTACTCCTTCTATCATAATTCCGTCCCCACACTACTTACATACCGGAATGCATACATACATATATACATGTTTCTTTCTTTGATATAAGCTACTTACATGTGAAGTAGTTAACTCTATAAACCTTGGATACAAATGTGTGCCCCTTGAATACCTTTTATTCTGGTCTCATCATGATACCATCGTGAGAACGACTATTTATACTTAAATAAGAGTGCATGGTAGTTTTGATAAAATAAGGCAAGATTGTATAAGTTAGTACAATAAGGATGATGGTTATTTTCACTTTATGATCCTTACAATTAAGCTCGAGTTTTGCATTATCTGTTACTTAGTATGCAAAAGCAATAGTATTAATAAAGTACTCATGAATGTTGTTATGACTGCTGATAAATGTCAAATGTTGGGATACAAATTTGCATACACACACATACATATAGACAAACATACATACATAAGTGGGTACGTGCATACATACATACACACACATACATGCATGCATGCATGCATACATACATACATATATACATACATACATACATACATACATACATACATACATACATACATACATACGTACGTACGTACGTACATGCATACATACATACATACATACATACATACATACATATATAGATAGATACATACATACATACATATAAACATACATACAAACATACATACAAACATACAAACATACATACAAACATACATACATAATATAGTTTTACCTTAGTTGCACATTATAAAGAGTTACATTCACCTAGGCCCAATTTTGATCCGTCCATTACTTCATAGATTTGACATAAAATTCATGTAAAAGTTAGAGTGCACTCCTAACAACATATGAAAAAACTTTCACATTTAACGTCAACAATAGTTCTAAACAGTGATTGTACATTTTTCTAACTAATCCACATGGTTATCACATTTGAACTATTATAGTGATCCGTCAAAATACTTGTTTTCTCCACTCTACGTGCTTGAGGAAGCCTTTTCTCTATTCCTACATCATTGATATATGTTTGGAGAGGAATGAACATTTTAGCCTACACCCACATCAAGACACACGTGTATTGACTGATGTGAACTCTCACATTCCCACACTACAATAGAACTAATAACCTAATTTCAATTTATTTATCAATTGATGATGTATAATCTTGTGAATAGCTCTCAAAGCTTATGCACAAAGAATATGTTATCCCTTCATGCCCCTCCTATCCTTAATAATATCCTAAAAGAGAAATACAAGTACCTATTGGAAGTAAGCTAGAGCATAGTACATACATTTTATTCTAATGGCATGCATCAAAGGTATTTAATCATATATGAAGACTAAAGAGGCTATTATTTAACATTTCTTACAATATCTAGAATAACAAAAGTAATTTTTCATGGTTGTCTTATATGTTTTCTAGATTCTAAGATATCAATCTTGTGGAGATATATGTGCTAAAATTTCAACTAGGAGCTTGGTGGGAAGATGTAGGTGTCCCTTATATTGATTTAGGATCCGGTATCTTGGCCTAGGAGCGATGGTATAGGATGATTGTGTGGTCTATTCACTCATTGTACCATGTTTTCTAGCAATAGGTTGCTTAATCCCCTAAATGCACACAATTTTCGAGTATGTTATATGATGGTTCTCATTCCTTTTTTTAATGAAAAGAACATGTTCCCACTTGACATTCATGAGGCATTGTTACAATCATCTTCCTATTGGAGGAAGAGTTTTAGGAAAGGTAGTATAACTATGCAAAAATTTGTGTAGATAATGATGGATACTCTACACTCTAAAACCTACTCACAAAAAAGAACTCATTGCCCCTTATGAAATTTACTAGTTTGCATCAATAATACTTTGATTTGTAAACCTATGCATGGAGTAGGAGGTACAAATTGCCAACTATAACTATGTATACTTGTTTGTCACTACATTTTTGTCACTACATTTTTGGAGATTACCGCATCGTCTTCAACCCAACTAACATAAATAAACCTTGGAAGCCAACCTCACGTAAATAGACCTTGGGCATAACAATTTTATTTGATAGACACTTTGTTGTTATTTCAATAAAAAAAGTGATTGGCGCAAGTGTAGTATGCATATCTTGGATGAAGTAATAGTTTTACTATTTTTGTTTGAATATATAAATACTTTGCTTGGGGTATTGGACTCTGATATTTTCACAAGTTTGATGAACACATTGTTGCACTCATTATGAGAACGATTGTCTAATGAAAGAACTCAAAATAGAATATTCCCTAGATCTTGCATAAAATTTTGACTTTTTTTCTCATTTTGGAAAACCCTTTATATGAGTATACATGCTTTTCAAAAAATGAGGTAAAATTATATCTATGAAGATGTAACAAGACTTTAAAAAATAATTCTTAAAATTGTCAAAATTTCACCTATTTTTAATACCAAAGAGAAAATTCCATTTTGTAAAAATAGACACACAAATAAAAATCACCTCCAAAAGAAATTGTTGCTATTATTATAAATATAATATATTTTTGTTGGAGCTTGAGGTCTATGGGAGCACACAAACAACACAAAGAAAGAAGAAGAAGCTTGGATCACAACACAACATTGAATGTATTACCAAGAGAATATACAAAGATAAGTGACCTATTAGGATTAGAAGTGTATATACAAGATATGGGGGAGAAAACTCCTAGAGAGGGAAAAAAGTGCTCCAGCGGTCCTAAGTGTGTTCACACACATCACTACCAAAATATATCAACAAATCCCCTTGGGAATGATGCGATGAACAAGGAGTTGCCACTCATGTAGAAGAAAGTGCCAAGCAATGTGGAAAGAGATCAATCCACGAAAGGAAGTAAGCCCAAAGCTTGCGAAAAGCTTCAAACCTCTTCCTAGTCAGAGCCTTTTCCAAAAGGTTTGCAATGTTATCATATGTGGGCACTTATGCCAAATTGATCTCTCAAACAGAGAACCTCTTCTTGACATAATGATAGTGCACCTCAATGTGCTTTATGGGAGCATGGAACACAGGTTTCCTCACAACTACGAATGTGCTCTGACTGTCAGTGAAGATGGTAGTGGCACAAGACTGACCAACATCCAAATCAGCCAAAAGGTGTCTGAGTCACACACATTCAAGAGTCACTATGAAAGCTTCCCTATACTCAGCCTCACAACTAGAAGTGGACACAGTAGGTTGCGTCTTGCTCAATGAAGATACACATGAGCTACTAAGCATGGAGCAAAAACCACCACTGGACACATGATTGTCATAGAAACCAACCCAGTTAGAGTAAAAAAAAGCATGAAAATTTGGCAGTAATGATCCCCCCTTGGGATAAATCAATCCAAGTGGTCATCTACTGCTCAAGTAGAAAAAGATATGCTTAACCACTTGCCAATGCTTGACACCTGGGAAATGCACAAACTTGCTCATATGTGAGAGAGCAAACCAAATATCATGCCAAGTTATGCATAAGTAAATCAAGCATCTAACATCATACTGATAGAGAATAGAACCAAATGCATCTTCAACATCAATAAGACTCAACCATAAACCTATTTCCATAGGAGTGGCAATAGGTTTGCAATCTTCAAGGCCAAAATGCTGCAATAATGTGTCAATATACTTTGTTTGGCACAAAGCTATTCCCCTATCAACTTGCATAAACTCAATGCCCAAAATCTGATGCTAATTCCCCAAATCTGACATCTCAAGAGACATGTAAATCGGTTTTAAATTCAGCAATACACTTCCCATTAGAACCAGTGAGCAACTTGTCATCAACATACACAACAATGATCAAAAGTACATCATGTGCACACTTAATATATAAGGTGCTTTCAGTTGGATTATTCTCAAGACCATGTGCAATCAAGTAGGCATGTATCTTTTCATACCAAGCATGTGGTACTTGCTTCAAACCATACAATGACTTTTTCAACTTGCACACTTTGTTTTCATGCCCTTTCTACACAAAAACAAAGGGTTAAAATACATATGCTTCTTCATGTAAGTCACCATTCAAAAATGCAATTTTAATGTCCAATTGATGTACATTCCAACCATGATGAGTTGCAAGTGCACATATGCTATCAATGGTGGTCATTTGACATGTGGGTGCAAAGGTCTCATCAAAATCAATGCTTCTCTCTTGAGCATAACCTTTTGCATCAAGCCTAGCCTTATACATGTCAATTGTTCCATCAAGCTTATGTTTTAGCTTGTATACCCATTTAGTGCCAATGGCCTTTTTTCCTAGAGGCAAATCACATAAAGACCAGGTACCCATTTTTATGATAGCATCACATTTTGATTGTATAGGACTCATCCAATTTTCTGAATTTTGTGTTTCATCAAAAGAAAGAGACCCATTCTCATCACAAAGACTAGAGGCAGCCACTGCATAGAAATTTGATGCAAAGGAAGCACTATGAGAGCCTGAATGAGTATGATATGATAGAGGATGCATCTAATTTTCTACCTCTCAAAGTCTAGACCAAACATTTAGGCATAGTTTTAGCCTCTTCTATGTCAGCCCTCTTCAACAAGTGTGTCATGTAAATCCGCATAAAAAATGGAACGATCTGCGTCATTATGTGGAACCTATAAAGGCTAAGAAATTCCCTTAGGTGGACCAACACTTGACTGTCCACCTATAAAAAGAGACAACAAAGTTTCATATATATCTTTGGAGCTAAGTGATATCTCTTTAGTTCATGAAAGTAATGGAAGACTTGCATATTCCACAAAAACAACATCATGAATAACCAAAATGCATTTATTTTGTGGAGGATACAGAGATAGCCTTTTCTTTCAAAACTGTACCCAACAAAAATACATTTCACTGATTTATCATTTTATTTCTTGCATTTTTGTTCATGCACTAATGCATATGCGAGACAACCAAAGACACACAGATGAATAATAGATAGCTTACAACCATGCCAAGCCTCATATGGAGTGATCGATTGGAGTGCTTTGGTAGGACACTTGTTAAGTGAAGGGCTTTGGTGGAGTAAGCAAGAGGAGTAAGGAGGATATGGAGGGAGAGAGAGAGAGAGAGAGAGAGAGAGAGAGAGAGAGAGAGAGAGAGAGAGAGAGAGAGAGAGAGAGAGAGAGAGAGAGAGAGAGAGAGAGAGAGAGAGAGAGAGAGAGAGAGAGAGAGAGAGAGAGAGAGAGAGAGAGAGAGAGAGAGAGAGAGAGAGAGAGAGAGAGAGAGAGAGAGAGAGAGAGAGAGAGAGAGAGAGAGAGAGGGAGGGAGAGGGGGAGAGGGAGAGGGAGAGGGAGAGGGAGGGAGAGGGGGAGAGGGAGAGGGAGAGGAAGAAGAAGAAGAAGAAGAAGAAGAAGAAGAAGAAGAAGAAGAAGAAGAAGAAGAAGAAGAAGAAGAAGAAGAAGAAGAAGAAGAAGAAGAAGAGATGTGCACACATGCATGGGAGCCTAGAAACCCACATAATGATCTTCTTGAGGCAATGCTCTATAAATGATACATGTATATGAACATTGGAGTAAGGTTACATGACCCTTACATCCCTAACAATCTCCCACTTAAGGGTCCATGTGACCATAAGTGGCAAATTATACAAAGAATAATATAGGAGTATATAATAATGTACAAAAAGAGTCCGAATCTCAACCCATGCCAATCAACCTATAGCAACTGCCTCAAACGAGGTATATCCATGCATCTCAAATGCTCTAGAATCATATCGATAAGAGTCTATCTCACATCTAACTGATGCAAGAATTGATGAAATTCTTGCAAAGCTCCCACTCACTATATGCATGTGTCAATCATCAAACCACTGAGAACTCCAAGTGCAAATGCTCTAATAACAACAACAATTTTTGGTCTCGAGCATAATAACTCGTACATCAGACTCTCGAATGCTGATGAAACTTATGCTATCTTGGCTAACCTAACCGTGCTAGCCATACCTGTATCCAAGGCATTCAAAGCATCATCATCATGAAGGCCAACATGTCCTGATATGTCTATGTCAACATCTGGTATGATTGAATCCAAGAATGACTGCATGACCATTGATCCCTCAACATCTAAATCAATCATCTTATCAACCAAGAATGTATCTAGTTGTGCATACTAAGAGGTAATATGTTGTACGATACACTTTGTATCATAAGAGCTATCTTGTTGTACCACACCAAGTGAATTTTCATGCTCCTCGTGAGCTAACTGCACAACATCAACATCAAGGTCAAACTGGTGATCTTACTCTAGCTGAGTATCATTGCAATGCTCTACACGAGCATCCACATCTTGCTCTCATCCAAATGATCATCAAAAGTATGCTTCTCAAGAGCACCCATATGATCAACAAAATCATACTCTACATAAGCATCATGAGCATCCAAAGCATGGTCTACATATGCATCCATCCGAGCATTTGAATCCTTCCATATATGTGCATCAAGAATGTCAATATACCTATCTGTAGGTAGACAAAATGAGACATGATGAGTCTCACATCACACATAATGTTGAAGTCCCATTGAGATGAGACTGTCTCTTACATGGAGTACCTGCAACGAATACATGTGCCCAATCCTAGCACCTTTGACAAGCAAAAGTTGTCCCAATTGTTACCGAAAATGCTGCTCACCAAGGAATGCATAACATCTTTTCTCCTATAACTAGCTAAGTAAAAAGGTCATAGGGAAGGGAGGCACATAACTTACATCTCTGAGTGTAAGTGATGCTGCACTAGGTAGCATAAGGCATACATCTCTTGCACCCTCAATGTCATATGTCGTACCATCAAGCATGTGCACACATCCATGACTCTCACATGAGAATCAACAAAACCATTCACAATGTGGAGTAACATGAAAACTGCTTAAAGCATCAAACAATCAAGTCATATGTGTGCTATCCAATGAACAAGAGGAATCCTGAGATGAACCATAGGAGAAAGTGAAATCACGATCACTAGCATAATCAACTGCCATAGACTCTCCTGAAACCACTACCTGACCTGCATCATATGCATATCTTTGATGTCATCGTCACATCCTCTTAGAGAAATATCATTGACTTTAGCCCTCATGACCACACTGCCAATTTGAAGTAATCAATGTGATCTACATCTCACATGAGTCAATGGACTCACATACATATCATGTAGTCTCTGCCATAATGCACAACTCATCTCCTCATAGATCACAAACTCATGTATAGAATCCACAAGCTGTAGCCAGATAGTGGAGCTGACCAATGCATCCATATCCATCCATATGTGGTCCGGCATGTCACGAGGCCTCTGTGCATCTCTATGGACATACATGTGTAACCTTGCATAAACCAATGTATGCCACATTTGATCTTTCCATCTTGAAAAGTCAGTGCCATCAAACTAACAAGACATCATGCTAACAAGGCAAGAGACTAAAAATGTAATAAGAGACTAAAAACAATAATCTATCCTCAATAGGATCACAATTGCATATCCATATACATAGTCGTATCACACATATCTCGCTAGAGAAGAAAACCATGTGAAACAGCTCTCACATAACCATGCATCTATCATGCATATAAAAACATGAGCATAAACTTGCTCACCAAATCTCCAAACTGATCAAGTAGATGTGAAAGAATCCTGGGAAAATTTTGATAGAGTATCCCCTATAAATTGGGCAATCAAAATAAAATAACCATTAACAAAAGAACAATGAGTAATGTGTCATTACCTATCACTGGTCCAACCAAAGATAATGGCAAATACACATGCCAAAAATTGATGGCAATACATGCTAATATAATGATGATACACCTCACACTCAAGAATGTATTCTGGAAAATAGTCCAATATGTCATGAATAACTTGTGACCACATCCAAGTGAATGGAGATAAACAAAGATCCAAAGCTATCACACAAGCTTCAAGGATCTACTAGAGTACTCTTATAGCATAAAAGCCAATGAAATTTTGATAAAATCTCCTCTGTAAAATGGAATTTGAACCAAAATAACCATGTGGGAATATACCATCCACTAATGCCAATAATCACACTAGCAAATAAAATATCAAATCAATGATCATATGCTAATAGAATAGGCAATCAAGGTGACAAATGAGTGTGTAACTGAGGCTCCAATTTGGATCATGTACCTACAAAGAAAACAAGAATACACGTACTAACCAAGATCCAATTCAACTCTCATAAAATATGTGCAACCAAAAAGTTTTTCCATATCCAAGTGGCATAAGTAAGATATAGACCACAATGCTAGTATACATCCATTCACAGTAATATGATCAAAACATTTTTGGAGTTAGACGTCTGCGGAAGCATGAGAACAACACAAGGAAGAAGAAGAAGCTTGGAGCACAACACACAATACTGAATGTATTACTAGAGAATGTACAAAGATAATTAGCCCATTAGGGCAATAGGCGTATATACAAGCCGGGGGAAAAAACCTCCTAAAGAGGGAAAAAAGTGCCCCGGCGGTCCTAGTGCGTTCACACACATCAATACCTAAATATATCAACAAATCCCCCCTGGGAGTGATGCGGTGAACAAGGAGTTGGCACTCATGTATAAGGAAGTGCCAAGCTATGTGGAAATCACTCCACAAAAGCAAGTAAGCCCAAAGCTTTGTGGAAAGCTTCAAACTTCTCCCTAGGCAGAGCCTTCGTGAAAAGGTCTGCAATGTTCTCTTGCATGGGCACATATGCCAAGCTGATCTCCCTGGCAGAGAACCTCTCCCTGACATAGTGATAATGCACCTCAATGTGCTTACTGCGAGCATGGAACACAGGGTTCCTCGCAACTGCAAATGCGCTCTGACTGTGAGTGAAGATGGTGGTGGCAGAAGTTTGACCAACACCCAAATCAGCCATAAGGCATTTGAGCCACACACACTCAACAGTCACTGTGAAAGCTACCCTATACTCAGCCTCACAACTAGAAGTGGCCACAGTAGGCTGCTTCTTGCTCAACCAAGATATACATGAGCTACTAAGCATGAAGAAAAAGCCACTAGTGGACACACGAGTGTCATAGCAACCAGCCCAATCAGAGTCAGAAAAAGCATGCAAATCTGGCAGTAGTGATCCCCTCTTGGGATAAAACAACCCAAGTACCCGAGTACCACTCAAATTGCGAAAGATGTGCTTAACTACCTTCCAATGCTTGACTCCTGGGCAACGCATAAACCTGCTCATCTGTGAGACAACAAACTGAATATGTGGCCGAGTAATCCATAAGTAAATCAAGCATCCAATAGCCTGCTGATAGAGAACAACATCAAATGCATCTCCAGCATCATGAAGACTCAATTGTAAACTTGTCTCCATAGGAGTGGCAATAGGCTTACAGTCTTCAAGGCCAAAATGCTGCAATAATGTGTCAATATATTTCGTTTGACACAAAGAAATTCCACCATCAACTTGCATAAACTGAATGCCCAAATAGTGATGCAAATTCCCCAAATCAGACATCTCAAATGAGGCATGCAAATCAGCCTTAAAATCAGCAATATGCTTCTCAATAGGACCAGTGAGCAGCATGTCATCAACATAGACAACAATGATCAGAAGCACATCATTAGCATGCTTAACATATAAGGTGCTTTCAGTTGGACTGTTCTCAAAACCATGTGCAATCAGATAGGCATGTATCTTCTCATACCAAGCACGTGGTGCTTACTTTAAACCATATAATGCCTTTTTTAACCTACACACCTGGTTTTCATGCCCTTTCTGCACAAAGCCACGGGGCTGAAAAACATACACTTCTTCATGCAAGTCACCATTCAGAAATGCTGTTTTAATGTCCAACTGATGTACATTCCAACCATGATGAGCTGCAAGTGCACATATGCTCTGAACAGTAGTCATACGACATGTAGGTGCAAAGGTCTCATCAAAATCAATGCCTCTTTCCTGTGCATAACCCTTTGCAACAAGCCTAGCCTTATACCTGTCAACTGTACCATCCAGTTTATGCTTCAGCTTGTATACCCACTTAATGCCAATGGCCTTCTTGCCTGGAGGCAAGTCACATAAAGACCAAGTACCATTCTTCATTATAGCATCATATTCAGATTGCATAATAGCCATCCAATTTTTTGAATTTTGTGCTTCATCAAACGAAACATGCTCATTCTCATCACAGAGACTAGATGTAGCCATAGCATAGCAATCTGATGCAAAAGAGGCACTATGAGAGCCTGAACGAGTACGATATGATAAAGGTGCATCTAATTTGGTGTCACGCAAAGTCTGCACCAGCCATTTTGGCATAGTTTTTGCCTGCTCAATATCATCTCTCTCATCAACTAGTGCATCATGTAAATCTGCATGAGAAATGGAATGATCTGCATCATCACATGAAACCTACAAAGGTTGAGAAGTTGCCTCATTGGGACCAGCACTAGATTGTCCACCTGTAAAAAGAGGCAGCAAAGTATCATACATGTCTTTGGAGCTAACAGATGTCTCCTTAGTACATGAAAGTAATGGCTGAATAGCATCCTCCATAAAAACAACATCACGGCTAACCAGAATGTGTTTAGTGTGTGGATGATACAGAGGATAGCCTTTACTTTCAGAACTGTACCCAACAAAAATACATTTTACTGCTTTATCATCCAATTTTCTGCGATGTTCATGCACTAATGCATATGCCAAACAACCAAAAACAGGCTGATGAGAAACAAGTGGCTTGCGATGATGCCAAGCCTCATATGGAGTGATAGACTACAGCGCTTTCGTGGGACAGCTGTTCAGTACATATGCTGCACACATGAAAGCCTCAAGCCAGAAACTATGTGGTAAAGCCTGACTCTTGACCATAGACCTCGCCATCTCCATGAGTGACCTCTTCTTTCATTCAACAACTGCATTCTGTTGAGGTGTATATGGCACTGTACACTGGTGTTTTATCCCACGTTCAGCCAGAAATGCATTAAAATCAAAGACATATATTCATCCCTGATCAGAATGGAGGGTGCCCATTTTACATGCTGACAGATTTTCAGCCAAAACCAAAAACTGTTTGGAGCACATGAACACTTCAGACTTTTCCTTCAATGGATATACCCATGCATGCCTAGAAAAGTCATCGATGAAAGTCACGAAGTAAAGATAATTCCCAAAAGAAGGTGTCTGCATAGGACCACAAACATCACTATGTACAAGCTGCAATTTTTGAATAGCCCGAACTGAACCATCTTTTGGACAGGACGAACGCTACATTTTGCCCAAAATATAGACTTCACAAACATGTTTTCTCGGTGCCTCAAGTTTGGGCAAAGAGGACACCATTTCAGATTTCTGCTGGCGTAGCAAAATAGCAAAATTCAGATGACCAAAGCATGCATGCCAAAGCTTTGCATCTAACATAGCCTGAGAATCATTTACTGCACATGCCAAATCATTTACAGATCTTTCATAGTCTATGAGCTTATACAACCCACGACATAAAATGCCAGAAGCAATAATCACATCGCCATTTATCAGATCATGAAGTGTACACTTGCATCAATAAATTTTACAACCAAGCCAATCTTGGCTAATGCAGAAACTGATAACAGGTTCTTCTTGATCCCTGGCACGAATAAAGCATCTGACAAAGTGAAAGAACTACCATCAGTAGTACTCAAAATGATCTTACCAACTCCCATAACAGGATAAGAGGAGTTGTTGGCGCATGTAACAATGTTCCTTATAGGGGCAAGCTCGAGTGAAGAGAAGAAAGTGCACTGCGAGGTAATATGTTTGTTCGCCCCACTATCAAAATACCAAACATCTAAGTCTACTACAGACATGCACTGCTCATGAGAAGATGGGTCAAAACTGCAGACAGTAGTAAACGCCCATTCCTCTTCCTGCACAAGATTTACAGACTCTGTATTTGGTGTAGAGGCCTCTGCAACAACCATTCCAGCCTCTTTCTTCTTTGCCTCTTTAGCAGCTAGTTTTGGACAGTTTTTTATGATATGATCATTCCCTTTACAGTACTTACAAAACAATTTTTGCTTTTTTGATTTCTTCTCATCTTTATCTTCCTTCTTTGAATATGCAGAATTAGCAGATTTCTGCTTACTAGTTGAAGAGCTCCATTTTCCTTTGCCCTTCTGACTAGCCAAGAAAGCTTGATCGCAACTCGCATAATGGACCTGTTTTGCCTGGACTGATCTTCCTACAACAGAACAGAGACTAACTCCTCAAATGATAAGGCATTTGGATTGCCTTTCATCATCAACCGAAGAGTAGAAGCAAAACTCTGATATGAATCAGGAAGACCATTCAGAACGGTCTGCAGAAGTGAGCTATCTGGTATAACCTCATCAACAGAAATCAACTATTCCTTCAAGTCTTTGATCTTCGTTAGGAAACTATCCATAGAATCACCTTCATTCATGTGCTCACTCTCCAACTGTTTTCGGAGGTAAGCAACACGAGCCTCATTCCTAGCTTGGTACAATGTGATAAGTGTATCCCAAGCATCCTTAGCTGTTCTGCAAGAGTGAATGTGAGGAATAATGGCACGTTTGACAGACAAAGCTATCAATGCATGTGCCTCGGCATCTCTGCCATCCCAGCAAATTTGCTCTGCAGTAGGTGCAACAAAAACCGCAACACAAATAGGAATATGCAGAATATCATCATCTTCGAAACCTTCTGCATTAGCTTCAGTACCTGTAGTTGTAACAGTTGCAGGTGTGATAGGATGTTTTTCGACACCCTGCACAATGTTCCACAATCCTTTTGCAACCAACACATGTCGCATCATATAAACCCATAACGGGTAGTTGATACCATCCAACTTATCCTCAACAGCCAACATACGGAATACATCACTACTTTCAGCCATGGCCAGTGACTAAAATACCTTGATGCAGAAAATTGATTGTATCTCAAAAATTTGAATAGAATTGCCCAAAAAAATTCCGCTAGACCTATAGCAGACTTCGAGACGCTTATATTGGTGAATAGAAACTGGTATATACCTTTGGCATAAAAAGATGAAATAGCATGCACAAGCATTGCGATAGTGCATTCGTAGGCCGAAACGAGCTAAGATCGCGATTTCGGCACCACAGAGCGAAGCAGTTTTGATCTCGAAAACATGCTGAGTATGCTCACCAAAATTCGTGCGATTCTGAGACTACAATCGGAGGAGTGTCGATGGCACCCTAGATGAAGCAAAAATGCGCTCTGATACCAATTGTTGGAGTTAGATGTCTGCGGAAGCACGCGAACAGCACAAGGAAGAAGAAGAAGCTTGGAGCACAACACACAATACTGAATGTATTACTAGAGAATGTACAAAGATAAGTAGCCCATTAGGGCAATACGCGTATATACAAGCTGGGGGAAAAAAAATCCTAAAGAGGGAAAAAAGTGCCCCGACGGTCCTAGTGTGTTCACACACATCACTACCTAAATATATCAACAAACATGATGGCCTAAACCTCAAAGGTATCACAATGCCATCTCACATGCCAAACACGACAAGATCATGCTACTCTCATAGAGAGGAGCTACCATAGTGATCATACATGGTCAAATGGAAACCAAGGACAAAACACGAGCTCACACATAATTCGCCCAACTATCTTTGCACCAACAAAGCTTTAAATCAAGAGCTCAAAAGAGATTTGAAGATAATTTGAATCTTCAACTATCTTTAGGGTTATGTAAGAAAATTTTGACACTCTATATATTGCATTTTTAGTGCTCCAAACTTCAAAATTTATTGTGAAACAAGCATCTATTGTCACTGTTATCTTGACCTACAACACTATTGCTTTGTATTCTACATTTTTGATGAGTGAGAACTTAGAATATGGACCTATCTTATCTACAAATTTGTAGATGCTTTCCCAAGATACATAAAACACTTTAAATCAACTCAATTAGATCTCTAAAAATCAAGTTGCAACCAAAAATCTGACTTGTCGAAGTGATTGTAGATTCAACTTCTACATTACTCTAAGTTTTTTGAATTTTTAGTAGACTAAAACTATAACCCAGATTCTATCTCTTTCTATCAATCATAGCTCTCTATGTTAGCCAAAGATAAAACTTTAAATCATGCAAATTGGAGCTTCCTAGCTCGAGTTATGACCAAAATATTGAGTGGTTGTCAAGAGGGTGCCGACCTCCATATTCACCTCTTCTACCCTAAACTTCCATTGAAGCTCATTGCACACAAGCCTTTAACAAGCTCTAATACCAATGCACAACTTAGGTGGGCTGAGCAAGAGGAGCAAGGAGGAGATGGAGGGAGAGAGAGGAGAAGAGAGACATGCACATATGCGTGGGAGCCTCGAAACCCACATAATGATCTTGTTGAGACAATGCTCTATAGATTATATATGTATTAGAACATAAGAGTAAGGTTACATGACCCTTACATCCCCATCATTAAGTACATGTTTTGCACATATAAGAACCTCAAGCTAGAAGCTATGTGGTATAGCTTTACTTTTGATCATACATGTCACCATCTCCATGAGAAGCTTGTTCTTTCTCTCAACAACTCCATTTTATTGAGGTGTACATGGCATTCTACACTAATTTTTTTGTTGGAACAAATCCATTACAAGCCTAAGTATTTTCTTGAGTTTCTCAGAGAAGACAATGTATGGAAATCTAAGAGTTCACTTGTGAACTCACCCTTGTAGTTGTTTGATCATTTACTTGATGTAAAAGTAAAAGGAATCAAAAGTGGTTGAGTCCACTTGATAAAAATAGAGAGAGAAGCCACGAATTCTTGATTTGGAGATGGAGAATCAATCAATCTCTAAAAATTAGGAAACTACTTTTAGGTGAGCAAGATTCAAATTCAAATCTTGGCTCCAAAACTCTCTATATATACATGGTAGTTTAGTAGCACTTTTAGAGGCATCCATAAGTTGCGCTATATGCTATATCAAGTGTGGATATA
>CM035437.1:43973213-44083213 GCA_020310875.1 Ceratopteris richardii | reverse complement strand
CTTCGCTCCATCTCGAACAAATGTAAACACGAGGCATCAAGGTGCTGGAACATCCTTAGCCCATGGTGCTCAAAGAAGAAGAACAAAGAAAGACCGGAAGTAAGTTTCAATCATCCTATAGGGAGAGACCCAAGGATATTAGGACCCACTCAATTAGTGAAGTCCATGAAAAACTACTTTGATGGGACAGGAGATCCCTATGATCATGTTGTGGAATTTAAGCAAGTGCTACGAGCAGAGCAAGTAGAAGAATGTTTATGCAATATAATGCATTTGGACTAACGTTAAAGAACACGACTTTAACTTGGTTCCAACCATTGCAACAAATGCAATTTAGGGATATCCATCACTTGTTAGAGTCATTCATCACAGAATTCTCTAAAAGTGGAATCAGACATGATACTTCTTCATTGATTCATAGTTCAAATAGACCCCTCAAGAAACAGTCAGATTGGGAGGATGTAGGTTTAGACTATATGTTGAAAGATGTCCGATGCAAGAGTTACCCTCAAAGGCCAAGCAACTATCATTGTTTTTAGACGGCCTCTTGAGCTCTAAACTACGCTCCTATGTATACTTGAAGGAACCCAGAACGCTAAAGTAGTGTGTAAGAATTTGTATAGACATTGAGGACAACCTTGGAGATGAGTTGGAACTCTCAAAGGTCTATAAGGACTCAGATTGTTCATCTGTAGCATCCTCAAAATTGTCCAGCTTGATAGAAGACCTAGCAAAAAAAGTGGCCCAAAAACTAGGAGTTTCTAGTAAACAGATGCCTAGGTTAACAACAAACAAGCATTGTTACACCTGTGGTGGTGATCATATGGCAAATGTGTGCCCCAATGCAACACAACTGCAAGCCAATCCTAGTGGCCAATATTGTACGATTGAGAGAAGGTACACAAATCACACGGCTTAGGACTTCCCTTACAACAAACAAGTAGTACGATAGAACTACCCGCAAGCCTACCCGCAACCAGGAAGGTATCAAGGTTAGTACAATGCTCAACCTCATTTCTATAGGCCTCCACAGAACTATCCTTATCAGGCTCAACAAAGACCTCAACCTATTTTAGCTCAACAGCCACCCCCACTAGGTAATGCCATCTGAGTCAAATACGCTGCTGCAGAAGAAAATCTTAATAGGGCTTTAGTGCCTTCTTCACCCTTGATCACAGAAAGTGACCCTAATTCTAACAGTTTCGACTCTACTCATGTAGATAGTCCACCTGCATATTATACGGAGTCACGAGAACATGTGGAAACATATCAATACGATAGTCCACCATTGGAACCCAGTTGGGAGCCCGATTATACTAATGTGATGTACGCAAACCCTAATCCGTGGCCCCAACTAAGACAACAAAGACCACAAGGCCCTAGAGGACCATGCTTTAGGTGCCAAGGAGATCATTTCATAAAGGATTGTCCACATCCTCTGATAACAGGACAATCACAATACTATAACATACAAGGCTTTTGTGCCGAGTGTGGTAAAGAGCATATCATCAAAGATTGTCCCAGAACCCTGCTAATGCTTCAAAAGTGACACCCATCAACGTCATAGGTATTGTACATAATGCAAATGGATCCAACCCTACATACATGCCTATCCAAGCTATAACAGGAGCCTAGATGCTCTTACAGAATCAACAGCTTAATCAGGAGAAAATAGCCGAAACTAGCAAAGTTGGAGAGTCTAGTAACAAAAAGAAAAAATCTTGGAAAGACTCTAGAGAAAGAATCACAAGAAAGTGGAGTAAAAAGATAACTGAATTGGAAGGAAGTTTAAAGGAATCCAGAGCCAAAATCCTAGAATTGACTTCTCAAGAATCTAATCAAGAGAATCTAGCTCAAAAAACAGGATCAGTTTTAGCTGAACTCATACCAAAAAACCTAGACATGATGTTTTGTGCATATCAGGCAAGATTAAAGGAAGGACCCCAGATAGCTGAAATGAGTAAGAACTACCCTTGAGCAGATTTAGAAATTGAGAGGACTAAACTTTGCATGAAGATGGTAGATCTAGCACAAACTATGTTCGAAGCCTCGTGTTATCTTAATTGGAATAACATGGCAAAACCTGAATTACACTTTCAAGGACTATTGGAGAGGCTAGAATACTTGATTGATAGCAAGGAGAAAAAGAATCTGCATAGGAACCCGCATGACTTTGATAACTAAGAAAAGAATGCTCCATCCCTGTCTCAAATACCCAATACTGAAGTTGAAGAAAAAGTGTCTTCCATACATAAGTATTCACATGAATTTTTAAGAGAAATACAAGAAGAGAAGTGGAGAAAAGAACAAGGAACCCATTCTCCTATTCAAGAAATAGACGACTTGCAAGAGCAATTTCCCCAGGACATTCCCTCTATTTACGATGATGTAGAGGAAGAGCAACTGAGTGAACACACATGTTTTGAATCTAATTCTTTGCAAAAATTACCTCAGTTCACAAGACCTTGGGAAGCCAAGTCTATTAGTATGAGAGCACCCATGATAATAGTGAGGAATGAAGAATCACTAATCCCTAGAAACATGGAAGTGATCAAGAACACCAAAGTTCAGTGTCACCTCACTCTAGAAGAGTTGTTGAAGGTTAAGCCAGAATTGTGGAAGCATGTAGCAAATCAATTCCCTGAGGTTACTATTGCTCCCTCACAGACAGGATCACACAAGAAGGTACTAGAGATACCCGTAGAAAGAATCAGAGATGTAAGCGAAGGAGAGGAAGGTAACACTTATCTTCCAATAACCCACCAGGGCTACACCACCAAAGCCATCTTAGATTCAGGAGCCAGAGTAGCCATCGCTACCACTGCTTTATGGAAACGTTGGGGCAAGCCAACACTAAGACCCACCAGGATGAAGCTACAAATGGCTGACGGACATATAGAGAAACCATTAGGCTTACTAGAAGGCATATCTCTCACCACTTATGGTGTGGAGTTTGAGCATACTTTTTCCATTTTTGACTTTGGGAAAAATCATGCTTAGGAGATGATTTTAGGACGACCATTCATGCGTCAGTTGCAAATCGTGCAAGATTGGGAAAGTAATTCTTTGTACTTGCAACATTTAGGAGTGACTACTAAAGTCAATCTTAAAGACTATTCTCATCGGGATGTACCCCCAGTACAATGGAACACCATTCATAAGACACAAGAGGAAACAGAATCGGTACACTCATTGAAATCAGACCCCTCATGGTTGCACGAGGACACTCATCTATGGATGTGTAAAGTAGCCAAAGAAGAGGAAGAATGGTTAGAAGCTAGGACTTTAGGTTCAGAACAACATCCAGGAACTCTTCAAGACCCAGCTTACGCACCGATAGTATTTCCAGACGAGGAATTCGAGCCTCATGGTTGGGCAAAAATTTTAGCGACAATGGACGTAGCCATCAATGAAGAACAATGGACACCCCACTGTGAAGAGGATGGCTATGACATTTCAGTCTTCACAATAGAGCCAATCATGTGTGATTTCATTATTGAAGAATGTGAACCAAGCACTGATGCATTTGAGGATGCAAGCGACTTCGATCTAGAGTCAATTATTATGGACCCTCCTTTTGCATTAGATGAGGAATATTTCTACGAAGTAGAAGCTCACCCTCAGAAACACGAAAAAATTATGAATGATGTGAGGTTAGCCGCACAAGTGATTGTCAAAAGTGAAGATAAGAAAAGAAAGAAGAAAGAAACCATAAGAACCACTCATGGAAGTACCAGAAAAATTCAAGAAATATGAAATAGAAGATAGACGAATAATGGTACGAATGCCGAAAAGAAAAGCTGATGTTGGAGAAGTATATGATAATCGAGAGAAAACCAAGAAAATCATAGTCACCATAGAAGGAGAAGAAGAAAAATGTACATACATTGGGCACGATTTAATGAATGAAGAGGAAGAAGAGTTAATTTGCCTATTACGAGAATATCAAGATGTGCTCGCTTGGAGTTACAAAGACTTGAAAGGAGTAGACCCGGATATATGCTCCCATAGAATCCCTATGACTCCAGATGCAAAACCTACAAAACAAAAACCGTACACATACAATGATAACTACGCTGCGAAGATTAAAGAAGAAATAGATCGTTTGATAGAAGCAGGATTCATTTATGAAATTGAGCATACCGAATGGGTATCCCCCATTGTGGTCATGCCCAAGAAGAATGGAAAATTGCGTGTGTGTATTAACATTAAAAAAGTTAATGCTGCCACGATTAGAGACAATTATCCTCTTCCTATCACGAAACATTTATTGGAAAGAGTTGTGGGCAAGGAAGTTTATAGCTTTCTTGATGGTTTCTCAGGCTATAATCAAGTAGCCATTGCTCCAGAAGATCAACACAAGATGGCTTCTGCCACAGAATGGGGCATATTTGCATTTTGTATGATGCCATTTGGGCTCACAAATGCACCCGCCACTTTCCAATGACTCATGTGTCACGTTTTTAAGGAATTCTTACGAAAGAATTTGGAAGTTTATGTCGATGACATATGTGCTCATTCGAAGGTAAGGCAGACTCATATCCCAGAACTAAGGCAAGTATTTGACAAATGTGGAGAATATCAGGTTTGTTTGAACCCATAAAAATGTGTTTTCATGGTCAGACAAGGCAAAATTGTACAAGCATTTATGGGTCATTGTGGTTATTACAGATGATTCATACACATGTATGCAATCATAGCCAAGCCTCTGTACTCTCTTTTGACCAACTTTGAATGGATAGATGAGTGTGAGAATTCATTCAATGAAGTTAAACGACGTTTGTGCTCAACACCTATATTGACAACCCCAGATTGGAGCAAGCCATTCCATGTACATGTGGATGCATCCAACTATGCCATAGGATGTGTGTTGCACAACCCACGAATTGTTGATATATTTAGGTAGTGATGTGTGTGAACACTTTAGGACTGAAAAGGCGCTTTTTTCCCTCTTTAGGAGGTTTTTTTCCCTCGGCTTGTATATACGCATATTGCCCTAATGGGCTACTTATCTTTGTACATTCTCTAGTAATACATTCAGTATTGTGTGTTGTGCTCCAAGCTTCTTCTTCTTCCTTGTGCTGTTCGCGTGCGTCCGTAGAAGTCTAACTCCAACAATTGGTATCAGAGCATGTCATCGCTTCATCTAGGGTGCCGTCGACACTCCTCCGATTGCAGTCTCAGAATCGCATGAATTTTGGTGAGCATACTCAACATGTTTTCGAGATCAAAACAGCTTTGCTGTGTGGTGCCGAAATCGTGATCTGAGCTCGTTTTGGCCTCCGAACGCACTATCGTAGCGCTTGTGCAAGCTATTTCGTCTTTTTGTGCCAAAGCTATATACCAGTTTTTGTTCACCAGTATAAGCGTCTCGAAGTCTGCTACAGGTCTAGCGGAATTCGTTTGTGCAATTCTGTTCAACTTTTTGAGATACAATCAATTTTCTACATCAAGGTATTTTAGTCATCAGCCTTGGCTGAAAGTAGTGATGTATTCCGCATGTTGGCTGTTGAGGATAAGTTGGATGGTACCAACTACCCGTTATGGGCTTATATGATGCGACATGTGTTGGTTGCAAAAGGACTGTGGAACATTGTGCAGGGTGTCAAAAAACATCCTATCACACCTCCAACTGTTACAACTGCAGGTACTAAAGCTGATGCAGAAGGTGTCAAAGATGATGATATTCTACATATTCCTGTTCGTGCTACAGTTTCTACTGCACCTACTGTAGAGCAGATTCACTGGGATGGAAGAGATGCCCAAACACATGCATTGATAGCTTTGTTTGTCAAACGTGCCATTATTCCTCACATACGCTCTTGCAGAATAGCTAAGGATGCTTGGGATACACTAACCACATTGTACCAAGCTAGGAATGAGGCTCGTGTTGCTTACCTTCGAAAACAATTGGAGTGTGAGCACATGAATGAAGGTGATTCTATGGACAGTTTCCTAAAAAAGATCAAAGACTTGAAGGAACAATTGATTTCTACTGATGAGGTTATACCAGATAGCTCACTTGTGCAAACCGTTTTGAATGGTCTTCCTGATTCATATCAAAGTTTTGCTTCTACTCTTCGGTTGATGATGAAAGGGAATCCAAATGCCTTATCATTTGAAGAGTTAGTCTTTGTTCTGTTACAGGAAGGTCAGTCCAGGCAGAACAAGTCCATTATGCGAGTTGTAGATCAAGCTTTCCTGGCTACTCAGAAGGGCAAAGGAAAATGAAGCTCTTCAACTAGTAAGCAGAAATCTACTAATTTTGCATATTCAAAGAAGGAAGATAAAGATGAGAAGAAATCAGAAAAGCAAAAATTGTTTTGTAAGTACTGTAAAGGGAATGATCATATCATAAAGAACTGTCCAAAACTGGTTGCTAAAGAGGCAAAGAAGAAAGAGGCTGGAATGGTTGTTGCAGAGGCCTCTACACCAAAAACAGAGTCTGCTAATCTTGTGTAGGAAGAAGAATGGGCGTTTACTACTGTCTGCAGTTTTGACCCATCTTCTCATGAGCACTACATGTCTGCAGTAGACTTAGATGTTTGGTATTTTGACAGTGGGGCAACCAAACATATTACCTCGCAGCGCAGTTTCTTCTCTTCACTCGAGCCTACCCCTACAGGGAATACTATTACATGCACCAACAACTCCTCTTATCCTGTTATGGGAGTTGGTAAGATCATTCTGACTAATGCTGATGGTAGTTCTTTCACTTTGTCAGACGCTTTATTTGTGCCAGGGATCAAGAGGAACCTGTTATCAGTTTCTGCATTAGCCAAGATTGGCTTGCTTGTGAAATTTGTTGATGACAGGTGTACAGTTCATGATCTGTCAAATGGCGATGTGACTATTGCTTTTGGCATTTTATGTCGTGGGCTATATAAGCTTATAGACTATGAAAGGTCTATAAATGATTTGGCATGTGCAGTAAATGATTCTCAGGCTATGTCAGATGCAAAGCTTTGGCATGCACGCTTTGGTTATCTGAATTTTGCTAGTTTGCTACACCTGTAGAAATCTGAAATGGTGTCCTCTTTGCCCAAACTTGAGGCACCTAGAAAACATAATTGTGAAGGCTTTATTTTGGGCAAAATGTAGCATTCGTCCTTTCCAAAAGATGGTTCAGTTCGGGCTACTAAAAAATTGCAGCTTGTACATAGTGATGTCTGTGGTCCTATGCAGACGCCTTCTTTTGGGAATTATCTTTACTTTGTGACTTTCATCGATGATTTTTCTAGGCATGCATGGGTATATCCATTGAAGGAAAAGTCCGAAGTGCTCATGTGCTTCAAACAATTTTTGGTTTTGGCTGAAAATCTATCAGCATGTAAAATGGGCACCCTTCATTCTGATCGAGGGGGGGAGTATATGTCTTCTGATTTTAATACATTTCTAGCTGAACGTGGGATAAAACACCAGTGTAAAGTGACGTATACACCTCAACCGAATGGAGTTGTTGAATGAAAGAATAGGTCATTCATGGAGATGGCGAGGTGTATGGTCAAGAGTCAAGCTTTACCACATAGTTTCTGGCTTGAGGCTGTCATGTGTGTAGCATATGTACTGAACAGGTGTCCCACTAAAGTGCTGCAATCTATCACTCCATATGAGGCTTGGCATGACCGCAAGCCATCTGTTGCTCATCTGCGTGTTTTTGGTTGTTTGGAATATGCATTAGTGCCTGAACAACATCGTAGAAAATTGGATGATAAAGCAGTAAAATGTATTTTTGTTGGGTACAGTTCTGAAAGTAAAGGCTATCGTTTGTATCATCCAGAGACTAAACGCATTCTCGTTAGCCGTGATGTTGTTTTTGTGGAAGATGCTATTCATCCATTGCCTTCATGTACTAGTTGCGAGGAACGCTGTGTTCCATGATCGCACTAAGCACATTGAGGTGCATTATCATTATGTCAGGGAGAGGTTCTCTGCTGGGGAGATTAGCTTGGCATATGTGCCCACGCAGGAGAACATTGCAGACCTTTTCACGAAGGCTCTGCCCAAGGAGAGGTTTGAAGTTTTTTGCAAAGCTTTGGGCTTACTTCCTTTTGGATTCCACATAGCTTGGCACTTCCTTATACATTAGTGCCAGCTACTTGTTCACCGCATCACTCCCAGGGGGATTTGTTGATATATTTAGGCAGTGATGTGTGTGAACACTCTAGGACCGCTGGGGCACTTTTTTCCTTCTTTAAGAGGTTTTTTTCCCCCGACTTGTATATACGCCTATTACCCTAATGGGCTACTTATCTTTGTACATTCTCTAGTAATACATTCAGTATTGTGTGTTGTGCTCCAAGCTTCTTCTTCTTCCTTGTGCTGTTCGCGTGCTTCCGCAGACGTCTAACTCCAACACGAATGATGGTAACATAGATCTCCCCATAGCTTACGCAAGCAGACATTTGAATGCAGCAGAAAGGAATTACACTACCATGGAACGAGAAGGATTAGGAATGATCTATGCCGTAAAGAAGCTCAGACATTATTTGTTGGCGAATAAGTTCAAATTCTTTACGGATCATCAAGCACTATTGTACTTAGTCAATAAGCCATGTAATACTGGACGATTGATACGTTGGTTTCTATTGCTCATGGAGTATGACTTTGAAGTAGTAGTCAAGAAAGGAAAGACACATCTTAGAGCTGACCACCTTCAAGTAGACTCTGCATAGACTAGGAGTATATTGGCCTTCTATGGAAGCAGATGTCTACAAGTTGTGTAAAGAATACCTTGTTTGTTGTGAAAGACCACCAGTAGAACATGCTACATTATATCATATGTCTCTCACACCAAAATGGAGTGAACCCTTAGTGACGTACTTGAGGACGAAAAAATTCCCTCAAAAAATGACCTTAGCACGACAACAAAGTCTAGAGCAGGAAGCTCAAGACTATTCACTTATTGGCGACAACCTATACAAACGAGGACGAGACGGACACTAAAGACAATGTGTTCATGAAAGCGATTATTTGAGCGTACTAGAGGCTGTACACCAAGGTGTTGCAGGAGGTCATTTTGGCCCTAATAGAGTAATCAAAGCCATGCTCTTTGCAGGATTATGGTGGCCCACTCTTCACATGGATGCACATACCTATGTTAAGAGATGTGATGTGTGCCAGAGAACTCAATTTCCTACCCACAGAGATGAAATGCCATTGAAACCCATGATGGGAGGACGCACATTTTCTAAGTGGGGTATAGACTTTGTAGGACCCATTAATCCCCCTACAAAAGGTACACATGTTGAATACATTATTGTTGCGATGGATTATCTTACCAAATGGGTAGAGGCCAAGGCCACAAAAAAGAATGATGCACACACAACTGCAAAATTCTTATTTGAAAATGTCTTTACAAGATATGGACTGCCTATAGAGTTAGTGAGCGATCAAGGAAATCACTTTCTAAACCAAGTCATTGAATATTTGTTACAGGAATTTATGGTGGTTTAGAAGAAATCCGCACCATATCATCCTCAAGCCAATGGTCAAGCCGAAAGCACTAACAAGATCCTTTGTAACATACTGACGAAACTCGTGAACAACAAACATTTAGATTGGGACAAACAGTTACATCACGCTATTTGGGCATATCGAGTGGCCTACAAAATAATACTCAATGCAAATCCGTTTCAGATGGTTTTTGGTAAGAACCCTGTGCTTCGTTTGGACTTCTTGATACGGAGCCTTAAGGTTGCACAAGAACATCAATGGACCGGCCATGAATTATCAGCAAGAATAATGGACTTGGAACAATTAGGAGAAACCAGGCTGAAAGCAGCAGCAGGAATATATGCAGTGAAGAAGCGACAGAAAGCCTTTTTTGATGCACGTGTAAAAGATAAAGGCTTAAAAGAAGGAGATTTAGTCCTAGTATATACGCTGAAACAGCATTGACGGAAGTTAGAAAAGCGAGGTTATGGACCTATGATCATTAACCGACCCTCGACAAGTGGAGTAGTACAATTAGCCACCCTAGAAGGAGACATAATGACTAATTACATTAGTGGCTGTAGAGTCAAGTTATATCAAGAACCTCTTACTGAGGATATGCTTAGACGACTCATGTTGGCAAAGAAGCGTAAGGAGGAAGAAAATAGAATATGAGCTGAAGCTCATGCAGAAGCTATAGAACGCATTAAGCGCATAAAATTAAGAAAACAAGGACTAGGGAGAGAACATTATAACCATCTGGAAACAACACCCAGATACCCCATGGCCATGTGTCAAGCAAAGTCAACAACTCATTCTAGCATAGTGGATAGGAGACCATTCATTACAGTCAGGTTAGAGCACGACAACTCTTGCCATGAGCGCAGGGCTTTAATTGATTCAGGTACTACGACTAGTGCAATTAGATGGTCCCACTATAAGAAATCAGGAATAGAAATGCGGCCAGTTGAGGCATACCTCATAGGGCTAGGAGGCATGGAAACCCCTTGCATGGGTGAGGTGGACCTTCCTATCCTCATACACGATGTGACCATGACAGCGAAGCTACTAGTGTGCCATGATGCGGACCTGATAGAACCCCTAATCCTTGGCCAAGATTGGCTATACGATCACTCAGTGGACCTAAATCTTAGACAAGGCTCCTTGCAAATTGGAACCTTAGATCACCAGCGAGTGATACCGCTTGACTTCCCTAATGGCACTTTGCCTGAGGTATGTAACCCGAGACCATATGAAACACATGCAACAGAGGACCGGAAGATCTTTGGCTAGATAAGTCACAATACGTCTACCCCAACCCACGCGAGCTTGGAGATGGACAATTGTTATTCAGAAGAACGTCAGCAGATTTTCCCTTGGTCTTCCTACAAATTAGAAGGGGTCACCATCCAACAGATGGTCCAGGTGGGTTTCATCAACGATCAGGTGGACTCCATCATCAACCACATGGGCAAAACACCCTACGGTGCCCATCCTTCCACACTTACTGTGGACTAGCCTAGATTAATAGTACAAAACGAAGCACTTCTTAATTAGATGTAGCCAATACTCTTGGCAATTACCTGCATATAGAAGATGTTATGCCTGCATCCATTTATCATTCATCTACATCAAAGAAAGAGTTGAAAAACACATCTAGAAAGGGATTCATCTACACAAAGTACAAGAATATATTTGTCAATTTGGAGAGGCTTCAAAAGGAAATGGTTAAATTTTACAAATCCACAATTCAAGGTATATCCATTGTTTTGATAATGACATTCATAGTATTTTTAAATAATATAATGTTTGTTATTTGATGTAGATTGTGGTTCCAAACTCAAGTTTGTATTGAAGCTAGACGAATGTCAAATCATAAAGGGATGACATATGGAGAGACTTAGTGTGACACTCATGAACGAAGCCATGGCCCATGCCATTATTGATGAAAGTGAAGAATCTACCCATCACTTTACATATAGTGTCCAATCCGAGAAAGATATATGGTGGTTAGGTGCTATTGAAGTACCTAAAGAATCCAATGATGTTCTTACACGGATTTTTAGTAGGACCCCATGGATCACAGAGGTGATAACTTCTCAAATTCATGGTGCCAAAATCACTGTAGAAGGCCTCGGTGATTTTGAAGTAGAGTGGCACTTAGGTGGAGAGTTAAAGACTATCAAATGCATGTTAGGGTGCAAACAAGGTGCATCTACTCTCTATCCTTGTCCATATTGCATACGAGGTTATAAACGAACAAAGAGAAAACAAAACAACATAGATGATTTAGCTGATGACACAAATGCAACTCCATCTACTGAATGGGATATACCTTTAATGAGGTGTCCCATGTTAGGTACACCTAATCGTGACATGTCAGATAAGGATTGGAATCCCATTATTCCATTCCCTTTAGTCAATGTACACTTTTGCACCTTGCATGCCTTCATGAGAATTTTCGATAGATTATTGAAGCTCCATATAGAATATGCATTTGCCATGAAGCTAGTTGATAAATCTATTCAAGCTATAAAGAAATAGGAGGAATTTCTTAATTCAATTGGTTGTCATGGTGGAAATGTAACCCTAGTTGCTAAGAAAGTTGGAGAATCTCAAGATAGTTTGCAACAAGTGTCAATGACAGGGAATAAAGCAATACATTTTTTTAGAAGAGGTACTAGCACTCAAAATAATGAACATTATGAGTTGTGGAAAGACCTATGCATGATCACAACAGACAATGACTCTCAAGTTGATCTTTGTAATAAGAGAAAGAAAGTTTGGTCGATCTTTGATAAGTTGGTAGGCTTAATGGGTCTGACTAGGTCTAGTGGTATTCAATGTCAAATGTTTCAAGAAACATTAGTGGAGTTTACCAAGTGTTTCATTCAATCTTGGAGAGAGAGCAATATAACACACTACATTGTAAGTGTAATCTTCTTCTACAAGTGTTCATTGCACTTACCTTTTTCCAATGTACTTAACAATTTTTAACATATTTTTGTTTGCACATGGAGTTTATTTCATGCATCAATATGGGTCATTAGAGATTTTCAGTACCCAAGGAATGGATAAGTCACACTACAAAGCGAGGGGTGTCTACTTCAAAAACACGCGACATGGTGGTGGTCCAATGCAATCAAACTACATGGAGGAGATGTTTAATTGGTTTTACTGCACTACATTCTCAAGAAAGTTTTTTATGGAATGAATTAGGGATTCAAAATTGGCAAAACTTGTGAGAACGATGCAACACAACATTGCTAGCGAGAAATGGAAGTCATCATTAGGACCTCTTCATCATGCTCTGTGGCGTGCTAGGAGACAATGAGAAGGCTCAGCTTGGAAGTAAAGTGAATTCGTTATTTCCCATTATGTGGTAAAACCTATGGCTATTGTAATCTTGGTTTCAATGTGTTATTATTTATATTATAATATTCTGTATGGTTTTAAACAGGTTTTGTCCATTCTAGTGTGAACAAACAATTTAAAAAAAAACTCTATAAATAGAGAGAACTCACTTCATTTCACACTTTTTGCAACTCAAGAGAATGGCACGCACCAAGCAAACTGCAAGGAAAGATTGCATCTTCTTTCCTAGCTCTCATCTAGGGACACAATGCCCACCATGGTTGCAACCCCCCCAAAGACCACGAAGTGGTTCCCAGAGCACATCTGTGCCTGTGTCACATGATGGCACACCACCTGGGAGCAATCTAGCATGAGAACATGAAGTGTCCAATAGACAGGAGTATTTCACTCCAAGACGATTAGAGTCAATTTCAGATGATGAGCCACCAACAAGGATACCCATCAAGGCAAGACCCAAATAGAAGTTGATCAGAAGGGTTGTATCAGAGAGCGAAGAGGAGTCATCCCCGAACGACGAAAGAAGCAATCAACCACCATGGAATGATATGCAAATTCCAACGAGCCATAGGGTGACACTAGAGGCAAGACACTTCCACAAGGACAAGGGCAAATACCAATAGAGGAGGTGTAGCTCAGTGATGAGTAGCACCTCCTTTAATGTCAATCCGGGAAGACGTGAGGATGGTATGATGACCTCGAGCAAGTGAAGGCACAAGTGCGTGAGTGAGAAGCACACTGACATGCACACACATACACACACACACGCACACAAGGTAAGTCAAAGAGTGAGAAGCAATGGAGTTCTTTAGATTACTTCCAAAAAGCTCTTACAAGTTCAAATCAATTACAAGCTAAGCTAAAAAATGAGCTCTCTAGCTCTATTTATAGTTTTTGACTAGGTTTTGGCCGTGTCCAGACCTAGTGTCCGGCCTAGTTAAAAATTAGGTTCTCTACCCTATTTGGAGGTTCAAACGAAGTCTAAAAAATGTGAAAACTGACAAGTAGGTACTTCTAAAGCTCCTCAAGCTCAAGGACTCCTTGGCTTGCACAAAATGGAGCTACAAAAATATGAAATGGTATTTACAATGGTTTTTAGTGATGAAAATCACTATTTTTGTAGGGGTTTCTATTAACATTTTGACATACATTTACTGGAGCTCCCTACTTGCTCCTTCTCCTTGTGTGTCCACCTCTTTTATATGCGTTAGTGTCCTGAAAAAATATTGGCCTACTTGCCAGATCGTCGTTGACTGCTCTGTCTGCTTGTACTTTCTCTTCTCTCTGACTCCCTTCGTAAGCTTCCTTGCCTTGTGAGTCCTTTAGTTCCAACACCCCCCCCCCTCTCTCGCGTCTGTCATCCCTGACAGACCCTTGTTGGGTGGGTCGTTGGATGTAGTACTCAACAACGTCTTGTGCTAAGTGATGTTCTGCAATCCGCAACCCTTTGGCCAAGTCCGTGAGTAGAGCATCCCAATCTACCGGCCCGAGAACCTCTGGATGTGGTATACGTAACTTTTCTGAATGGAGAGCTTGGTCCACTGCAAATAACTGAAATAAATGTGATGGTCTGGGAGTGAATATCTCTGAATGATATTCCCAGAATCCCGTGACAAACATTTCTTCAAACGCCTGTTTGAAGCAGGCTGGTAGATACTTGATACGCGCGTGCCATGCATATACAACATTAATAGATGGTGTTGCGCTCATGTCGTAGACAAGGTCCTGATTACCTTCATTAAATCCAAGAGCTGACAGATGAGGTTCCTTGACATTCTTGAAAGTCCGGAAGGTGACCAACATGAGTTCAAAAATTTTAAGGCACATTTGGGCCATGACATCTGGTACATTTTTAAACCTGACCCCCCACCGAATCGTCGAGATCATATATCCTATGGTAGGTTGGCCTTTAGGTGGTGCTAAGTAGACATAATTGAGCCATTTCTCGCATCCTTTGGTTGTCAGCACAGTTTTTGTGTATTTCGGCCATGACCTTCTTCGAAATACAGGGCAGTAGCATGGGTTGTATTTGATGTACAAAGGCATGTTATTCCATGTTCTTACCATCTCTGGGTAGGTTTCCAGTAGACGAATCCTCCACGTCGGTTGATGTATATTGCCCTGCTTGGCACTTGCTGGGATGTCGTCCGGTGCAAACTGTGTATCCGAGGTTGGTTCTTTTGAGGTGTGGTGCTTGATTTCGGCATTGTAGTCCACCATTAGGACACAGAAAGGAACATACAAATCATCGGATGTGCCGATCCACCTATGATGGGAGAGGTTTCGAAAGTACTCCGATTTTATAACTACCTCTTCCAATCGTGACATTGACGCTATCTGAACTGCCACTCTATCATCATGGGTTGTGGCCACTTTCTCTAACCTTTGCATCCATTCAGGAGCCTCTATCTCGATGGTGTCCATGCCCTCTTCTGTTTGCTTGCCCCCTGGTGCAGGCATGGGAACGTATGGATCTTCGAAGGTTTCCTCGATTTCAATTGGCACTAAGTCCTCAGGCTCGGGCTCGACAAGGGGAGAGGGTTGACGCTCGTATTGCATGACTTTACTGCGTAATTCTTCGAGTTCTGCTCTGAGTTTTGTGACTTCTTCGGATGTGTCGTATGTGGCAGTGACTTTGCTTGGTGACTCCTGCTGATTTGCCAGTTGCTTAAGTAGGTCATCTCTTTCTCGTTCTAATGCTGCATGGGCCTCCAGGAGGTCGGCATGGGTTTCTAACACAATTTGCATATTCTCAGAGGGAATGGCCTTGAATTTCTCTGGGTCGATTTCCTACGGGGAACCCTCCATTGCTGCTTCCAAGTTCTCTTCATTCTGTTTCTGCAGCCGTTTATTCTCTTCGAGTGGTGTAGACTTGTGTTTTCGTAGGAGGGCCAGATTGCATCTGAGCTTGAGATTCTCCGTTATCTGGGAGTGCAGCAAATCATCCATTTGTTGCCTTTCTTCTGCATCTGACTGGGGTGGATTGGCTACTAACTGTTCATGTTGTTCCTGTAAAGTGGCATGCTGTTGTTGTAGTAGCCGCTTTTCCCTTTCGAGATCAATGAATCGTAGTTGAAGTTCCTCATGGCTTTGAAAGAGTCGCGTATGTTGGTTATCAAGATGCTGATAGTGCTGTTGTAGTTGCGACATACACTGATACATATTATTAAATACATTATTAATAGGGGTGGATGCGGGAAGGGTGTTGAATGCAGAAGGGAAGGGAAAGGGGAAGGGGAATGGAAGTGTGGATGCGGTGCTGGAAAATGGTGAAGTGGGAGGTGGGGGAATGGGAGATGGTGGGTGTATGGGGGGAGGGAGAGGTGCGGAGGTGGGTGATATGTCCATAAGATCAACAGTGGAGGCAGTAGTGGGAGTGATTGTGAATATTGGAATTGTGGGTGCGGTGATAGTGGTGAATGTGTACAGTGGTGTGTGCAATTGTGAATACGAACTGCCCGGAAGTGTAATTGGGGGAATGAGATTTTTTGTGGCTGTAGTTAGAATTACTGTTTCAGTGGCCGTATAGACAAAAGAGGTGGAGATAGGGTGTGTGGGTTGATTGACGGTCTGTGCTTCGGTATGGGTAGTGGACTCGGAGGCGGTGACAGTAGTGGTTACACTGGTAGTGGGAGGTGAATGTGGTGGAGTTGCAGGCAGGGGTAGCAAAGGGGGTGACGGAGGTGCACTTGATACATGGGTTTCCTCAGTATCATGGACAGTGTGTGCGGTGCTCGTGGTTGTGGATGTGCCTTGTGGTTCTGATACTAACACATTCATCTGCTTTCCTGATCGAGGGGGACGTCTGTTGTATCTTGGCTCCGTTCTTCGTGCTTGTGCAAGGGCGGTATGCACCGTCTCAGGTACTCCTAAAGCCTCAGACATCATGTCAAGAGTGGCACGGTATTGCTCGTCTACGCCTTCCTCCTCAAGGATTTGATTCATGAGGGCCTTGCCTGCTGCTAGGGACAGTCTATGTTGCTCTTGAACTCTGTTCATGGTATCATAGAGCTTCTTGAATGCCTTCGTATAAGCTGGGGCACCTTCAAGTACCTGCAGAGCTTCCTGATCATATTCTTGCTCTTCTTCCTCGGATTGTCCATCATGTTCCTCCTCTTGTTCTTCTTCTTCTTCACCCTCCACATCGATGATATCTGGTTGTCTAGGATGGGGTTGGTCTGTAGCAGTTTGTTGTCCACTAGCTTGCTCTACCTCGACTTCCGCGTTAACAGCCTCTATGATTCTGGCTACCTCCTCATCAGTTAGGTCTTCTAAAGTGAATCCGTGAGGGAACTCTAGGTCAGTTGGTACAGGTGGAAACACTAGATTTGGTCCATCAGTGCTGTGTCTTGGTAATCTGATAGTGAAGGGTTGTACCCGCCTTGGAAGTCGTGGAGTTGTCTCTGGTGTCAATGTCGCACCGGGGGGTTGTGCACAGGGCATCTGAACTGTGCCTCTCATTTTCTTAGATGGCGGTCCTGCAGTTGATAGTCTACGTTGGAATTCTTGTACCCTGGTCCAATTTAATGCCCTCTGCACTGGCACATCATAAGCCAAACATCTATACACAATCCTGGTGAGGGCACAACATCCATACAGTACAGACTTTTGTTTCTTATACCACCTTTGATGAGCCAAGTGGATTTGGTCGATAATCCAGTGGGGCATGTTGATTGTCAAATCAAAGGCATCAGCCCAGTATAGACTAAACCATATCTTCTTAGGTGGCATTGTGAACCTCTCTTGAGCGGGAAATGCAAAATGCTGCATGACCATTCGCAAGTGAATGGCAATTGTAGGTGTCATTGCCACCATGTCCTTTAATTTCGTCAGATTCCTGTTTTCATATTGTCGGGGACCATAGTCTCTTTCTCCGTAGGAATGTGCATACCTTTCATGTCTAAAGCTTCCCTTAACAAATTGATAGTCAACTTGAAACGCTTCACTTCATTGCCCCTTGTGAGAGATGGGAGGACAAAGGAGCTGTATCCCTTTTTGTCTTTGCTCGAAGTGAGGGTACTAATCAAATAAGAGCACCTTAGAAAATCGGGCTTTGGCAATTGGAATTTGAAGTAATCGTAGAGTCCCGCCTTCTTCCATATAGGTTTCAGTCCTTCATTATTCGGCAGTCTCTCAAATTCCCTGGTGAAGAAGTGATATCTGCCCTAGCGCCCATTGAATTCTATCTCGGCCTCCCACATGTAAGTGCCTTCACCTAGGGGTCCTGCCACATCACTGAACCAATGTGAGTTTTTGCTGACCGGCATTGTGTGCCCCTGTGGAGGATTCTGAACCGGTATGGCATGTAATGCTCTCAATGCCACTGGGCGTTCCTTCAATTCCTCCTCAACGGGAAGACTTTCAATGTCCACGACTTGGGGGCTGGTGCCTGCCTGGCAGCTAGTTCCTGCCGTATCTGCCATGTTACTTCTTGCCTCCTGACTCTGTGAGAATATAGAAACAGGTGTTAACATTGTAAAGGACAAGATAGAACCGTTTTTGTCCCCATTACAACATTAACATGAGGTTCGGGAGAGATTAGTAGGCTATTAAGTGCTCGGTGCTTGTGCGTGTAGTTAGGAATTGGGTAGACCTAGAAGCTAAGTGGAATGATGTAGTGAGAGAGTGATGTAGTTAGTAGATGGGCATGGATTTACAACTGGGGTCTAGGGGTTTATTACAAGTTTTAGGTTGCCAATTGCAATGGATGGGTTTTGATCTTGACTTTGTGGAGACTCTGAAGAGTTTGTTAGGAGTATCGGCTTGGAAATGAGGCTTTTTCGGGGCCCATTTACGAGTGATTCTATTTGTGCGCATGGAAGAATATGTGTCCGTGCGTGATGTGTAAGATTGGACATCAGATGTTCGAGTGAGTGAAACACGTTGTACCGGGCGTGGCCTCGGTGTAGCTATTTGAGCCCGCAAGCAAGCCTTAGGCACCGAGATTTGTCGTGATTGTGGGCTGGCCTTCATTGACTTCTTGGGTATCCAAATAGACTTTACTTTCGTAGGAGAATTTATGAAAGACTTCTTATTAGTGTCGTGTTGTTGACTACTAATAAGAGGTTTTGGCCGTGGGGTTGGCCTAGTCGCAGCAGGGTGTTCGCCTTTCCGCATCCATACTTGTTTCAACGGCTGAAACAATCTGCTTTGCTCCTTTTTTTGGCCTCCAGTATAGGTAGTGTTCTGCTTTTTCTGTATTTGATCTGCCTTTGGTTGTTGCATCCCTCTGGCCTTTGGAACAGAAGAGAGTGCCGTCTTATCCTTGACTCCGTTGTTGAGACAATCCTCTTTCTGCATCACACAGTTTTGGACAAGAATAGCATTGTCAACTTCATGTGCGCCCCTGGAAGGACCAGGAGTTCGTGCCTTACCTAGTTCCTTGAGTGCCTCATTTTCCAATTCAACTGTAATTCGACTATGATTTACCCATACTTGAAGAAGTCCACTTCTTAGGTTTAGGTTGACTACATGATCATAGATCCAGTCTTGACCCAAGACAAGAGGCTCAGTGAGGTCCTCATCTTGACACACTAGTAATTTGATTGTCATTGCTTCGTCTTGAATATAGAGGGGAAGTTCCACCTCGCCCATGCATGGGGTTTCCACACCTCCCAATCCTATGAGATATGCTTCTATAGGATTGACAGTTAATTTCAACTCTTGACAGTAAGACAATTTAACAGCACTAGTGGCTGCACCTGAGTCAATCAAGGCTCTTACAGTCCTTGCACCCTTTCCTTGTCCTATATCTAAGGTTATAAAAGGACGTCGATCAATTATCCTATGGGAGCTGATATATGAAACTTCACACATAGCCACGTGATATCCTTGATCTGCATATGCATCTGGCCTAGGTTGCTCTCTGCCTTGTCTTCTTAATTTCATTCTCCGTATGCGCTCTAAAGCTTCTGCTTGAGCTTCTTCTCGAATTCGCTTTTCTTCTTCTTTGCGTTTCTTAGCAGTATTGAGTCGACTTAGCATCTCTTCCGTCAGAGGTTCCTGATATAACTTGACTCGGCATCCGCTTATGTAGCTTGGGAGAATATCGCCTTCTAATGTGGCTAGTTGCACTGCTCCACTTGTTGAGATCCTATTAATGATCATGGGTCCATAGCCTCTCTTCTCTAGTTTCCTTGCATGTTGTTTCAACGTGTATACTAGTACTAGGTCGCGTGCCTTCAAACCTTTATCCTTAACGTGGGCATCAAAGTATGCCTTCTGTCGTTTCTTAGCAGCATATATCCTTGCATCCACTCTCAGTCTTGTTTCTCTTAATCGTTCAAGGTAAAAAAGTCTAGAAGAGAGTTCATGACCCGTCCATTCATGCTCGTGTGCCACTTTCAATGTAGGTATTAAGAAATCCAACGGTAGCACTGCATTTTGGCCAAATACCATCTGAAAGGGGGTGGCTTGGAGTACCGTTTTGTAGGCGACTCGGTATGCCCAAACAGCGTGGTGTAGCTGTTTGTCCCAATCAGAGCGTTTATTGTTCACTAATTTTGTCAGTACATTGCATAGGATCTTATTGGTGCTCTCAGCCTGGCCATTAGCTTGAGGGTGATAAGGGGCAGACTTCTTATGTACTACCAAGAACTCTTGGAGCAGATTTTCAATAACTTCATTCAAGAAGTGAGTGCCTCTGTCACTGACTAGCTCTATAGGTAACCCGTATCTGGTGAACACATTCTCGAATAAGAACTTGGCTGTTGTTTGAGCATCGTTCTTTGTTGTGGCTTTTACCTCTACCCACTTGGTTAGATAGTCCGTGGCAACAATGATATATTCTGCATGGGAACCTTTAGCTGGGGCATTAATAGGACCTACGAAGTCTATTCCCCACTTAGAGAATGCACGTCCACCCATCATAGGTTTCAGTGGCATCTCATCTTTGCGTATAGGATACTGAGTTCTCTGACAAACATCACACCGTTTCACATAGGTATGTGCATCCATGTGAAGGGTGGGCCACCAAAATCCTGCAAATAGAATTGCCTTGATCACCCTATCTGGACCGAAGTGTCCTCCTGCTACACCTTGGTGAGCAGTCTCTAATATCTTGAGGTAGTCACTCTCATGAACACACAGTCTTAGGTAACCATCTTTACCACGCTTGTATAGATTATCACCAATGAGTGAGTAATCCAGGGCTTCTTGTTCTAAACTCCTTTTCCTAGCCAGAGTCATGTCTGGAGGGAATGTTTTCGTCCTCTAATGCACCCACATGTGCTAATTGCAACCATTTAGCGTACTCATCCTCTTCCACACAACAAGCCAAGATCCCTTGATCTGTGTGCTTGTACATACTACCTGCCATGATGTGATACTTTTGGGCTTTTACTACCTTTCTATCCTGTGTGTTTATTATTGGGTGGTTAGGCCCGTATGTCAATACTGGCACCAATGGCTTAGCCCACTGTGGCACCACTTCCAAATTAAACAAGTAAGCATCAGGAAGGTCATCTGACACTCCTTGTGGGGCTTCTCCCGATGTGAGCCTAGAGAGATGGTCTGCTCTTAAGTGGGTCTTCCCTTTCCTCACCACAACCTCGAAGTCGTATTCCATTAGTAAGAGAAACCATCTTACTAATCTTCTTGTATTGCATGGCTTGTTTACGAGATATAGCAGTGCCTGATGGTCAGTAAAAAATTTAAACTTATTTGCAAGCAAATAATGTCTAAACTTTTTAACTGCATATACCATGTCGTCCTTCTCTCTCCGTAGTGGTATAATTTCGTTCAGCTGCATTCAATTGTCTACTAGCATAGGCAATGGGAAGATCCATATTACCTTCACTCGTGGGCTGCGCGAGTACACACCCGATAGCATAATTAGATGCATCAACATGAACATGGAAAGGCTTATTCCAATCTGGTGTGGTCAAGATTGGTGCTGAACATAATCGCCGTTTAAGCTCATTGAAGGAATTCTCACATTCATCCGCCCACTCAAAGTTAGTCAAAAGTCCATACAGAGGCTTTGCTATGATGGCATACATGTGTATAAACCGTCGGTAATAACCACAATGCCCCATGAAAGCTTGTACTTCCTTGACATTCTTTGGCCTAGGTAACTTGGCTATGGCTCTCACTTTCTCTTCATCAGTGGATATGCCATTCTTTGACACTATGTGTCCTAGAATCTTGCCTTGCCTGACCATAAAAATGCACTTTTCTGGGTTCAGGCAGACTTGATATTCTCTACATTTGTCAAAGATTTGTCTGAGTTCAGGAATATGGGTTTGTCTAATGTTGGAATGAGCACAAAGATCATCAACATAGACTTCTAAGTTCTTCCTCAGGAACTCTTTAAATACATGGCATATCAGCCTCTGGAAGGTAGCTGGTGCATTGGTAAGCCCAAATGGCATTACTCTAAAGGCAAAAATGCCCCATTCAATGGCAAAAGCCGTCTTATGCTGATCTTCTGGAGCTATGGCTACTTGATTGTAGCCCGAAAATCCATCAAGGAAGCTCTACACTTCCTTGCCTGCTACTCTTTCTAAGAGATGCTCAGTAATAGGAAGCGGATAGTTATCTCGAATTGTGGCTGCATTAACCTTCTTCAAGTTAATGCATACACGCAGCTTTCCATTTTTCTTGGGCACCACTATGATGGGGGATACCCACTCAGTATGATCAATTTCATAGATGAATCCAGCTTCAACCAGTCTATCTATCTCTTCCTTGATCTTGGCCGCATAATTATCATTATATGTGTATGGCTTTTGCTTAGAAGGTTTGGCATCTGAGGTCATGGGGATAGTGTGTGAGCATATGTCAGGGTCTACACCTTTCAGGTCCTTGTAACTCCATGCGAATACATCTCTGTATTCTCTTAGCAAGGCAATTAATTCTTGCTCATCGTCTTCCGTCAGGTCATGGCCTATGTACGTGCATCTCTCTTCTCCTTCTTCCACGGCTACCACTATTTTCTTGGTGGTTTCTTTGTTATCATAGGCCTCCCCTGATTGCGCCTCTCGTTTAGGCATTCTGATCATGACTCTCCTATCATCTATCTCATACTTCTTAAAATTTTTCGGGACCTCAAACAAAGATTCTTCCTCTTCTGGTGTGACTTCTCTCTTCTTTCTTTTCTTTCCTTCTTCCTTCGGGGTCACATGTGTGGCTAGTCTTACATCATTTGTAAACTCTCCATGCCTCTGGGGTTGAAATTCTACTTCATAGAAGTATTCTTCATCTGATGCAAAAGGTGGGTTGATTGACTCTAGATTGGAGTTACTTGCGTCCTCAAATGCATCAGGGTTAGGTTCGCATTCTTCTAAAACTTCATCTCCCATGATTGGCTCTATGGAGAAGACTGAAATGTCATAGCCATCTTCATCACAGTGAGGTGTCCATTGTTCTTCATTGATGGCTACATCCATTGTTGCTAGGATTTCTACCCAGCCGTGGGGTTCAAATTCCTCGTCAAGAAAGACTACAGGTGCATAGGCTGGGTCTATAATGGATCTATGTGTTTCGTTTGCACCTATTTCTCTGGATTTTTCTCTCTTCTCCTCTTCCACTACCACTTTGCACATCCATAAGTGAGTGTCTTCATGCATCCATGAGGATCCTGATCCTATGGAGTGCACCGACTCTGTATCATCTTTGGCTCTATGGATGGGATTCCATTGGATAGGAGGGACATCTCTATGAGAGTAATCTTTGAGATTTACTTTGGTCGTAACACCTAAGTGTTGTAGGTACAAGGAGTTGGTTCCCCAATCCTGGACCACTTGCAACTGTCGCATAAATGGTCTTCCCAAAATCATCTCATAGGCATGATTCTTGCTAAAATCACAGATAGCAAACGTGTGCTCAAACTCAACGCCACATGTGGTGAGAGTTATTCCTTCTAACAGCCCTAAGGGTCTCTCTATGTGACCATCGGCCATTTGCAATTTCATCCTCGTGGGCGTGAGTGCTGGCTTGCCCCAATGCTTCCATAGGGAAGTGGTAGCAATTGCAACTCCTGCGCCTGAGTCTAAAATGGCCTTGGTGGTGTATCCTTGATGGGTGATAGGAAGATATGTGTTTCCCTCTTCGCTCTCACTCATGTCTCCTATCTTGTCCAATGGTATTTCTGGCACTGTTCTCTGGGATCCTACCTGGGAACGAGGTTTTGCTATCTCTGGTACTTGTTTGGCTACATGTTTCCATAGCTCTAGCCTTACTTTGAGTAGCTCTTCTAAGGTGAGGTTGCACTGTACTTTAGTGTTTTTCACTACCTCCGTGTTCCTAGGTATGATTGAATCTTCGTTTCTTATCATGACTGTGGGTGCCGTCAGGCAAGTAGACTTGGTTTCCCATGGGCCTGTGAAATGTGGTAACTCTTGCAAGGAATTAGACTCAAAGTCTAACCTTTCCTGAGATTGGGTGCTCTCCTGCTCCTCATAAATGGATGGGATGTCTTGTGGGAATTGGTCGTGTGCATCATCCACAAGTTCAATGGGAGGAGGGACTTCACTTTCTTTAGCCCATTTGTCTTCTTATATCTCTCATAGGAATTCCGGTGTGAACCGATTCATAGAAGATGATGTGTCTGGCTCCGTAGAGTTAGGCACATAGGCTTCCTGGGCAGGAAGGCTTACTCTTTCACTAGCCTTGTCCTTGTGTTGAGAGGCAGGTTCCTTTTCTGATTGTGCAATCAGCCTCTCTATTCTTTCTAACAGTCCTTCAAAGTGCAGCTGCGTCTTGGCTGAGCTAGATATGTTAAAGAGGCGGCTGGCTTCAAACATGGTTTGAGCCAAATCCACCATCTTAGCACAAATTTTAGTTCGTTCAAGCTCTAATTCTACTCTAGGGTAGCACTTTTCATGATCAGTTACGTTTGGCCCTTCTTGGATTCTGGCCTGATATGCTTTGAGCATCATGTTTAGGTCCTCGGGAGTGGGATCTGCTAGGACTGATCCTACTCTAGGGGGTGGTGGGATTAGGTGAGGCGGGTTGGAAGGTGGCGGGTCGGATGGAGTTGGGAATGGTGGGGGTGGGGTAGTGTGAGAGGGAGTTTGAGATGTGAGTTCAGTTATCCTGGCCTTTGTTTCTCTGAGGCTTTCCTCGAGTTCACTCATCTTTTCTGCCCATTGCCTTTTCATTCTTTCACGACTATCTCTCCAAGCTCTAGTCCTTTTCTTTGTCATGCTCTTTGTTTCACTAACATCTAGGCTCTTTTCCTGGCCTACACTTTGGTTCTGCTGCAAAGCTTGGGCTCTAGTGACCACTTGTATCGGTGCAGTGGAAGTGACACTTCTTGTGGAGTCTACCACCAACCCAATAACGTTAATGGGAGTGATTTTTGGCATATTGCTGGGATTCTTTGGACAATCTCGTAAGAGATGCTCCTTTCCACACTCCTGGCAATAGCCCTGGATCGTCACTGATTGGGGTTGTGTAGGTGGAGGCAAGGGACAATCACGAATGAGATGATCTCCCTGACATCTGTAGCATGGTCCTCTAGGGAATGGGGGTCTTACTTGCCTAAGTTGAGGTCTAGGGTTGGGGTTTGCATACATGACGTTTGTGTAATCTGACTCCCAACTAGGTTCATTTGGTTCCTCACTGTAATAGGACTCACCATGTTCAAGAGACTGCATGTAGTAGGCCTGGGGGCTGTCAATATGCGTCGAATCAAAGCTATTGTCACTCGGGTCACTTTGAGAAAGCAATGGTGTTACAGGGACTATAGCTCTATTCAGGTTCTCTTCTGCACCTGCATATTTAACTGGGATCACATTAGTAGGAGCAGGTGGTTGTTGTGCTAGCACTGGCTGGGGTCTCAGTTCGGCCTGATATTGTGGTTGGTAATTTTGCTGAGGCCTAGTATACTGTTGTGGTGGGTATGGACTCTGGTATCTACCTTGTTGAGGGTATGGCTGAGGGTAGGTTTGCCTAACTGCTTGCTTGTTGTATGGGCAGTCTTGTGCGGTGTGATTTGTGTATCTTCGTTCTATGGTGCAGTACTGGCTACTAGGATTTATCTAGGGTTGAGCCATAATGGGACATACATTCGCCATATGGTCGCCCCCACAAGTATAGCATCTTTTCACAGGGGCAAATCTTGGGATCTGTTTGCTAGAGACACCTAGTTTTTGTGCCACTTTCTCAGCGAGTTCCTCAATTGATGTGGATTGCGTGGAAGAGAGGCTAGAGGCACTATCTGAATCTTTGTATATCTTGGAAAGCTCTAACTCCTCCCCTAGGTTATCCTCAATGTCGATGCACATGCGTACACACTCTTCTATAGTCCTAGGGTCTTTCAAGTACACATAGGACCTCAATTTTGTACTCAACAATCCATCGAGGAATAAAGCCACTTGCTTAGCTGGCGTGGGTAACTCAGGGACTGGGCATCTCTCTAAGTATTGCCTGAATCTTCTTCCTGCAAGTCTCACGGTCTCTTGAGGGGTTTGCTTGAAGCTGTGAATCAGCGAGGAAGTGTTATGTCTTATGCCACTTTTAGAGAATTTGATAATGAATGCCTCTAGAAGTTGTTCTATGCACCTGAACTGCCTCTCGTTTAGTGGCTGAAACCATGTCAGGGCATTGTTCCTAAGGGTTAGACCAAAGGCATTGTACTGCGTGAATAGATCCTCCACTTGTTCATCTCTCAAGACTTGCCTGAACTCAACCACATGATCATATGGATCTCCAGTGCCATCGAAGTAGTTCTTCATGGACTTAACTAGCTGAGTCGGTCTCAAGGTCCTTGTGTGCTCTCTAGGGCGTGGTAGAGGGAACTCATCCGCATTTCTTTGATTCCTGGGAGCTCTAAGTACCTCAGGTTCCACTTTGTTTGTTTCCGTTCTCGTTCTTTCTCTGCCCCCTGGGTTGGCAAAGCTTACTTCTGGCCTATCTCTACTTCTGTCTCTTTGAGTTCCATGAGCTTGGGATGTTCCAGCTCCAGGGTGACCATAGGACACGTTCGATCGTGGTTGGGGGAAAACGAATTCACCCTTCCAAGTATAAGCATGCCTGTCATGTTCTGTAACCACAAAGGTCCTCTCTGAAGCGTGATCTAAGTAGGTCACTCTGCCTGGGCTATCAGGATCTTTGAACTCATAGATCAGGATTGACCCTACATCATTTGGCCTATCGGATTTATACCTCCAAAAGGATTTGTCAGTCTCTTGGTTCAGGAGTAGATCTATGCTCTTATTGTCTTGGGGAATCCACTCTGGTGTGATAATCCTAGTGAGAACAGATTTGCCTCGGGGGGTTCTAGGTTCTACACCCATGTTTCCTTGCTCCAGGTCACCTAATTCCGCTTCTGAGATCACGTTCCCAAATTCATCTATCCTATCTGGGTGACTGGTGACTACATATATTGTCCCTTCCTTGTCTAGGTATGCTCCGTTTTCAAACTTGACCGCTAGGTGCTCTAGTCCTATGGATTGGTCAGGGTTTTTAATGTGGACCACTGATCTTCCTAGGCCGTCCTCATAGATGCTAGCACCTAGTCGGTTGGTCCTAAGGTATTCCAGCTGCGTCTTGTAGGGGCCTTCCACCCTATACAGATATGGCACACCTGAACTTCCTGTAGGTCTGTCCATCCCTTGAGACATCTCTGATTCACTAGTCTCAAAGCTAGGGTAATTCGAGTGGTGGCTCAACTGCTGGGCCCAAGACCTAGCAGTATGATTAACGCTAGCCTCTGAAGACCTAAGACTTTGTCTATCCCTTACTAGATGCCGTCCTGATCTAAGGTTCATATGCCTATTTAAGTAATCCCTATTTTGCCCAAGTACAACCTCGTTGTTGAGTTCTTTAGTACCAATTACTTGATTCCTTCTTATGTTACTTATTGTGTTTATACTCTTGTCTGATATCACGTCGTCAGGTATACTTGAGTGTATTTCCGCACTTGAAGTTGATCGTTCCACGTTAAGTTCTTTTCCTTTAAAGTTCTCGACCGTACAAAGATTATTTCGTTAGCTTGAACGTGAGTATTTAGGTGGTCTTCAACTTGATAAATGCCTATCACCGCCCTGGCCTACTCCTATCACTAGTCGTTCTTAGCTTAAGCTAGGAATTGACAAAGGGAGTTGAGAATATTCCGACCTTTCTTGCTGATCCCTTGTTCTTTAGTGCTCGAGAATCCGATTCTCAAGCTTGCACAAGCCCTTGCTTTGGATGCTCTCAATAGACCTGTATCAGTCCCAAGATTAGCTCAAGACTTAAATTCAAATGACTGACAGCTCACTTTCATGCATGTAATTCACAGACCAACTTGCCTTTTGCCTTTATGGAAAACAATCTCAAGGATCCTTTAGTTTTCCTACCCCGGGGTATGGTCAACTTCAAAATAACCTATCTAATAATCCTGATCTTGATTTAACAGTAACCAGTGGAAGTTTTGGTTGTACTCCCCACCAGCTTTCCAACAAGACAAGAATCACAACAATTGGATTTCGTATAAGAAAGTTATGCCAGTTCAGGGTTCTGGTGCTAAAACAGGGTTCAAACAGGCTAACAGATCACAGGATTTTTCTCAAAATCACATGTGTAGGGACCTCACCAATCATTAATGACTCTCTAATTATGCCCAAAATTCCCCAAGGACTTGGAAAAATTAACCCTAAAATTTTGGCCGAAAAGCCTGTCAATCGCGATCGACAGGTCTGTCAATCGCGATTGACAGAGGTGTCCGTCGGGGCCTGTCGGTCGCGATCGACACGTCAATCGCGATCGACACGTCAATCGCGATCGACACGTCAATCGCAATCGACAGAGTCGATCGTGGGTCCTGTCAATCGCGATCGATGGTGTCAATCGCGATCGACACTTTTTCTGGGATTTTCGCCATGATTTCAGTCAATCGGGGATGTGCCCGTCGCGATGGACACGTGACAACGCAACTTTTGGTGTCAATCGTGAATTTTTAGTCGGTCACGATCGACGGTGTCAATCGGGATTGACTGAATCTTACGTGGCAGTCAGTCGGTCGTGAGGTCTGTCGGTCGCGATTGACAGGGTCTGTCGGTCGCGATTGACAGATGTTGTCGATCGTGGCTGTCGATCGCAATCGATGGTGTCGGTCGCGATTGACAGAGAAACACAGATTTTTTCAATTTTGTTTAGTGATTTGGAATGTGCTCTTTGTGCTTGTCCTAGTGGTGCACTTAGTTTTATCAATTGGTCGAATTTTCTGTCGATCGCGATCGACAGAGGTCGGCAACACACAGACAGTTTCTGAGTTTTCCGTACCTGCACAGCGTGCTGGAGGGGATGATACAGCTGGATCCTGCACGAAAACTCAACAAACATGCAAAAACAATGCACACACTATTGCTCTGTCGCTCTCTCTCACAAGTGGAATGAGGGAAATGGAATGGAGAAGGTGATAAGATCAAAACTGAAAATTTTCACGATGATGGAGATGGAGGTGGGAGATGGTGATGATGATGATGGTGATGATGGTGGTGAGGTAAGAAAGAGAAAAATAAGAAGAGTAAAGAAATTACCTACAACGCCAACGTCTCCAATCTACGTCTTACCATCACACGCTCGTCCTCAAAGCTCGATCCCCAGCAACGGCACCAAAATTTGGTGTAGCTCAGTGATGAGTAGCACCTCCTTTAATGTCAATCAGGGAAGACGTGAGGATGGTATGATGACCTCGAGCAAGTGAAGGCACAAGTGCGTGAGTGAGAAACACACTGACATGCACACACATGCACACACACGCGCACACAAGGTAAGACAAAGAGTGAGAAGCAATGGAGTTCTTTAGATTACTTCCAAAAAGCTCTTACAAGTTCAAATCAATTACAAGCTAAGCTAAAAAATGAGCTCTCTAGCTCTATTTATAGTTTTTGACTAGGTTTTGGCCGTGTCCAGACCTAGTGTCTGGCCTAGTTAAAAATTAGGTTCTCTACCCTATTTGGAGGTTCAAACGAAGTCTAAAAAATGTGAAAACTGACAGGTAGGTACTTCTAAAGCTCCTCAAGCTCAAGGACTTCTTGGCTTGCACAAAATGGAGCTACAAAAATATGAAATGGTATTTACAATGGTTTTTAGTGATGAAAATCACTATTTTTGTAGGGGTTTCTATTAACATTTTGACATACATTTACTGGAGCTCCCTACTTGCTCCTTCTCCTTGTGTGTCCACCTCTTTTATATGCGTTAGTGTCCTGAAAAAATATTGGCCTACTTGCCAGATCGTCGTTGACTGCTCTGTCTGCTTGTACTTTCTCTTCTCTTTGACTCCCTTCATAAGCTTCCTTGCCTTGTGAGTCCTTCAGTTCCAACAGGAGGAAAGAGAGCAAAGTCAACAACCACATCGACAACAAAATGTGCAAGATGAAGCTGGACCCTCACATCGTGTACATCGGAGAAAAAAAAAACTATCAACCACGACGTAGACCTCAACGACAGCCAAACATACCTCCCAATGCAAGAGCTCCACAAAGACGAAGGAGGCACTGTAGGGCTTTTGCAGAGATACAACACTACCAAAAGTCCGTTGAGCTACTCATACCACGAAGAGATTTTGCAAGGGTAGTAAAAGAGGAACTACAAAGCTACCATGCAGGTCTACGAATACAACAGATAGCACTTGAAGCGCTTCAAGAGGCAGCTGAGGCCTACCTCATCTCCATGCTTGAGGACTCTAACCTGTGTGCTATCCATGCCAAGAGAGTAACCATACAACCGAAGGACATTCAGCTAGCAAGAAGAATTAGAGGAAATAACCCATGAAATGTGTATATTGTACCCTTTGATAGGCCTACTTTGCGATGTAATACAATGGATAATAGAATTTTTTTTTTAAACCTATATTCTTTGTGTCTTTTTTTTTTCTCTTTCACTCTCTTTATCTTTGATTCCCCAACATAATTGTATGCAAATAACTTTTCTTTCAGTCACTTATATATGGAATGAGTTGAACATGCATGCATTTGCCTATTGTTTTGTGACTAGATATGTACATGTTGTACCTAATGCCCCACATGTCATTTTCATGCCAAAAAACCCCCAGCCATAGAAACGCGGGATTCAGCACTACAATTTTTTTGCAGGGCTAAATCCCGCATTTCTATGGCTGTTGTTTTTTTGCATTTTTTGGCCTTGTGTATGCATAATATGTATAGATGTGATGTTAGGTGTGTTTAATACAGAGGCTATACCCTACATGTAATCTTTGAATTGCTCTGACTTCAGTGTAAACTTGATCCTACCATAACCAAGAGAAAATGAACAATAACATACTTTCCCATACATTGGAGCCCCTAAAAACACTAGAAAAGGCCAAAAAAGCCCCAGCCACAGAAATGCGGGAATCAGCCCTGCAAAATTTTTGCAAGGCTGATTCCCGTGTTTCTGTGGCTGGGGCTTTTTTGGCCTTTTTATGCATTTTAACATACATACAGACCATAGGCACAATAGATAAACCATACACCATGATTAAAAAGACTTAAAATTAGATACAATTTGTGGAGAGAAGATAGGTTCAATTTATGAAGAACATTTCATACACAGTACTAGACAAATAAGGAAAAATGTTAGCCCACAAAATGGTTGGTTTTTATGCACTAATATGTTTGTATTTGGCAAGGGAATTTGTTTGATTTCAGGTACTTGAAGAATGAATTTGATAATTGATGAGAAGCATGTGGAGATATTGATTGCAGAGATGTGGAGAAAAGGGATTGAGCATGGACAAGCCTCCTAAGAGCATAAGAGATACTGACGTGCAAAGGAAATCAGAAGCGGCTTTGTTTCAAGGGGGAATGCTTTCTTATCAACCATCAATTACAATCGCTTGACCGATTTCCGGAAATTGATCTTCAACACATCGTTGATAAAAAATTCAGAGATGTGGAGAAATGTGATCAGGGCCGCATGTCAAACTGCACTTAACACATTTTGAGTGTGGGGTGATTGCTAGAGCGATGGAAATATTTAGCAGGATTCAAACTCGGGGCGTGATTTCATGGAATGCAATAGTTGAAGGACATGCTCAACTTGGGCATAAAGAAGAAGCACTAGTTGCTATGTGCAGATGACTCAGGAAGGTTTTCACCCTGATATTGTGACCCTTTCTGGCATGCTAAAAGCCTATGGTCCCATAGATGCCGCAGCAAGTTACAGAGAACTACCTAAGGTTATTGTAAATAACGGGTTATTAGAGATCTGTGCGTTACTCGGGAGCTCTTCTCTAAACATGCATGCAAGTAATGATGCCCATAAAAGTAACTGTGTCCTGGTATGACTGTGACATGGCCTCCTTCACAGGTCACTTTGGGAGACTTATGTGGTTTTGTGGACTAGCCTCATGGCATGCTATTGTGAACATGGAGAAAGTGAAATAGCACTCGAATGCTTTGAAAAAATTGCGATTGAAAAATCTTTCCCCAGATGCTGTCACTTTCGCTTGTGTGCTGAAAGCCTGTGGCCAGATCGGGGCAATAGAGAGAGGCAACGAAATACATACTGAAGTTATTGTGATTGGGATGTTGGAAGATGGTTCTATTCTGGGGAATGCATCGGTCGACATGTATGCCAAGTGTGGAGATAAGGGCCCAGCAGCTGATTAAATTCCTTTTGTTTTGAAAAAAGATAAGGGGTGCCTCTTCTTATCTTATCCACGAAGGGTATGTGGGAGGAGGCAAAGCTACATATTGGGGGCTGTGGTTCTCTCGCACCGGGGGCAAGGAGGTCCACATTCTGCTGTGTAAGAGAGGAAAGCTTTAGAGGTAGCAGGGGAGGTAGCTCTACATGTGAGGAGTCAATTCTTGGCAGAGGGCTAAGAGAATACGCTCAATAGAGAGAAGAAGAGGGAGTGCGCACGCTTTGTAGCAAGGAGAAATAAAAGAAACTCTTCTTGACTATGCTAGTTTACATTCCTGCTGGAGGATCGGGGCCTATTATGGATGTGGAAGTGTAGTCGTGTACTGGAAGTGGAGAAGGATGTGAAGGCGGACCATTAGGTACAAAAGGACGATGCAGTTCTTAGACTTTCTTCTTGGTCAATACTTGCAGAGCTTTCCTGGCCCGAGCAAGAACATAGGGCTTCTTCTTCCTCAAGGGTTCAAAGGGAATAGGGGTCGTGCAACCCTCAAGGCGCTCCTCACTTTATGGAACTCCAAGTGTAGGTAGAGAGTGGAGAAGTGGAGGAAGCATCAGCTAATAAAGGACATGGGAGGATGCCTTAGAACAAGCTGAAGGTAGGGAAATGAGGGTATTTTTGGGGGAATGCTTCGCTTCTAGCATGACAAAAAGAAGGGCATTCAAATCTCTAAGGAGGGCTTCAATAGCATTAATCCTGAAGGGAGGTGTGCTCGGGTAGCAGCAAGCAAAAAGGGGGAGAATCACACTCCATCGTCTGGGAGAAAGCTGAAGTCATTGAGAAGGACCTTGCTTCGAGTAAAGTGAATTATTCTGCTGTGCATCAAAATAGGGGAAGTTCTGTGGGTTCTTCCATTGTGCAGTATATTCTACGTCCAGGGCATCGATTGGAGTATGAGCAGCTGTCGGTGAGGAGTTTGCAAAAGGAAGACATTGACAGGGAGGAGAGTGCAGATATACATGTCCAGTGAAAGAAGGAATTGCTTTGGTTCTTTCGAGAGTAGGGTGCAGGTGTGCACGTCCAACAGTAGGAGGGTTTTTTTGTTGGATTTTACAGGTTTTGAGGGAAGGTCTGGCAGAGATAGATGGGACGAACATTTTGGGCTACAGTGCGGTCACGAATTGGGAAGGTTCCCTCCCAAATCTCTGCTCTTGGATGATGCTACTGGTGATTGTAGATGAGGACAGCTCTCTTCTGAAGATGACTGAGTGGAGGCTGGAATGGATTCCTTCCTTCCTATGCTCACTCAGGAAAATGTAGCTTACTGGGCATGGATGCTACAATTACAGAGATTGGAAGGGGATATTACAATACGAATGGACTCGTGGTACAAGGTTTGCACTGAGACAAGTTCTATTCATTTGCCTTTATATCTATACTCCAAATTTTCTCCTCTATTGTGCCTACGTATTTTCTAATCCTGCAGTAGCTAATGGGTGGTTAGTCATGGAGAGAAAGATCAAAATTGTTGGAACTCATATGTGATGTGATATCTATGTTATCTTCACTTAGATCAGAGTCAACTAAACATCTTCGAGGCACATGGTATTTCTGAAAGATCGTGGTTATCATTCGTTGCATCTTTTCTGCGTATAAAACTGAGCTTGGATTCTTTTAGAATTCTGTCGATGCTCAACAAGCAGTCTTAATTCATCATCAACACTGTCTCTTTTGCTTTGAGTAATGCTGTTTGCTTGTAATAGTAAAGTCTTCCAGAAAAATGAAAATCTGAATTAACTAAGAGCCATTATGTCCTTAGCTTCAAAGAAAAAGTACATCGCTTCATCTCTCTCATAGTACCAAACATATTGTATAAACCTTCTCTACTCAGATTTATATTTTTGTTTGTAACCATACCGAATTATCCTTCTATAGCTCACGAGGATGCTAGACATGTAATGGAATACTTACTGTCATGAGGATCAACTCATAAACATTTTGGTGCGTTTGCCGGGAATTTATGGCTAGTGCATAGACAAAGGAAGGACTCCTCGCGAGATAATCGTGGGCTCTAGGTAATCCAAGTGGACCGATTCCGAGGGGTTTTGAACAACATAAAGGCTCGTATAATCATTTTTTCCTTGGGCTTAGGAACCTAAACATTTTGGTGCGTTTGCCGGGAATTGGCTTAGCACATCTCATAGAGAGTGCTACGAGTTCGCTTGGTGCCCCAATCGTGTGGCACAGCCAAGTCGATCCCAAATCTGCTTTGATCTTCATTAGAGAAATGGCCCAACAAAGACAAGCCTCTAGTTTTGAGAAAGCAAATATAAGGCAAGGGAATTTTGGACAAAATAGATGGAAATGTTCTCGTCCGACCATGAGACATCATGTGAACCGAGGGTGGCGATTTGGCCCGATATCAAATTATGTGAGATGCTGGTGTTGCGAGCAGATTGGGCATATAGCCAAATATTGCCCTCGTGTATGCTCCCCGTTGGATTTTGTCCCCACATGTGCGGATTGCGGGAAAAAGAGACTATGCGAGCACGTGTGTGGCTCAAAAGAGATGACTGACATAAAGGTCACAACGAATCAAGCTGATAGGTGTTTATCCTCCTTGTATGTGGAAGTTGACAAGGGTGGAGTTACTTCGTCGACGGAGACTGCGAGAGCAAGTGAAAGCAAGGATACTGGATCTCATGATCGAGACTTGGTAGAACTTGTGAAGAGCTTGGAATGTCAAGTCAATTGGTTGCATGTGGAGCGAGATAACGAGAGGATCAAAATAGCGAAATTAGAAGAAAATCAAGAGAAAATGGCCGAGGTCCTAGGAACTTGGGAAAAGCAAGTACGAATGTTGAAAAACGAAAACAAGGAAAGGAAAAGAGTAAACAAAAGCTGGAGGAAAGATCGTGTGATGTTGAAAAACGAAAACAAAGAAAGGAAAAGAGTAAACAAAAGCTGGAGGAAAGATCGTGTGAAAACGTGGTTTGGGACTTGAGATCCGGCTTGATGGTAGCCGACTGTTTTGGAGTTGCGATCGAAGAAGAGCTCTCAAGAGACGAGGATGACCTAATGAGGAGAGTCGAAGGAATGGAGCATGAAATCGAGAAGGTACAAAGCATAATCCGTCGATACAGTGATCAAGCGGGTAAGGCATGTGACGAGTTCCACCTAGAGTTAGAAGGGATGAAAAGTGCCCAAGCAGAGAGCGATGAGAAAATGAGACATGTAGAGAAAGAGAATGCAAGGTTGAGTAGCAAGCTCGGTAGGTGGATGAATCGGAAAGATGACGAGACGCGAGGACAGGTGGAGGATCCGAGAGCGAGGAAAACGGAGGAAGAGCTGAAAGCGGTGTTGGATAGGTTGGATGCGTTCGGAACAGAGTTAGAAAGGACGAAGAATGAATTATCAAAGAAGGTAGATGATCTGGAAGTAGAAAATATGAGTAGAATCTGGGAGGAGAGGTCGATTCGAGAAGAGGTTGAAAAGTTGTCTGGCCAAGTCGGGAGGAGCGAGGAGGTTCCTTTGGAAATAGAAAGAAAGATAAGCCATTTAGAAGAGGAGAAGAAGAAAATGTGGGTTCGGTTCCATCAAGTGGATGATGAGATTTTTCGACTCCAAGGCAGTGATGAGCGAAAGGAAGAAGGGATAAGGGATTTAGCTTTGAAGCTCGAGGCATTAAGAGGTGTAGTAATGAATGGTGGCCTTCCAGACCGTATCGCCTGGCTAGAGGACAATATCAGCAAGCTGTCGAATCATGTGGAATCTCTGCGAGGCAGAGGATGGAGATGAAAAAGAAAAAGATGATATGATGGATGCCGGCGAGGACGGCTTGAGTCTGATTAGGGTTTGCTTTGCGGATTGCGAGTCAAAGATGTGAGGACGGGTGGACCAAGTGTGTTGTACACTTAGGAACTAAAGTGACACTTTTTGAGGTTTCAGGTCGACAAGGTGGTTAGTATGTGCGGGTTTTGCGAGGACAGGTTGACCATGGCATTAGTGGCTGGATTTTGGCTTGAGTGGCAGCAGAGAGGAGATATGTCTCATTGGGATGTCCACGAGGGGATATATGTGTGTGTGTCGTGATTGGTTGGGTTGGGAAAAAGTCCTTTCTTTTGTCTCCTAATTCTCGAGATGCGGGAATGAAAAGAAAATGAAAAAATTATATGTTTGTGTATGTGTGCGTGTGGCTACGCGCCTATGTGGGCCGATAGGTGGGTGGACTCACTTTGACCGGGTGGTCAAAGCCACGAACCGACGTCGGTTTCGCACAGGGCTAGCTGTCTGTGTGTCGCGCACTGCGTTGGGTTGGTAGATGGGTGGAGCAAACTCGATCGGGTGGTCGAGTCCACGAGTCGCATCCAGCTTCGGCGTAGGCCGGCAAGTGTGAGTAAATATGAAAAAAAAAATGATGAAAAAAGAGAGAAAAAAATGTGGAAAAAAATGAATGAGAAGAATTCCTCGCTCGAGGGGGGACATAAGAGAGGTGAGAGAGCATGATGCTCGGATGGGAATATATGTGTTTGTGTTGTGGGGATTTGGGTTATGTGTGGGATCTCGATGAAACATGTCAAATTGAAGCTTAAGCTGGGCTAGGGTTTTGGTTGCGATGTGTCTATGGAAAGCTTGGACTTGAGGAATCCAATCGTGCTAGTTGCATTGTTGTCTGCAAACCTTCCGGAAGTGTTCAGTTTGGCTCTTAGGTGGTGCAATGACTTGTGAAGTTCGGAATCGCGTCGACGATGAGTGATCTTGTTAGGGTGAGCTCGTGTTAGGCTTGAGTGGTCTTTGCGGTGTGTCCATCAATTTAGGAGAGGTGGTGACGACCAAGCATAGGATCTGACTGATGAACAAAAGAGCACAGAGTAGATGAAAAGGTAAGTGGGAATAGAAAACCCTAGGTAGAAAGGGAATGAAAAATCGGCGAGAGAACTCAGCTAGAAACGAGAAAAAGAAATCAGGAAAGCGATCGTATGGCCAAGAAGAGTATCAAAAATAAAAGTGGGGAATGGTTTTGATTATATATGGTGTGTGTGGAAAGTGTGTTGAGTCTGCATGTGGAACAAAGATTTGTGATGTGTTGAACGAACAATCTAGAAGAGTGACGAGAGGGAATGTGGATGGGCTTTTTGTTCGCATGTGTGTTGTGCGTGACGAGAATGCATGTGTGACGCGGATCATGATGTGTGTGCCGAGTATATATGTGTGATGTGGATGAAGGAAATGATTGTCTTTTCATTTTGGTTGTACATATTGTGATTTGATGAAGAAAGGTTCTAATATTTTAATGAAGTTTGCAGACAGGTGGACATGTCAATGAAGATGCGAGAAGATGGACACAGATGGTAAGCGAAATGATTGGATTTTGGTACTAAAAAATGATTGTATGAGTATGATTTCAGGTGCTACATTGAGGAAGAAGAGAGTAGGCATGCAAGGTAAAGATTTGTATTTGATTGAGTGATGATCACATGTTGGAACTGGAGTGCAGGTAGCATATCGCTCGTCGAGGACGACTTCGCAATTAAGAAGAGGGGAGTATGTTAGCCCACAAAATGGTTGGTTTTTATGCACTAATATGTTTGTATTTGGCAAGAGAATTTGTTTGATTTCAGGTACTTGAAGAATGAATTTGATAATTGATGAGAAGCATGTGGAGATATTGATTGCAGAGATGTGGAGAAAAGGGATTGAGCATGGACAAGCCTCCTAAGAGCATAAGAGATACTGACGTGCAAAGGAAATCAGAAGCAGCTTTGTTTCAAGGGGGAATGCTTTCTTATCAACCATCAATTACAATTGCTTGACCGATTTCCGGAAATTGATCTTCGACACATCGTTGATAAAAAATTCAGAGATGTGGAGAAATGTGATCAGGGCCGCATGTCAAACTGCACTTAACACATTTTGAGTGTGGGGTGATTGCTAGAGCGATGGAAATATTTAGCAGGATTCAAACTCGGGGCGTGATTTCATGGAATGCAATAGTTGAAGGACATGCTCAACTTGGGCATAAAGAAGAAGCACTCAGTTGCTATGTGCAGATGACTCAGGAAGGTTTTCACCCTGATATTGTGACCCTTTCTGGCATGCTAAAAGCCTATGGTCCCATAGATGCAGCAGCAAGTTACAGAGAACTACCTAAGGTTATTGTAAATAACGGGTTATTAGGGATCTGTGCGTTACTCGGGAGCTCTTCTCTAAACATGCATGCAAGTAATGATGCCCATAAAAGTAACTGTGTCCTGGTATGACTGTGACATGGCCTCCTTCACAGGTCACTTTGGGAGACTTATGTGGTTTTGTGGACTAGCCTCATGGCAGGCTATTGTGAACATGGAGAAAGTGAAATAGCACTCGAATGCTTTGAAAAAATTGCGATTGAAAAATCTTTCCCCAGATGCTGTCACTTTCGCTTGTGTGCTGAAAGCCTGTGGCCAGATCGGGGCAATAGAGAGAGGCAAGGAAATACATACTGAAGTTATTGTGATTGGGATGTTGGAAGATGGTTCTATTCTGGGGAATGCATCGGTCAACATGTATGCCAAGTGTGGAGATAAGGGCCCAGCAGCTGATTAAATTCCTTTTGTTTTGAAAAAAGATAAGGGGCGCCTCTTCTTATCTTATCCACGAAGGGTATGTGGGAGGAGGCAAAGCTACATATTGGGGGCTGTGGTTCTCTCGCACGGGGGGGAAGGAGGTCCACATTCTGCTGTGTAAGAGAGGAAAGCTTTAGAGGTAGCAGGGGAGGTAGCTCTACATGTGAGGAGTCAATTCTTGGCAGAGGGCTAAGAGAATACGCTCAATAGAGAGAAGAAGAGGGAGTGCGCACGCTTTGTAGCAAGGAGAAATAAAAGAAACTCTTCTTGACTATGCTAGTTTACATTCCTGCTGGAGGATCGGGGCCTATTATGGATGTGGAAGTGTAGTCGTGTACTGGAAGTGGAGAAGGATGTGAAGGCGGACCATTAGGTACAAAAGGACAATGCAGTTCTTAGACTTTCTTCTTGGTCAATACTTGCAGAGCTTTCCTGGCCCGAGCAAGAACATAGGGCTTCTTCTTCCTCAAGGGTTCAAAGGGAATAGGGGTCGTGCAACCCTCAAGGCGCTCCTCACTTTATGGAACTCCAAGTGTAGGTAGAGAGTGGAGAAGTGGAGGAAGCATCAGCTAATAAAGGACATGGGAGGATGCCTTAGAACAAGCTGAAGGTAGGGAAATGAGGGTATTTTTGGGGGAATGCTGCGCTTCTAGCATGACAAAAAGAAGGGCATTCGAATCTCTAAGGAGGGCTTCAATAGCATTAATCCTGAAGGGAGGTGTGCTCGGGTAGCAGCAAGCAAAAAGGGGGAGAATCACACTCCATCGTCTCGGAGAAAGCTGAAGTCATTGAGAAGGACCTTGCTTCGAGTAAAGTGAATTATTCTGCTGTGCATCAAAATAGGGGAAGTTCTGTGGGTTCTTCCATTGTGCAGTATATTCTACGTCCAGGGCATCGATTGGAGTATGAGCAGCTGTCGGTGAGGAGTTTGCAAAAGGAAGACATTGACAGGGAGGAGAGTGCAGATATACATGTCCAGTGAAAGAAGGAATTGCTTTGGTTCTTTCGAGAGTAGGGTGCAGGTGTGCACGTCCAACAGTAGGAGGGTTTTTTTGTTGGATTTTACAGGTTTTGAGGGAAGGTCTGGCAGAGATAGATGGGACGAACATTTTGGGCTACAGTGCGGTCACGAATTGGGAAGGTTCCCTCCCAAATCTCTGCTCTTGGATGATGCTACTGGTGATTGTAGATGAGAACAGCTCTCTTATGAAGATGACTGAGTGGAGGCTGGAATGGATTCCTTCCTTCCTATGCTCACTCAAGAAAATGTAGCTTACTGGGCATGGATGCTACAATTAGAGAGATTGGAAGGGGATATTACAATACGAATGGACTCGTGGTACAAGGTTTGCACTGAGACAAGTTCTATTCATTTGCCTTTATATCTATACTCCAAATTTTCTCCTCTATTGTGCCTACGTATTTTCTAATCCTGCAGTAGCTAATGGGTGGTTAGTCATGGAGAGAAAGATCAAAATTGTTGGAACTCATATGTGATGTGATATCTATGTTATCTTCACTTAGATCAGAGTCAACTAAACATCTTCGAGGCACATGGTATTTCTGAAAGATCGTGGTTATCATTCGTTGCATCTTTTCTGCATATAAAACTGAGCTTGGATTCTTTTAGAATTCTGTCGATGCTCAACAAGCAGTCTTAATTCATCATCAACACTGTCTCTTTTGCTTTGAGTAATGCTGTTTGCTTGTAATAGTAAAGTCTTCCAGAAAAATGAAAATCTGAATTAACTAAGAGCCATTATGTCCTTAGCTTCAAAGAAAAAGTACATCGCTTCATCTCTCTCACAGTACCAAACATATTGTATAAACCTTCTCTACTCAGATTTATATTTTTGTTTGTAACCATACCGAATTATCCTTCTATAGCTCACGAGGATGCTAGACATGTAATGGAATACTTACTGTCATGAGGATCAGCTCATAAACATTTTGGTGCGTTTGCCGGGAATTTATGGCTAGTGCATAGACAAAGGAAGGACTCCTCGCAAGATAATCGTGGGCTCTAGGTAATCCAAGTGGACCAATTCCGAGGGGTTTTGAACAACATAAAGGCTCGTATAATCATTTTTTCCTTGGGATTAGGAACCTAAACAAAAAACTAAAGTTTGTATTATCAAAACATTTACATCATTTCCCACCTACCTTCAATTACTATGGTTGCATCTGCATTTGTTGTAGGCAATAAACTAAATAAATCTACATGACTAGGATTACAATCAGAGCATTGTCCCTTGCTTGCAGATATCACCTCATTTTTAGGATTGCTTCTGGCCACTTTTGATTCATTTTTACTAACTAAATCCATAGGGTGAAGAGACTTCTTGTCTCCCAATCCATCCTTTTCAAAGACACCAGCTGATTCAAACATCTTCTTCTCTGCTGATTCCACCACAACACTATTACGGAGATCTCCATCAATCAGAGCAGTATCTATGTGCATATTGCATTTAGAAGTCTCCATTCTCGTTGAAACACCATCATGATCAGCCTTATTTGATGAAACATCATCCACGTAGGAGTCTGACCAGTTCTTGTCTATCAGCAGTAATTGCATAATACTTCCTTAGTACAATTTCAACCACACAAGTCATTTTCATGTGAAAGTATGCGAGCGCATTGCACAACATTTTAATGTCCACTTAACATGTCTATTTGATATTTACCCAATAAAGCTTTGCTCCTAGCTTCTGTAGCGACGCACAAATCCCTCCCTGACTTTTTAGATAACACAGGATTTGCATGCTTGCATGCTCCTAGAATTGGATTTTCCCACCTCTCACAATAAATTTCCTTCCACCCATTAGTGTCGGATGACAAACAACGAAACAAAGAGTAGATACAAGAAACAACATTGAGCTCTCACACATTCAACATTTTAAACATCTCTGATATCAAGCTGGGCAGAAGCTCAATGAGAGGACCCAAATGGGTTATAGGAGCTTTGGAGCTCTCCATAACATCCAATCCTTCATGAAGGACAATTGAAGACATCTATCGTTCCATCGTACTAACACCGTGCTCTTCTATCATGGAACCACCTCTGAATCGAAACCCTTCATTACTTCGGGATAGAAAATGAAGGTAAGTCGTCTCAATATACTGTCAGCCCCCAACTAAATTTCATGTGTTCTTCGTCGCAAATGTACGAATCAACAGACATCAATGGTTCAGTTGGGTCTTAGAGACCATCTCTCCTCACTGTCAAAAGACATAGACACGAGCACATTTCCAGTGTTCAGAGGAGAAACTTCATGAAATTCTCCATTTGTTCCAGTACCCATCTCCAACACCTTTGTCTTCAACACCACGTTTCTTGAAACGGCCAAACCCACTTGCAAGGGAGAGAGAATCAGAGCTTCCGGTGGAGTCTTGCATTGCATAAGCTGAGCAATGTGCATGTCGAGGTGCCCATTATGCTCAACGATGGAGCTCACCAATGCAGCAAATAGAGAGGAGGCAAGGATTGGGAGAAAATGGCGATGGGGATATCTCGCTTTGTCCCCCCAACCAACTCTGCCTGCCCCCTCCCTTGCATGGGGAGAAGGCCGACCCGGCCCACAAGTGAGGGAGGGACAGAGTACGACATTCCCCCCCCCCCCCCCCCCAAATAATCTCTACTTCTTCATAAGAATTTTTTCCTTTCTTTTCTTTTCTTCCCTTTTCTTTTGAAGTGTCAGAAGATTTCTTCAACATGTGCATGAAAAGAAAACACTAGTAATATTTAAGAAACCACATACCAACTCTCTTGCTCTATGGCTTTGTCTACAAGCGGTCTAGCCCACGAGTTCCCATCAACAACGATCGGCTTATATAAAAAATGATCGCTTCATACATCCTTCAGGCGTGTAACATCATAAAGTGCACCGTCGATTTCAGACAAGATTAACCTTGTTTCCTAGTTATGACTACATCATAGCATGTTTTATCATGTCCTGAAAACACAGCTCCATGTGTTGTAAAAAAAAACATAAAATTTTTATGATGTTAGTACTCAACCAAATGAAACATAATCAATGACACGTTCCATGGTTTCAATTTGTTTTCTCGTCTTCACACCATCTCTGTCATATAACAGATCATACAAAAACTCCATCAATCCTTGCAGATTATCAACACACTTGTACATTTATCAACACACATTATCAACACACATTCCTCGGATGCACATTCCTTATGCAAGCATGCACTCAATCTCGTCTATGTTGACATTTACACATATATCAAAATCAACACACATCCGCTCATATACTCACATGCACACCCATATACACACCTACTTTCATGTTGCAATGATACACTCAAAACCTTATCCATATTGACATTGTACACTCCAAAGATGCAAACACAATAATTTTTCGGGGTATCTGAACAAGATCACATTTCCAAAGACTATATGTTTTATAAACACCACATTAGTACATTTAAATCAATGCAACTCTTTTGTGTCACATACTCCCCTCTTCTTGCTTGCGAAGTCGTCCTCGACAAGTGATATGCTACCTGCACTCAAGTTATCCAACATGGGATCATTACTCAATCAAATACAAATCTTTACCTTGCATACCAATTCTCTTCTTCCTCAATGTAGCACTTGCAATCATACTCATCCAACCATCTAACTAGTACCAAAATATAATCAATTAACTTACTAACTTTGTTCATTTTCTCGCATCTTCACTGCCATGTCCACCTGTCTACAAACTTCATCAAAACATTAGAACCTTTCTTCATCGAATCACAATAACATCTACAACCAAAATGGAAAGAGCAAACACACATCAAAAAATCACATCACACATCCTCTTCACACATGGAAGCTCGTCACAACCCATATGCATACAAGCAGAAGCTTGTCCACATTCCCTCTCTCATCATTCCTCTCCATTCACATGCAATGTAAAAACAAGTAAAAGTTGCATCCAATTTTTCTTCTCGATATTCTTCTTGGCCTCACTATCGCTTTCCTAATTCCTTTTTGTCATTTCTAACCGAGTTCTCTCTCTGATTTTCCATTCCCCTTCTACCTAGGGTTTCCACTACCCCCTTTCCTTTTCATCGACTCTTTGCTTTTTTTTTCGCTTATCAATCAGATCCTATGCTTGGTCACCAACCCACCTCTCTAACTTGATGAATATACGACAAAGATCTCTCAAGTCTAATGCCGAGTCACCTCGACAAGACTGCTCGTCGTCAAAACAATTCCGGACTTCACAAGTTGTTGCACCACCTAAGAGCCAAATTGAACACTTCCCGAAGGTTTGCAGACAAAGAAGGTATCTAGCACGATTGGATCCTTCAAGTCCAAGTCTTCCACCGACATGTTGCAACCAAAACCCTAGCAAAGCTTAAGCTTCGATTCTCAGGAGTCCACACATTCCTAGATCCCCACAACACATACACATACCCATCCAAGCATCATGCTCTCTCACCTCTCTTCTGTCCCCCCTCGAGCAAGGAATTTTTCTCATTCATATTTTTTTTCACATTTTTCTCTTCTTTTTTTCACCATTTTTTTTCACATATTTACCCACACTGGCCGACCTACGCTGAAGCTGGATGCGACTCGTGGACTCGACCACCCGATCGAGTTTGTTCCACCCATCTACCAACCCAATGTAGTGCGCGACACACAGAAAGCTAGCCCTATGCAAAACCGACGTCGGTTCGTGGCTTTGACCACCCGACCAAAGTGGGTCCACCCACCTATCGGCCCACATAGGCATGTAGCCATATGAAAACATATATAAACATATAATTTTTTCCTTTTTTTTCATTCCCGCATCTCGAGAATTAGGAGACAAAAGAAGGGATCTTTTCCCAACCATCCCCATCACGACACACACATATAAACTCCCTGTGGACATCCCGATGAAACACCTCTCCTCTCTGTCGCTACTCAAGCCAAAATCTGGTCACTAATGCCATGGTAAACTTTTCCTCTCGAAACCCGCACACACTAACTACCTTGTTGACCTAAAAACCTCGAAAAATGCCACTTCAGTCCTAAGCGTACAACAGACTTGGTCCACCCGTCCTCACATCTCTGATTTGCAATCCCACAAAGCAAACCATAATCAGAACCAAGCCATTCTCACCAACATCCATCACCTCATCGACTCCTCTTTCACCTCCAACCCTTGCCTCGTAGAGATTCCACCTGACTTGATAAATGACCTTAAAAACTACCATTAACCGTTGTACCTCTTAGTGCCTCAAGCCTCACCACTTGGTCTCTTAATCCTTGTTTGTTGTGCTCAATATCACTCTGATATTGGAATAGGTCAGAGTCGATGCTTCAAAATCGATTCCATATTTGCTCCATTTCTTCATCTAACTCTCTCATCCTTTTTTCGGATCCTTGGGGAACATCCCCCTTCTTCTCAACTCGAGCAGTCAACTTCTCAACTTCCTCTCTAATTGATCTTTCCTCCCAAATCCTACTCATATTATCTACATCTAGGTCCTCCACCTTCTTCGACAACTCATTCTTCATCCCTTCTAACTCTGTTCCGAACGCCTTTAACCTGTCCAACATCGCTTTTAGCTCTCCTTCCATTTTTCCTACTGTTGGTAGTAGCCAGAGGCATAGAAGACGCAGAAGCATGTGAAGACGGAGCACAACGAAGTAGCCGGGAGCTAGTCGGATCATTTTTTCAAAAAAATATGTTTTAAAATACTTTTGAAAAATCTCCAACAGTGATTTTCATCACTATTGTAACATATGTAACATAGAAAAACCCTTTTAGTAAATTTTAGCTCCATTTTGTGCAAGCCGAGGAGTCCTCAAGCTTGAGGAGCTTAGGTAGAACGAGCCTACCAAATTTGGCTATTTTTAGATACCGTTTACCCTTTCAAATAGCACATAGAACCTATTTTTTAACTATGCCGGTCACTTGATGTGAAACCGGTCAAAACTAGTATAGAATCTATAAAAAGAGCTAGAGAGCTCATTTTTGGGTTTACTTAGTGAGAGCTTGTGTGAGTAGAGAAGAGCTTAGAGCTATTTTGAGTTGTAAGAGTGTTCTTGAGTAATAGAGTTGATTTCCTACCTTCCATTGTGTCTTGCTTGTCTCTTCTTTGTGTGTGTGTATGTGTGTGTGTGCATCTCTATGCTTCTCACCATCACTCTCACTTCATCTCACGTTCACGATCTTCATATCACTCCTATCTCTTCTGCAAATTGACATTAAGGAGGTGGAGCTTCTTAACATGGTTCTCACCATTGTGCTAGACCAACACCAAATTTGGCGCCGTTGCTGGGGATCGAGTCTAGGACGAATGTGTGATGGTAAGAGTATAGCAAGAAGTCGCATTGGAAGGTAAAAATTTCAGTTTTTGTTGTTGTTTTTAATTAGTTTTTAGTGTTTTTCATCTCCTCTACACTCCTCCTTCACCACCGCATCATCTTCTTCCACTTCGAAAAAATAAAAAGATTCACCATATCCACCCATTCTCCTAATTTCCCCTCATTTGTGCATGCGAGAGAGAGAGAGAGAGAGAGAGAGAGAGAGAGAGAGAGAGAGAGAGAGAGAGAGAGAGAGAGAGAGAGAGAGAGAGAGAGAGAGAGAGAGAGAGAGAGAGAGAGAGCTTTTGTGCTTGTATGTGCTTTTGTGTTTTTGAGTTTTATTGCAGGTACAGTGCTCCAGAGCATTAGAAAAGCTGCAAAAAGGTAAGAAATTCACTTTCTGTCAGAAAATGCCGACTGTGTCAGACCATCGCGATGGTCTGCCAAGTTCAGAATTTGAGGTAAGTGAGTTCATCACACTGTAGAGCATCCTTGCGCATATAGGAATCCATACTTGCATTTCAAAAATTTGCATTTTGGTGGACCATTGCGATTGGCTCACGCTATCGCGATTGTCTCACACCATCACGATTGGCTCACGCCATCGCGACGGTTCCGCTGGACCATCGCGACGGTCTCACGCCATCACGACGGTTCACTTGAACCATCACGACGGTCCTTGACCATCACGAGGATCCCGTCGACCCCACACCATCACGATTGGCTCATGTCATCGCGTCGATGCTGCCACGTGGCAAGCTAGACCATCGTGACGATACCCTCAGACCATCGCGACACCTCAAAATTCGAACCATCGTGATTGGCTCAAGCCATCGTGCCTCGTGACCATCGTGACGGGCTCATGCCATCGCGATTGTCGCGTTGACCATTGACCGATGCCATCGTGATTGCTCATCGATTAGACCATCGCGACGGTTCATTTGCAGCATCGCGATTGTTCACTTCAGACCATCACGACAGTTCGTGCCTTCGGACCATCACGATTGTGCCACGCCATCATGACGATTCACATGAGCCATCGCGACAGTCCCAGAGCATCGCGATTGTTCCAGACCATCGCGATTGTCCACCCCAAACGCAATTTTTAGGGTTTGATTTTTTGGGAAAATTTGGGGCTATTTCTTGAAATTTTTTTTGCGATTGCACTCATAGGAGACCCCTTTGCTCCTATTTGAAGAAAAACCTGTTTGTGAGTTTTTACCCCCGAGGGCCTAAACGGTCATATCTTCGGGACTAGAAAGCCAGGGGGCATTGAAATTTTGGGCAAAAGGGAAGGGACCTTTAAAAGTGTATATATTCAAGTACTTGGTCTTCCAATTGAGAATCGGTCTAATATTGAATCTTTACAGGTCTAGCAAGGGCAATCACAGGCAATCAAAGCAAGGCAGTGAAGAACACAAAGCTTGGGAAGTGCGACTTCTTGGGCATCATAGCACTCAAAGCAGCTGACTTGAGGTTGGAAGAATACTCAACCCCCCTCAGTCAATTACTAGCGATGATAGGAACGATCAAGTTCAAGAGATTAAATTTTTAAATCCAAGACTAAAGTAAAGGTGTGTGATACGAAAACCCAAAGGAAAGAATTAAAGTCTGACGGAACGAGAACTCAAGAGTACCATAGAAAGTTGATTCCTGACGTATACATTGAGACAAGACAAAAACTTAAAGACATTTAAAAAGAAACTAGCAATAAAGAACAAAGAATCATTGACAATCAGAGAGTGATGTGAAGTAAATTCATGAACCTTAGATCAGGCAAGCATATAGGTAAGTCAGACCAACGAAGCCTTAAATCATCAGAAGTAAGCATAGGAACTACTGCACGTTCGTGGGCACAACAGCTGAATAATAGTTATCCCTACGAGTTGAGCTCAGACACGAGTGAATTTGAAATGGCTTTTAGCATGGAAAGGCCAGAAGGAGGGTCAAACGTAGCATATTTGGAAAAACCAGAAGGACCTTATAGAACTCAATTAGAATTTCTTCGAACCAACTGCTTAGGTGCTCGCATCTATGAGGATGGTTTGCGAAGACGTGGTGCAAATGCACAACCCTGATCAACCCATTGGACTGGAACGTCTAGTGGTGAAATTTGAGAGAGACGCATACATAGACAAAGAAGGAACGATGTACATCGTAAGTACTCAGCCAAATAATACCAATGAGTTTGGCGTAATTCAGTTAGAGACGGAAGTGAGAGCCCAAGGAAAAGAACCATTAGAAGAACGTAGGACACCTAGAGGGAAATCTGTACTGACAAGAGTACTAATCCCAGAGTGGATCCCTCAGGACAATAGAAGCATAGAATTATTCGTAAACAAAGAGACAAACGAAGCATTTTGAAGGTACAGAACGGAACAACCTAGTGAGGTAGGCTCCATCATGATTTACGAGTTCAAAGACCTAGATACACCCAGAAAGTTTGTATACCTGGATGAAACTTCAGAAAGAGTATTTGTGGTACCAGACCACACAAGACATACCTACACATGGAGAGGTGAGTTGGCATTCCCTCCATCTCGAACAAACGTAAACGCGAGCCAACAAGGGGCAAGAACATCCTCATCCCATGGCACTCAAAGAGAGACCTGAAGTAAATTTCAATCATCCCATAGGGAGAGATAGAACCACCATAGACACGGACAGAGTGGATAGACAAAGAGAACCTAGAATATTAGGTGGTAGAGATGATTTTCCTCTACCTAGACCACGTGAACACGCAAGAATATTAAGACCCACTCAATTAGTAAAATCCATGAAAAACTACTTTGATGGGACAAGAGATCCCTATGATCATGTTGCAGAATTTAAGCAAGTGCTACGAGCAGAGCAAGTAGAAGATATGTTCACACAATACAATGCATTTGGAGTAACGTTAAAGAATACCGCTTTAACTTGGTTTCAACCATTGCAACAAAGGAAATTTAGAGATATCCATCACTTTTTAGAGTCAGTCATCATGGAATTCTCTAAAAGTGGAACCAGACATGACACGTCTTCGTTGTTTCATAGTTTCAAACAGACCCCTCAAGAAACAATTAGACTGGCAGGACGTAGGTTTAGACAATATGTTGAAAGATGTCCAATGCAAGAGTTACCCTCACATGCCAAGCAAGTGTCTTTGTTTTTAGACGGCCTCTTGAGCTCTAAACTACGCTCCTATGTGTACTTGAAGGAACCCAGAACATTAGAGCAATGCGAAAGAATTTGTATAGACATTGAGGACAACCTGGGAGATGAGTTGGAACTCCCAAAGGTCTATAAAGATTCAGACTGTTCATCTCTAGCATCTTCAAAGCTGTCTAGCTCGATAGAAGACCTAGCAGAAAAAGTGGCCCAGAAACTAGGAGTTTATAGTAAACAGATGCCTAGGTTAACAACGAACAAGCGTTGTTACACTTGTGGTGGTGATCATATGGCAAATGTGTGTCCCAATGCAACACAACCACAAGCAAACCCTAATGGCCAATACTATGATTGAGAGAGGATACACGAACCACACGGCTCAGGATGCCCACACAATAAACAAGCAGAGAGACAGAACTGTTGATGTCGTGACAAAAGCTTGTTCACTAACAAGACTACAGAAAATTGCCACGTCTCGACTAGAACTAAGCTAGAGTGATATTACAACACCTCTATAATCATCAGTAGCTTAGCAACCTTCTGAAACTGAAAACTTTATAACTGTATTTAGTGAAAACTGAAAACTCACTTTATAGAAAGCTTCACGTTTCCTTCAACCTTTAATTCTGGACTGATTTACTTCAAACTTTACACTACTATGTTTGCTTACAGTTTGATAATCTTTCCGTTACTTAACTATGCCAAAACTATGTTTTGAACTTACTGAAATGTCACCGGAACTTCACTGGACTGTTACCGGAATGTCACCATAATCTTACCGAAATCTTACCGGAATCAACTGCAATTGTGTTTGTGATTACTTCAAATGATTGTTGATGAAGTAAGGAAGTAATACCTGAGCTTCCTTCAATAATTGAACTCTTTCTGAAGTTTAAGAAAAAACTTCACCAATTCAGGATGCCTTTTTCGGTTAGACTTTGTACTGTGTATATGTCCCGTTTCACAAAACTCTTTTGATCAGTTTATAGTTGAGACTCCTAGCTTCAAGACGAGCTATCACTCATGAAAAAATTTACACTGTGTTATGAGATCTAACTCTCAGAAGTACCGGAAAATGTTTACTGAGAAAAACTGTAACTGTTAACTAACTTTCACAGTAACATGAAATTACTCAGATTTCCTCACATACGAAGAATGTGCTCAATCTTCCACATGAACATGTGTTTTCTATTTGAGAAGATGTGTACAAAATAGCTTGGCGTCACTTTGCTCATAGCTATGGAAAACTCTCCTACTCTGAGTACTTACCATCTCTCTCAGATGAATACCCGACAGTTCAGGTTCTATTATTCATCTCTACATATGCGATCTCTGGCATCTTCTATATCATTATCCTTGTCTCTTACAGACTCTTCTCTTCTCACCTCACCTATTCTCACCTATTTATTCCGGTTCTATGCTCTCTCTTATATACATTTTGATCCGAGATTCAAACTCGTAATTCTGGAAGTTTCTACACCGTATATTACAGGCGTGAATTTGTCGCTTCACTAAGGCTTGATTTTCTGAATGTTTTGTTTCTGCTTCTCTTTGTCTTTCTTCATCAGTATGTCTGTCTGTATGTCAAATTTATGAGTGATTCTTCAACAGCTCCCCCTCAATCACTAATTTGCATTCTCTGATCTTTCATATATTCTTCTTTTCTTTTATACCTACCATTTCTTTGAATCTGCTTGTCTTTACTCCATCCAAGCTCTTTGTCAGAATATCTGCAATCTGATCTTTTGTAGAAGTGAATACTAATTCAATCTCCTTCTCCATTACCTTTTCCCTCAGGAAATGATATTAAATCTCTATGTGTTTTGTTCTTGCATGAAATACTGGATTTGCTGCAAGATACAACGAGCTCATATTATCTCCATGTATGATAGGTATACCTTGATCAATACCCATGCTTTTGAACAAGGTCTACATCCATATCACTTCTTTAGCTGCTTCCACAAGTCCCTTATATTTCGCTTCTATTGACGATAAAGCCACTGTGTGTTGCTTCTTTGAACACCAACTTACAAGCTTATCTCCTAGGTATATCATATACCCATGTGTTGACCTTCTGTCATCTTGATTTCCTGCCCAGTCTGAGTCACTGTATGCTCTCAACTTTATATCTGACGTATAAGGATAATATAATCCTTCCTTTATGGTTCTTTTGATATATCTAAGAACTCTTTGTCCTGCAACCCAATGTTGATCCTTTGGACAATGCATAAACTGTGAGAGAACTCCCACTGCATAATTGAGATCCGGTCTTGTTAGCATAGCATAAATCAAGCTTCCCACTAACGACTGATACTTCCTCATATCTTTAAACTCTACACCACCATATTTGCTGAGTTTATGATTTACTTCAAGCGGTGTTGAAGCTTCTCTGCAATTCTCCATGTTAAACTTCTTCAGTAAGTTTAGGAGATACCTTTCTTGTGAAACATATACACCATGATCTGTATATGTAACTTCCATTCCAAGAAAATATGATAATTTTCCTAGATCACTGATCTTGAACTCTTTTTCAAGCAGTCTCTTTACCTCTTTCATTCCTTCATCTGAGGTTCCTGTGATTATTATGTCATCTACATAAATACAAATGTAGATCATACCTTCATCTGTTCTCTTAACGAGAAGACTTGCATCAGCCTTCGAACTTTGGTATCCAAGGTCATTGAGATACTTCACAAGTCTGTAATTCCAAGCTCTTGGAGCTTGCTTCAATCCATAGAGAGCTCTTCTTAATCTGCAAACATGATCTGGGTAACTGGAACTTTCAAACCCTTCACGTTGTTCCATGTAAACTTCATCTAATATATATCCATTTAAAAATGCATTCTTTATATCCAGCTGACTTAGCTTCCATCCTTTTGATGCTGCTATAACAATCAATGTCCTTATGGTTGACATCTTTGCCACCGGACTAAACGTCTCATCATAATCTATGCCATGTGTCTGAGCATAGCCTTTGACCACCAGTCTAGCTTTGTATCTGGCTATCCTTCCATCTGCAAGTTTTTTAACTTTGTAAAACCATTTATTTTGAATCACTTTCTTACCATTTGGTTTTGGAACAAGTTCCCAAGTCTTGTTCTCTTCAAGAGCATTGAACTCCTCCTTCATTGCTTCTTCCCATTGTTTCTTACCTTTTGCTTCACTGTAATTCTGAGGTTCTTCATCTTCCTTTACTAAGTAAGCATAGTTTTTCTGAGTCAAATAAGAAGTGTCATAGGAATACCTTGTTGGTTGTTTCCTTACTCTGTTTGACCTTCTTAGCTCATATTCTTCATGTGTATCTGAATACACATCTTCTTCAAATCTTGGTCCATCTTCGTTTCTCATACCTGATCCAATTCTGGACGTACTTGCCTCCATATGATCTTCATCTTCATTCACCTGCATATGTGATTTTCCTTTTTCTTTTCTTCTTATCTCTTCTTCAAGTGTTTCAACACTATGCTCTTTATCTGCATACCAGCTCTTTCCTTCATCAAATATCATATCTCTGGAAACAATAAATTGTTTGGTTAGAGGACTCCATAACCTATAACCCATCTGCTTTTCATCATATCCGATGAACACATATTTTTCAGCTTTTGGATCAAGCTTATGTCTGAGTTGTGATGGTATATAAGCATAAGCAACTGATCCAAACACTTTACAATGATCAAGTGTTGGTTTCTTGCCCCACCAAGCTTCATAAGGGGTCATCCCATTTAAAGCTGTACATGGTAATCTATTTACCAGATATGTAGCTGTATTTACAGCCTCAGCCCAAAGATAATTTGGACAATTTTGCTCCTTTAGCATTGCTCTTCCAAACTCAACTAGAGTTCGGTTTCTTCTTTCTGCTACTCCATTTTGTTGCGGTGTATACCTGCAAGTTATTTCTCTTTTGATACCTGCATTCGACAGATAATCATTGAACTCTCGAGAAAAATATTCTTCTCCTCCATCAGACCTCTGTCCTGTAAGTCTTTCAGCATATGCATGAAAATGCCTGAAAGCTTCAAGTACTTCTGACTTCTCTTTCAAAACATAAAGAGTTATCCATCTTGTTGCATCATCAATTAAAAGAACATAATACCTTGAGCCGCTGATAGATCTTTCTTTTGTTGGTCCCCATACATCTGTATGTATGAGCTCTAACACACCATCGTGTTTGTACCCTTTCTTCTGAAATGGTAACCTGTGGGCTTTTCCCATCTGACAGGCTTCGCACTTATGAATCATATGTATATTCTCCATATTTGGTAATCCTCTCACGGATTGTTTCTCCACCATAGTTTTGATTCCTGTTTCATTAAAATGTCCTAACCTCTTATGCCAGAGGTCTAGCTCTGTAAATACCTCATCACCATGTGTGATCAAGGCTTGACCAACATTCCCTTGTACTTTCAGAGTAAAAAGTCTACCTTCCTTTTTACCATGGACAATCTGATTGTATCCATTCTCTGGATCTTCAACAAATACTCCTTCATTTGTAGACCTGACTTGAAAACCTTTTTCTACTATCTGACCCACACTGATCAGATTTTTCGGGATTGTTGGAACATACAAAACATTCATTAGTAGGTCAGCTCCATTGTTACACTTTACCTTTCCAATTGACCTTACATTATGTTTTGTGTTATCACCTGTCTGTACTATATGATTTGAAATACCTCCTTCAAGTTCTGATAACAATTCTATATTTCCTGACAAATGATTTGAACAACCAGAGTCAATATAGAATACCTTGAGGTCTTCATTTTTTGACACACTTATCGAGTTCATCATCAACGTCGTATGATCATCATTCTGCATATCATTCGCATAATTGTAGTAGGTAGTGTTGTGAGACTGATTCTGTCCCCAACTTCTTGCTCCACCTCTACCATATCCGCCTCTTTGGCTTTGTCTACCTCTTTGATATCTTCTGCTTTTGCCTCTACTATTATTGTTTTGATTCTGACTTGATCCTTGAGAATTATGCCAACAATCATGAGCCAAATGATTGCTTAATCCACAGATCCAACAAGTCTTCTTGTTGTTAGTCTGATTACCTCTTCCTTTACCTCTTTTTCTGACGTTACCTCTTTCTCTTGCATAATTTGCTTGAGCAGTCACTTCTTCTTCATCTTTTTCTTTACCTTTATCACCTTTCTTCTTATTTTTTGCATACATAGCCGAACTATGTCCTTTATCTCCATCTGTCTTCAAATCTTGCTCAAACGTTAACATTAGTCCAAGCAACTGATTTAAATCTGGTACAAAATAATTTAAAGAAAGTTCAGTTGAGAGTACGAAAGGTTTCCACCTTTCATCTCCTCTCAAACCTGCAAGCACTTGTGCTATTAACATGTGGTCTTTGATATCTTCATTAATTGATCCAAGACTGTCTGCCAAATCTTTCATCTTAGTGACATAATCACTAATGCTTTGACTTTGCTTTTTCTTGAACGTTGTAAATTCTGACCATAAGCTAGCCTTTCTAGCTTTTGTCGTATTTCGGAAATGATCTTCCAAAGCACTCCATATATCTTCTGCTTTCTCCAGACCTCTAATATGCGGTAGTAGATGATCTGTAATGGTATTGTGGATATAAGCTCTTGCCGTTGCATCTTTCTTCTGCCACAACTTCAAGGCTTCTAACTCTTCTTTCTTCGGTTGACTGTCGTCTTCGAAAATTGACTTCTTTTCTTTTCCTGTCACATATATCATTAAGTCTTTACTCATAAGTAAAGCTTCCATGCGCATTACCCATGCGGGATAATTATCTCTGTCCAATTTGTCAATAGAGATATGATCTGCCATAATCTTCTTGATTCTGTTACTTTCGGTGAGTGTAATGTTAAAAGGTTTTACCTTTTACAAACCTTTACCCTTGAGAATTACTTCGGAACGTTTCTTGACGCCATTTGTTGTTGATCACTTCAGCTTTCACCTTTCTTGTGAAAGTTCTTCAGATTCTCTTGTATCTTTACTTGCGTTTCTACTTCTGAGAAACCTTTTCTGCTCTTCAGAACCTTTCACTCTGATACCACTTGTTGATGTCGTGACAAAAGCTTGTTCACTAACAAGAATTCAGAAAATTGCCAAGTCTCAACTAGAACTAAGCTAGAATGATATTAGAACACCTCTATAATCATTAGTAGCTTAGCAACCTTCTGAAACTAAAAACTTTATAACTGCATTTAGTGAAAACTAAAAATTCACTTTACAGAAAGCTTCGCGTTTCCTTGAAGCTTTAATTTTGGACTGATTTACTTCAAACTTTACAATACTGTGTTTGCTTACAGTTTGATAATCTTTCTGTTACTTAACTGTGCCAAAACTATGTTTTGAACTTACTGAAATGTCACCGGAACTTCACTAGAATGTTACCGGAATGTCACCGTAATGTTATCGGAATCTTACCGGAATCAACTGCAATTCTGTTTGTGATTACTTCAAATGATTGTTGATGAAGTAAGGAAGTAATACCTGAGCTTCCTTCAGTAATTGAACTCTTTCTGAAGTTTAAGAAAAAACTTCACCAGTTCAGGATGACTTTTTTGGTCAGATTTTGCACTGTGTACATGTCCTGTTTCACAAAACTCTTTTGATCAGTTTATAGTTGAGACTCCTAGCTTCAAGATGAGCTATCACTCATGAAAAACTTTACACTCTGTTACGAGATCTAATTCTCAGAAGTACTGAAAAATGTTTACTGAGAAAAACTGTAACTGTTAACTAACTTTCACAGTAACATGAAATTACTCAGATTTCTTCACATACGAAGAATGCGCTCAATCTTCCACATGAACATGTGTTTTCTATTAGAGAAGATGTGTACAAAATAGCTTGGCCTCACTTTGCTCATAGCTATGGAAAACTCTCCTACTCTGAGTAGTTATTCCTTACCATCTCTCTCAGATGAATACCCGACAGTTCATGTTCTATTATTCATCTCTACATACGGGATCTCTGGCATCTTCTATATCACTATCCTTGTCTCTTACGGACTCTTCTCTTCTCACCTCACCTATTCTCACCTATTTATTCCGGTTCTATGCTCTCTCTTATATACATTTTGATCCAAGATTCAAACTCATAATTCTGGAAGTTTCTACACCGTATATTACAGGCGTGAATTTGTCCCTTGACTAAGGCTTGCTTTTTTGAATGTTTTGTTTCTGCTTCTCTTTGTCTTTCTTCGTCAGTATGTCTGTCTGTATGTTAAATTTGTGAGTGATTCTTCAACAAGAACTACCCGCAACCATACCCGCAACCATACCCGCAACCATACCCGCAACCATACCCGCAACCATACCCGCAACCATACCCGCAACCATACCCGCAACCATAGCCGCAACCATACCCGCAACCATAGCCGCAACCATACCCGCAACCAGGTAGGTATCAAGGCCAATATAATACTCAGCCTCATTACTATAGGCCTCCTCAGAACTATCCTTATCAGGCTCAACAAAGACCTCAACCTATCTTAGCTCAGCAGCCACCCCCACCAGCTAATGTCATCTCAGTTAAATACGCTGCTACAGAAGAGAACCTAAGTAGGGCTTTAGTGCCTTCATCACTCGTGATCATCGAAAGTGACCCGAAGTCAAACAGTTTTGACTCTACACATGTAGATAGTCCACCCGCTTATTACACAGAGTCACTTGAACATGTGGAGACATATCAATACGATAGTCCACCATTGGAACCTAGCTAGGAGCCCGACTACGCTAATGTGATGTATACAAACCCTAATCCACGGCCTTAATTGAGACAACAAAGACCACAAGGCCCTAGACGACGATGCTTTAGGTGCCAACGAGATCATTTCATAAAGGATTGTCCACATCCTCTGATAGCAGGACAATCACAATATTATAACATACAAGGCTTTTGTGCCGATTGTGACAAAGATCATATCATCAAAGAGTGTCCTAAGAACCCCGCGAATGCTTCAAATGTGACACCGATCAACATGATAGGTATTGTGCACAACGCAAATGGATCTAACCCTACATACGTGCCTATCCAAGCTATAACAAGAGCCTAGGCGCTCTTAAAAAATCAACAACTCAATCAAGAGAAAATAGCGAGAACTAGTGAAGTTGGAGAATCTAGTAGTAAAAAAACGAAATCATGGAAAGATTCTAGAGAGAGATTTAAGAGAAAATGGAGTAAAAAGATAACTGAGTTGGAAGGAAGTTTAAAGGAATCGAGAGCCAAAATCCTAGAATTGACTTCGCAAGAATCAAACCAAGAAAATCTAGCTCAGAGATTAGGATCAGTTTTAGCAGAACCCATACCAGAAAACCTAGACATGATGTTTTGTGCATATCAAGCTAGATTAAAGGAAGGACCTCAAATAGCTGAAATGAGTAAGAACTACCCTCGAGCAGACTTAGAAATTGAGAGGACTAAACTTTGCATGAAGATGGTAGAATTAGCACAAGCAATGTTCGAAGCCTCTAGATATCTTAATTGGAACAACATGGCAAAACCGGAATTACACTTTCAAGGACTGATGTAGAGATTTGAGTACCTGATTGATAGTAAAGAGAAAAAAGATCAGCATAGGAACCCTATTGTCCCAGAGACACATGAAAGGAATACCTCATCCCTGTCTCAAGTATCCAATACGGAGGGGGAAGACAACCTGTCTTCCATAGAGAGGTATTCACATGAATTTCTGAGAGAAATCCAAGAAGAGAAATGGAGAAAAGAACAAGGAACCCATCCTCCTATTCAAGAAATAGATGACTTGCAGGAGCAATTTCCCCAAGACATTCGATCTATTTATGATGATGTAGAGGAAGAACAACTGAGTGAACACACACATTTTGAATCTAATTCTTTGCAAGAATTACCTCATTTCACAGGAGCTTGGGAAGCTAAGTCTATTAGTATGAGAGCATCCACGATAATAGTGAGGAATGAAGAATCAGTGATCCCTAGAAACACGGAAGTGATCAAGAACACTAAGGTACAATGTCACCTCACTCTAGAGGAGTTGTGGAAGATTAATCCAGAACTGTGGAAGCATGTAGCAAATCAATTCCCTGAGCTTGCTACTACTCCCTCACAAATAGGATCACACAAAAAGGTACCAGAGATACCCATAGAAAGGATCGGAGATGTAAGCGAAGGAGAGGAAGGTAACACTTATCTTCCAATAACCCATCAGTGCTATACCACCAAAGCCATCTTAGATTCAGGAGCCAGAGTAGCCATTGCTACCATTGCTTTATGGAAACATTGGGGTAAGCCAGCATTAAGACCTACCAGGATGAAGCTACAAATGGTTGATGGACATATAGAAAAACCATTAGGATTACTAGAAGGCATATCTCTCACCACTTGTGGTGTGGAATTCGAGCATACTTTTGCCATTTGTGATTTTGCAAAAAATCATGCTTATGAGATGATTTTAGGACGACCATTCATGCGTCAGTTGCAAATCGTACAAGATTGGGGAACTAATTCTTTGTACTTGCAACATTTAGGAGTGACTAATAAAGTCAATCTTAAAGACTATTCACATCGAGACGTACCCCCAATACAATGGAACACCATCCATAAGACACAGGTAGAAACAGAATCGGTACACTCATTAGAATCAGACCCCTCATGGTTGCACGGGGATACCCATCTATGGATGTGTAGAGTAGCAAAACGAGAGGAAGAACGGTTAGAAGCCAGGACCTTAGGTTCAGAACAACATCCACGAACTCTTCAAGACCCAGCTTACGCACTTGTAGTATTTCCAGACGAAGAATTCGAACCCCATGGTTGGGCAGAAATTCTAGCAACAATGGACGTAGCCATCAATGAAGAACAATGGACACCCCACTGTGACGAGGATGGCTATGACATTTCAGTTTTCACGATAGAGCCGATCATGTGTGATTCAATTGTAGAAGAATGTGAACCTAGCACTGATGCATTTGAGGATGCAAGCGACTTTGATCTAGAGTCAATTATTATGGACCCACCCTTTGCATCAGATGAAGAATATTTCTACGAAGTAGAAGCTCACCCTCAGAGGTACGAAGAACTTATGACTGATGTGAGGTTAGCCACACAAGTGACTACCAAAAGTGAAGGTAAGAAAAGAAAGAAGAAAGAAACCATGTCAGAAGAAGAAGAATCCTTGTTTGAGGTTCTTGAGAACTTCAAGAAGTATGAAATAGAAGATAGACGAATCATGGTACGAATGCCTAACAGAAAAGCTGACGTTGGAGAAGTATATGACAACCAAGAGAAAACCAAAAGAATCATTGTAGCCATAGAAGGAGAAGAAGAAAAATGTACGTACATAGGGCATGATTTGACTGATGATGAAGAAGAAGAATTAGTTGCCCTATTGCGTGAATATAGAGATGTGTTTTCTTGGAGTTACAAAGATTTGAAAGGAGTAGACCCAAATATATGTTCTCATAGAATCTCTATGACTCCAGATGCAAGACCTACGAAACAAAAACCATACACGTACAATGATAACTATGCTATGAAGATTAAAGAAGAAATAGATCGCTTGATGGAAGCAGGATTCATTTACGAAATTGAGCATACTGAATGGGTATCTCCCATTGTGGTTGTGCCCAAGAAGAACGGAAAATTGCGTGTGTGTATTAACCTTAAAAAAGTTAATGCTACCACGATTAGAGACAGTTATCCGCTTCCTATCACGGAACACTTATTGGAAAGAGTTGCGGGCAAGGAAGTTTACAACTTTCTTGATGGATTTTCAGGCTATAATCAAGTAACCATCGCTCCAGAAGATCAACATAAGATGGCCTTTGCCACAGAATGGGGCATATTTGCATTTCGTGTAATGTCATTTGGCTTAACAAATGCACCCGCCACTTTCCAGCGACTCATGTGTCATGTTTTTAAGGAATTCTTACACAAGAATTTGGAAGTCTATGTCAATGACATATGTGCACATTCGAATATGAGGCAGACACATCCTAGAGTTAAGACAAGTATTTGACAAATGTCGAGAATATCAAGTTTGTCTGAACCCAGAAAAGTGCATTTTCATGGTCAGACAAGGCAAAATTCTAGGACACTTTGTGTCAAAGAATGGAATTTCGACGGATGAAGAAAACGTGAAGGTAATTGCACATCTACCTAGGCCAAATAACGTAAAAGAGGTATAGGCATTTATGGGCCATTGTGGTTATTATAGAAGATTCATACACATGTATGCAATCATAGCCAAGCCTCTGTACTCTCTTTTGACCAAGTTTGAATGGGAAGATGAGTGTGAAAATTCATTCAATGAACTAAAACGACGTTTGTGCTCAACACCTATATTGACGACCCCAGATTGGAGCAAGCCATTTCATGTACATGTGGATGCATCCAACTATGCCATAGGATGTGTGTTAGCACAACCCACGAATGAAGCTAATATAGATCTCCCCATAGCTTACGTGCATAGACAGTTGAACACATCAGAAAGAAATTACACCACTATGGAATGAGAAGGATTAGGAATGATCTACGCAGTAAAGAAATTCAGGCATTATTTGCTGGCAAACAAGTTCAAGTTCTTTACAGATCATCAAGCATTATTGTACTTAATCAATAAGCCATGTAACACAGGACGATTGATACGTTGGTTTCTATTACTCATGGAATATGATTTTGAAGTAGTATTCAGGAAAGGAAAGACACATCTCAGAGCTGATCACCTTTCAAGATTAACCATAGGAGAAGCTCCTCAAGGAATAGCGGATGAATTACCCGATGCATATTTGTTTAACCTTGAGATAGCACCAAAATGGGCTAAGCCGATAGTCCCTATTCTCACATATGGACCCAAGAACCCTAGGATAAGGATCAAGGAAGGAGAGATTACCAAGTCTCAAAGATATCAAATAATAGGAGGACGTAATTATAAACAAGATAATCAAAAGATTCTTTCTTGTTGTGTAGATGAATCAGAACATGCGAATTGGTTGCAATTAGCACATGTAGGTGCATTAAAGCAACATCATTCAAAACATCGTACATTGCAGACTCTGCATAGACTAGGAGTCTATTGGCCTTCTATGGAAGCAGATGTCTACAAGTTGTGTGAAGCATGCCCTGTTTGTTGTGAAAGACCACCAGTAGAACATGCTACATTATATCACGTGTCTCTCACACGAGAATAGAGTGAACCTTTAGTGACCTACCTGAGGACAAAAGCATTCCCTCAAGGAATGACCTTAGCAGGACAACGAAGTCTAGAGCAGGAAGCTCAGGACTATTCAATTATCGATGATAATCTATACAAACGAGGACGAGATGGATACCTAAGACAATGTGTTCATGAGAGCTATTATTTGAGTGTACTAGAGACTGCACACCAAGGTGTTGCAGGAGGTCATTTTGGACCCGCTAGGATAATCAAAGCCATCCTCTTTGCAGGATTATGGTGGCCCACTCTTCACATGGATGCACATACCTATTTTAAGAGATGTGATGGGTGCCAAAGAACTCAATTTCCTACTCGCAGAGATGAAATGCCATTGAAACCCATGATGGGAGGATGTGCATTTTCTAAGTGGGGTATAGACTTTGTAGGACCCATTAACCCCCCTACAAACGGCACACATGCTGAATACATTATTGTTGCGACATATTATCTTACCAAATGGGTAGAGGCAAGATCCACAAAAAAGAATGATGCACACGAGACTGCAAAATTCTTATCTGAAAATGTCTTTACAAGATATGGATTGCCTATAGAGTTAGTGAGCGATCGAGGAACTCACTTTCTAAACCAAATCATTGAATATTTGTTACAGGATTTTATGGTGATTCACAAGAAATCTGCACCATATCATCCTCAGGCCAATGGTCAGGCTGAAAGCACTAACAAGATCCTTTGTAATGTACTGATGAAACTCGTGAACAACAAACGTTCACATTGGGACAAATAGTTATACCATGCTGTTTGGGCATATCGAGTGGCCTACAAGACCGTACTCAATGCAACTCCCTTTCAGATGTTTTTTGGTCAGAATGTTGTGCTTCCTTTGAACTTCTTGATACCGACCCTTAAGGTTGCACAAGAACATCAGTGGACCGGCCATGAATTATCAGCAAGAATAATGGACTTGGAACGATTAGGAGAAACCAGGCTGGAAGCAGCAACATGAATATATGCAGCAAAGAAGCGACAGAAAGCATATTTTGATGTGCATGTGAAAGATAAAGGCTTAAAAGAAGGAGATTTAGTCCTAGTATATACGTTGAAACAACACGTACAAAAATTAGAAAAGCAAGGTTATGGACCTATGATCACTAACAGAATCTCAACAAGTGGAGCGGTACAATTAGCCACCTTAGAAGGAGATATAATTTCTAATTACATTAGTGGCTGTAGAGTCAAGTTATATCAGGAACCTCTTACTGAGGATATGCTTAGGCGACTCACATTGGCAAAGAAGCGTAAGGAGGAAGAAAATAGGATACATGTTGAAGCTCAGGCAAAAGCTATAGAATGCATTAAGCGCATGAAGCTAAGAAGACAAGGACTAGGGAGAGAACATTATAACCATCTGGAAAAAACACCCAGATACCCCATGGCCATGTGTCAAGCAAAGTCAAGTACTCATCTTAGCATAGTGGATCGGAGACCATTCATTACAGTCAGGCTAGAGCACGGCAACCCTTGACAAGAGCTCAGGGCTTTAATTAACTCAGGTGCTATGACTAGTGCGATTAGATGGTCCCACTATAAGGACTGAGGAATAGAAATGCAGCCAATTGAGGCATACCTCATAGGGCTAGGAGGCATGGAAACTCCTTGCATGGGTGAGGTGGACCTTCCTATCCTCAATCATGATGTGACAATGACATCGAAGCTACTAGTGTGCCATGACCAAGACCTTATAGAACCCCTAATCCTTGGCCAAGATTGGCTATACAATCACTTAGTGGATCTAAATCTTAGACAAGGCTCCTTGCAGATTGGAACCTTAGAATAGCAGCGAGTGATACCGCTTGACTTCCCTAACAACACTCCGCCTCAGGTATGTAACCCTAGACCCTATGAAACGCTTGCGACGAAGGACCGGAAGATATTTGGCCAAATCCCTCGGCTAAGCACGCTCCCTCCAAAGTCAACCTATGAGAGCTTGCTGATGGATAGGGGCCAGACAAAAGGACGGCAGGAGATTTTCCCTTGGTCTTCTAGCAGCGGACAAATGGGGACCATTGTAGGTCAAGTGGGTTACATCAGCGGTCAGGTGGACTGCATCAGCAGCCACGTGGGCAAAACACCCTGCAGTGCCCATCCTTCCAGACATACTACGGACTGGCCTAGATTAATAGTACAAAATAGAGCACTTCCTAATGGGCAGGTTTCGCAAGTGTTGGACCTCCCTTCTTTTCCAAAGCAGAGTGTCCATCCGACCTCTCAACCTCAACCACAAAGGAGTCAACCACGACGAAGGAACCCAGACCAACGACAATATAAGACGACACAAGGAGGAAAGCAGTATCAGTATCACAAAACAAGAGGCACGAGACAAATATGGGTGCCAAAAGGACAGAAACCACTGACAGATTTCACGAATGCTGACAATGACAAGAAGAAGTGAAGGCAGAAGCAGAGTCAATATTCAACATCTCCTTGACCTTCTTCTACAAGTAGGAACATTCGACACATTTGGATCGCCAAGAAGTACCTCATGAATCGACCCAAGCCCATGCAGATTTGGGTACTCAAACAGTGTATCATAGCTCAACCCTCAAGCCATGTAATATATACCCCTCAAAAATCGTTTCACCCCTCAATACCACCACATCCGATATCACCTTTTGCCCCTCAGCAGAAACATATCACCCGCTCAGAAACTCTTAGGAGATGGATACCGAAACGTATCCAGATGTCTTCTCCGGCCCCCTCTCTAACATTACTCCCATCCCGACTAAACACTACCCTTGTACTAGCTCATTCACAACTGAACCTTGTACAAATCCACACACTATAACCCAACATCACTTGTAATAACATCTCATCAAGAAATGTATGCATCATCTGAAGCATGTAGGTTTCTAGAGACCTGCATTAGTTTTGCAACAATCATTCCATAAAGCACATCACAACACTCGGCTACACGGGTTACACATCGGTTATGGAAAGGGATTGCGGTCTCACTTTAATGGGATCATGATTAATTTCCATACTAATGTGTTAATCTTTTGTAGCAGATCTGCTACACACTCGCATCATTCATCATGCAGGCACAAGGACCATCTAAAGCTGGCCCTAGTGTACCCATGGTAAATATTGGCGAATTACTAGCAGAGCCTCATCCCACGGAACAATCGCCAGAATTTCAAGGATTCCCAGGACCTATGCCAATCGATGACCCTCCTAGGGGATACACCAAAAAGGTCATCGCAATTCACACTGGTTCCAAGGTTTAGCAGGCCCATTGGCAGATGCAGATTTCCTTTTTGAGGCCAATTTGACTTTTGATACCCGTACGTGGAGCAAGTACCAATTTTTCTCAAGAGAGTTTGAAGCATTACAAAATAGAGAAGACTTAAAGCATGTTTGGGCGAGAGCTGGCTTCACTGAATACTTTAGTGATCCTTTGCCTAAACCAGATTTCTATCGATGCTACTATCTAGTAACCACTTTGATAGCTTCTGAGAACAAGGATCTACTAGGCACATTCATTTTGCCGTCCTTGGTGAATGACCCCCCATTCAAAAGGTTTTATTTGACAAAAGATTTGATAAGAGCTGCAATCAAGATACATGGAACGCACACTCCGACAGAGCGAGAAAGGCTGATTCCAGAGCCAATGAAACGCGGAGATGTCATCAAGTGGGACGATATTTCAGTAATCACACCTGAGCTCTCTAAAACATTGAGGATATGTATGCAACATTTCACGTTCTCTGCTTAGGATCGATTCACCATGCCCCACGAGCACATCTGGTTTGGACTATATTTGTCTTGTATTGGACCCCAGACAGTTGATCCTGCAAGCTGGGTAATTGATCAGTTGTACTTAGCACAACATAGATGGGAAAGAAAAAAAGTAATCCATGGATGTTGCGCTCTTAGGAGAATTTTATACATGTGTTTGGCATATGACTTGCCAATCGAGCGTGCAATGACAAGCGAGGAGTTGAAGGCATTTAAAGGGACAACCAAGAAAGCTAGGAAATCCAGCAAGCGATGAGCAGGAAAGCGCATGAGAGGAACCATTCCATGCCTACAAGTTCCGGAATCACTGTCACCGGAAGCCCCTATAACTGTACAACCTATTCGCATATAATTATCACGACCTATCATTACAGAGGGCACTACTAGTGCGATTACCTCACAACCAACATCACTTCAAGAACCTACCACCACTGGAGCAGAAGTTCCCACCACTATTGGTGCGGAAGCATTTTCTTTTCTGATACCCAACCTGGAAGCGGAACCCATAGATACAACGTTTGATTTCAAAATGCCGGATGCTTTCTCAAATGAATTTCAGTTTTCTGAAGGCCAGATTTTCTCTCAGGAATATGAACGACCAAGCTACCCCACCACTCCACCTGATCAACAACAAGGACAAGTAGTATCTAGCTTAGAAGAAGAAAGAACAGAAACAGATGATGACGAGGGCGATGATGAAGCCAACCAAGGCACTCATGACTCCCAAGAGAATGTGCAGATAGATGAACCAGGACAGCAAACCGACAACCAAGGTGACACAAGCATGGAAGATGAAACATTTGAAGTAGCGGCATACACCTTGGCAATCAAGAAGTTATATCGCACAATGGAAACAATTTGGGTGCGTAAGAAGCTATCTGAGGAAGAAAGCCAGGCTCTTATAGAACAGGAACTTGTCACAGGAGGCTTCGAAGAAGCGTACAGCAAAGGCTTCAGAGAACTTGTTAAGTCTGTGGGCACAATGAAGCATTAAGGTACTTGTAGAGAAAGCCACTACCGCAATTTGACCCCCGATGAGTACGATTATTATCAAAGCCAGGTCAATACATTCGTGTACCTATAGGTGGCCAATCTTCAGAGCAGACCTGTGAAGCCCGTCTCATCCCTGACAACTCTTTAGCAAAAGATACGATCGTCATCGACTCCCTGCCCGACACTACTACTATACATACCACCATTGTTACCGAAGTACCCACCACACCAACCGCTCCTCCTTCACCTCCCATCCCTCCAATCTCTCCCATACACCCCACTTCTCTTTGACCCTCGACGTCCTTGGATAGTGTTATAGCAAAAACCTTTGTTGCTTCGATTCCTCTAACCCTTCCCGCACCTACGCAACCTAGCTTACCTCTTCAAACATCTACCTTTCTATCTAGCCCATTTCTCCATCCATCCTTTCCTTCCTTTCCCACACCTCCAAGACACCTATTTCCCTTTCCACCTCCATTGACTTTTTCCCCAGTCTCACCTCCCCGACCCACCGTAATTCCTCTTTCCCCTTTCCACCAAGGAGTACAAGAGAACCCCTCTATAAATTACTCTTCAACCTTTGTAAATCCTGAATTTACACCCACGCATGCACCCACTATCACTCCATTATTCACAGTCACGGCACTCGACACCACGTCCAGTGACATGGACATCTCACCACCCACCGCACCAACACTTACCTCCTCTATTGCACCATCACAACTAGGCACCGCACATTTTTCCACTGTTACCACTGCATCCACGTTCCCATCCCCATTTCCCTTTCCCCTTGCATCAACACCCACACCCACAGCATCTGCATTCACCACAGCATTAATTTTATCGCCCACCATCGACACTGCATTTCGGCAGATGTTCACATGCATGACACAAGTAAGAGATGAGTTTGCATCTCTTGGAACCAGTTACCGAACGCTACAGCAGACAACCGACGATTTACAGTCGTAGCTCAATTCCCCATCCATCGAGAATGCCTCACTAAACACCCGCTACCAAGAGCTACAAGAGGCATATCATAAACTCGAACTAGAAAGTGAAGAAAAGACAAAAGAGGCCATCACTGACATAGAAAACTTGTTAAGGGCGCAGACCATTTGCAATGCGACACTTACTAGGAACATGGGACTGCTCAGACGCCACTTGGCCACAGCTAAAGAAGAAAATCAACGTCTACAAGAATAGAACAAAGAGAATTTGGAAGCTGCTCTAGATCAACCAGACCAACCATTGAGCCCCAGTCACCTTAAAGCTGTTCCTTCAGAATCTATGAAAATGTTACTAGATGATCATGTCAGATTGCTAGATGAATATGACAACATGAATGAGGAGTTCTAGAAGCTCGAAGAAGAACACAAGATATTGCAGTTAAGAGCACCTGTACAACAAGGACTACTAGCTCCTGCGAACCCATCTCCTGACATCATCGAGGAACTCAATGCATTATGGGCCTAGGTATTAACTCTCAATCACAGATAGCAATATATGAAGCACCCCCCAGGCTAGACTCCCCACCAGAACTACCAGCAGAGGAAGAAATAGTGACTATTCCGGTGGAGGAAACTTTTGAAGAAGCATATGAAACCCAACCCATCCCAGGCGGACGAGTCACGGCCGAAGTTCAGACGACTTTTGAACTTCCCAGTCTAGCATGGATATAGACGGTTGAAGAGCTTGGAAGAACCCACTCAGCACAGGTAGAGGTGCAGATACACGCAATGGCGATGATGGAAGAAAGAATTTTACAGTCTCCTTATTTTGCTCACTTGGCCCCTCGCAGATATATATATGGGCATGAACTACAATACAAGCCTTATTTTATATTAATGGCGGAATATCAGCTGGCCATAGAAAAAGAAATAGGCAAGAAACCCTCTCATGCGATCTAGTTTGAGCCTGAAGACTTGCCACCGGAAGCGCAGAGAGGGGCCATCTATCAACGAGATTGGCGCAAGGATTTATTACAAGAATATCCAGAGATGATGAGTACTTGGGCCAAGGCTCCACTCCACTTGAAGTACAACCCATGTTGGGGTCCCATACCACGTCGCCGCTCCTGGAAGGCATTTGCCATTAAAGTACAGAACAACAAGCAATGCCAGGATTGGCTCAATTACCCTTATTTCAGGCCACCCATAGGACCACCAACAGTAGGATACATGATGGCAACGATTCGCCACTAGCTCCCTCGGTTACGTCGAATGGACGATGTACTAGTGCATATGACTGTCAAGATATTTGACATGATGCAGATGGTATTCAAAGTTTTCCGTCGCGTCAAGGCACCACACGTAAACACCTCGGGTTTCGAGCATGGCAATCTAGATTTAGCTTTTGACATGAGTACTACATCATCACTCCAGTTGTGTTATGCCTGGCATTGTCGAATCAAATACTTATAGGCGTGCTATAAGCAGACCTTCGAAGAAATGTTCACAACCGGTTTCTGGGAATATCACTCAGAAGTGTTCATCAGCAGGCCCACACACTTGCTTCAATTATTTGCCTGTGAACATATGGTATACTCCACACACTACAGACTCCCGCCATTAGATGAACCGCAACCAATAGATTGGAAGAAACTCGAGGCAGATCTGGCCCACGGAATTTGCATATTAGAGCACACCCTCGCTCAGGACCTCCTACAGAATTACATCCGACATACCCCACAACAAGGTTCTGTCAAGGACGACAGAAGCGAGAGGGAGGGGGGTGTTGGCAGTAGCCAGAGGCATAGAAGATGCGAAAGCATGTGAAGACGGAGCACAACAAAGTAGCCGGGAGCCAGTCGGATCATTTTTTCAAACAAATATGTTTTAAAATACTTTTCAAAAATCTCCAACATTGATTTTCATCACTATTGTAACATATGTAACATAGAAAAAGCCCTTTAGTAAATTATAGCTCCATTTTGTGCAAGCTGAGGAGTCCTTGAGCTTGAGGAGCTTATGTAGAATGAGCCTACCAAATTTGGCTATTTTTAGATACCGTTTACCCTTTCAAATAGCACATAGAACCTATTTTTTAACTATGCCGGTCACTAGATGTGAAACCCGTCAAAACTAGTATAGAATCTATAAAAAGAGCTAGAGAGCTCATTTTTGGGGTTACTTAGTGAGAGCTTGTGTGAGTAGAGAAGAGCTTAGAGCTATTTTGAGTTGTAAGAGTGTTCTTGAGTAATAGAATTGATTTCCTACCTTCCATTGTGTCTTGCTTGTCTCTTCTTTGTGTGTGTGTATGTGTGTGTGCATCTCTATGCTTCTCACCATCACTCTTACTTCATCTCATGTTCACGATCTTCATATCACTCCTATCTCTTCCGCGGATTGACATTAAGGATGTGGAGCTTTTTAACCTGGTTCTCACCATTGTGCTAGAGCAACACCACCTCCTTTCGAGTCCTCTACCTGCCCTCGTGTCTCATCGTCTTTCCGATTCATCCACCTACCGAACTTGCTACCCAGCGTTGCATTCTCTTTCTCTACCCGTCTCACTTTCGCATCGCTCTCTGCTTGGGCACTTTTCATTCTTTCTAACTCCAAGTGGAACTCTTGCGCTACCTTATCCGCTTGGTCATCATATCTACCAGTCATCTCTCGTAATTTCTCGATTTCCTTTTCCATTTGGTCGATTCTTTGTGCTAGGTCATCATCACATTTAGGGGAATCCTCCTCGATCGCAACGTTATGGAAATCCGCTATCATCAAGCCGGTTCTAAGGTCCAAGGCCTCCTTTCTCATGTCGTTGCTCTTCCTAGCCACTTTTTCACTCTCAAGCAACTCGACTTGTCCTCTCAGGTTCTCATTTTCTACTTTCAACACTCTACTTGACCCTCTCACTATTGCGCTCTTCACGAAGACATTCCAACTGATGTTTTATAATTGCCAACAAACTCTTGTCATCTTCGGCTTTCACATAAAAGGACGAAAGTGATATGCTAACCTCTTTTGCCACATCCTCCTTGACGGGAACCTCTTTCACGTGACACACATGCTCGCATAGCTTCTTGTTTTTGCATTCCATGCATCTAGGGACAAAGTCCAACGGGGTGCACACATGAGGGCAATATTTTGCAATGTGCGTGACTTTCTCACGACACCAACACCTAACGAGGTTTGAAATTGCCTATCCGACGGCATTCGTATACACGATTCCTCATCGGGTGTCCATACCCGCTTTGACTTCTGATCCCTCTCAGAGTCATCGTTCTCGGGCTAATTTCTTGAACATCTACAACTTGTGTAATTTGCACCATCTCTCTACCTAGACCAACACGCTCAATCTAGGTCGATGGGCTGTGCCACATAATTGGGGCACCGAGCGTACTCATGGCACGACTTTATAAGGAGTGCCAAGCCAACTCCCCAGTAGGATCACCAAATGGATAAGGTCTTTAAACGCGAGAAAACAGTAGCAATATGTAACTATATCTTGCTTGGATTCTTGTCTCGCACAACTTTTTTCTACTTTGAGCTCACAATTGGGCATAGATACTTCACTTTTGCGATCCCCAGTAGGATCACCAAATGGATAGAGTCTTTAGCCCGGAGAATGTGCAATTTATTGCACCTATATCTAGCTATTTCTGCTTTGTTTCTCGTAACTTGCCACATTTATTTTACCCTCAAGCAACACTTTTGACTAACGTGGTTCACGTTCCCAATCTTGTTAGCTTATTCTCTGATCCTTTCCTAACCTTGATCTTGTTCCTATTGCCCGCTTTGATACATGAAAGGCCTAGTCTTAAGCATTGTTTTATCATGCCCCTTCCTTTTTCTTCTTCCTTCTCAACCCTAACCTCCTCATGCACCCTCCTTACTTACAATCCTATGTTCACCTCCTCACAAGCTCACCCAATCTCGCCAAATGCTACACACTCTAGTGCATGCCCTTCCTCTTCCTCTAATTAGCGCACACTCTCTCTCTATTTCCTTTTGTCTCTCTCGATACTATGCACTCTTTCACTTCTTGACTCTTACTCCTCTGCTCGCACACACCTAATAGCCAAGCACTCACACTCACAATCACTCACACACTAACTCACCTCTACACACCGACACACTCCCTATCTAGTCACAACTTATTATTCTTTCTCACGCAGACATACATAAACAGCCCTGCTTGCATGCATATACACACCAACCCATACTCATGTAGTTATTAATGCCTTCACACATAGCTACACATTATCACTCTCACTCTCACATTCAATCCACACATGCATGCTCCACAGCCACAACAAACTCTCGCACACTTTTTGTAGCACAAAATCACTCAAACGCTTGAGTATACACCAACATGCATACACACACGTTCACACTTCAATGGACACATATAAACACCAGCACAACCACACCTACAAACACGCAGTCGATCAGACACACGCATTCAATTGGACATGCTCACTCACCCACATACATATGCATTCAAGCACATATATTCACCTATTCAATGAATCATATACGATCAAGCACACTCACAGTCAGCTAGACATATCAACAATCCGATATTCTCGTTTTCACAATTGAGCAAGCAACCATTCTCACTCATCTACTCAAACTTTCTTAGTTACTAATGTTCAACCGTACCATAACATCGATTCCTACTTTTTACCTGTGCCCACTTTTCTTGCACAATCTCGGATACTAACCATAAGACTTTAGACACACAACATTAGAAACAGACATTCCCATACTCACACTAGTGAGATGCTCATATACTGATGTGTATACATGAACATGAAACTTGAACAAGCATCCAGTCACAGAACATACTTTATGTTAGTGCACAAGTCACACAAAACATTTTCCATACTTAGACAGACATCTCCTCAAGCACACCCGTACACACCTCTATTTCAAGCATATGCAGCTAAGCAACCCCAAGACATTCAATCTTGTGCACCTTGTCATACATTCATGCATAGTTGGGCAAGCATGACTCTCATGTCCCCTAAATTTATGCGTGAGTAAAAATGAAAAATCCAATCTTTGTCGAATATCTCTTATAGAGATTCTAATCAAGCATCCATAAAATAAAACATCCATACTCAAAACTTACTAAGAATTAACAGTTCTCTTCTTTCTCCGTAGTGAACATGGTACATAATAGATAATAATCAAGAAGTAACACTACTACATTCAAAATGTTTTTCAATTAACGAGTCAGCTACAGACAATGCATGAAATAAAGAGTTCTATCACCTTGGAATTACAAATCAGCACCGTGAACCTCGGCCATCCCTCTGTTTTCTCAACTTCTATACCTCTGGTATAGGAGTCTTCAATAGAGAGAATGGAACCCCATAGCAGCCTTCTCTCTCTCTCTCTTACGCTTTTGCACCTACCCCTACCTCCTTTCTGCAGCAGAGGCCAAGTGCTCCTTCCTTCTCTCAACGACAGAACAACTCTCTCTTTCTTCCTCAATAGGGTGGCTCTCTCTCTTCCTCAATAAAACCTTGCTGGTCTCTCTGTGCTTCAGTCTGCAGACTCCTCTCACTCACCCTGGTGCTCTCTTTTTTCTTCAGAATAATCGATCAACCAACTAACCCCCATTGTTCTTCAATAATCGAGTAGCCCCTCACTGTTCTTCAATAATCGAGCAGTCCCCCTAACCAACCAAGTAACTCACTCCCTCGCCAAGTAGTGCTAGTTTTATAGAATGCGGAGGGGTCAAATACCCTTTGACCACACGTGGGTGACAAGGTTTAGAGGTGCACGTGGGGGTTTGGGACTGCAGGAGTGGGTGTCAGAGTAGAGGGAGAGTGGGGGAAGGAGTGGTGGACAATGGCAGGTATAGGATCTGACCAGGGCAAAGGGGAGTGGGGCAGGTACAATAGTCTAATGAAACTAGAGAAAGAAGAGGAGAGAGTCGATCAAAAGTGATTGGGGGGCAGATCCCTAAAATTTAGGATCTGTGTTGAGCTCTTTCTCCCATTCCATCGGGAGCGCTAATTGACTTTTATGCACCTTAAGCTCCAGAAGCATTACCCTATAAGAACAGAGATACACCCCAGCTGAGATGCTACAATTGTTGGCCCAATCACATTCTTCTCCCTAAGCTTTATCAAAGTAGATAATGCGACTCCAATGTGTGGATACATATACATGTTTGCTTTGTTTCTTCTCTCATTGAGAAGGAGTCTCACCTTCCTCTGATTCCTTTTTACTGCTTACAAACTTCTTCTTCTTGCTCAAATCGACTCCATAATGCTAGTTGTTCCACAGTGTTAAACCCAAAGGTCATTCATGTCGAGCATTTCCTTGCCAAACCTTTCAGCCTAGAATAGATTCGAATTTCCCTCAAACGCACTCACCATATTATCATTGTCAATTTCAAGAAGAACCCATTCCTTCTTGCTCTTATCTTTGCAAGTGAGCTTTGTGAGTTCCCTTGAGAATAATGAACTTCTTGAGGTGACTCAGAATATGTAGGACATGATACAATAACTGCCTCATTTGCAATTGAATGTTCCGGTGATGTTCTCAAGTTTTCCACAGCAGAAGGACTCAGATCACCTGCACCCAGAATATTACCTTGAGAGCAAGAGCCCTTTTTCCTTATTAATTCCACTATGGTTGCATTTGCATTTGTTGTAGGCAATAAACTAAATAAATCCGCGTGACTAGGATTACAATCAGAGCATTGTCCCTTGCTTGCAGATATCACCTCATTTATAGGATTGCTCCTAGCCACTTTTGATTCATTTTTACTAACTAAATCCATAGGGTGAAGAGACTTCTTGTCTCTCAATCCATCCTTTTCAAAGACACAAGCTGATTCAAACATCTTCATCTCTGCTGATTCCACCACAACACTATTACGAAGATCTCCATCAATCAAAGCAGTATCTATGTGCATATTGCATTTAGAAGTCTCCATTCCCATTGAAACACCATCATGATCAGTCTTATTTGACAAAACATCATCCACGCAGGAATCTGACTAGTTCTTGTCTATCAGTAGTAGTTGCATAAAACTTCCTTAGTACGATTTCAACCACACAATTCATTTGCATGTGAAAGTATGCGAGCGCATTGCACAACATTTTAATGTCCACTTAACATGTCTATTTGATATTTACCCAATAAAGCTTTGCTCCTAGCTTCTGTAGCGATGCACAAGTCCCTCCCTGACTTTTTAGATAACACAGGATTTGCATGCTTGCATGCTCCTAGAATTGGATTTTCCCACCTCTCACAATAAATTTCCTTCCACCCATTAGTGTCGGATGACAAACAATGAAACAAAGAGTAGATGCAAGAAACAACGTTGAGCTCTCGCACATTCAGCGTTTTAAACATCTCTGATATCAAGCCGGGAAGAAGCTCAATGACAGGACCCAAATGGGTTATAGGAGCTTTGGAGCTCTCCGTAACATCCAATCCTTCATGAAGGGCAATTGAAGACATCAGTCGTTCCGTTGTACTAATACCATGCTCTTCTATCATGGAACCACCTCTGAATCGGAAACCTTCATTACGTCAGGATAGAAAATGAAGGTAAGTCGTCTCAATATACTATCAGCCCCCCAACTAAATTTTGTGTGTCCTTCGTCACAAATGTACGAATCAATAGACATCAATGGTGCAGTTGGGTCTTAGAGACCATCTCTCCTCACTGTCAAAAGACATAGACACAAGCACGTTTCCAGCGTTCAGAGGAGAAACTTCATGAGATTCTCCATTTGTTCCAGTACCCATCTCCAACACCTTTGTTTTCAACACCACATTTCCTGCAATGGCCAAACCCACTTGCAAGGGAGAGAGAATCGGAGCTTCCGACAGAGTCTTGCATTGCATAAGCTGAGCGATGTGCACGTCGAGGTGCCCATTATGCTCAACGATGGAGCTCGCCAATGCAGCGAGTAGAGAGGAGGCAAGGATTGCGAGAAAATGGCGATGGGGATATCATAGTTTGTCTCCCCAACCTACTCTACGTGCCCCCTCCCTTGCATGGGGAGAAGGTCGACCCGGCCCACAAGTGAGTGAGGGACAGATTACGACCCCCCCCCCCCCCCCCCCCCCCAAATAATCTCCACTTCTTCATAAGAATTTTTTCCTCTCTTTTTTTTTTCTTCCCTTTTCTTTTGAAGCGTCAGTAGATTTCTTTAACACCTGCATGAAAAGAAAACACTAGAAATATTTAAGAAACCACATACCAACTCTCTTGCTCTATGGCTTTGTCTACAAGCGGTCTAGCCCACGAGTTCTTATCAACAATGGTCGGCTTATATAAAAAATGATCGCTTCATATATCCTTCAGGCGTGTAACATCATAAAGTGCACCATCGATTTCAGACAAGATTAACCTTGTTCCCTAGTTATGACTACATCATAGCATGTTTTATCATGTCCTGAAAACACAGCTCCATGTGTTGTCAAAAAAAGCATGAAATTTTATTGTCAGTACTCAACCAAATGAAACATAATCAAAGACACGTTCCATGGTTTCAATTTGTTTTCTCGTCTTCACATCATCTCTGACATATAACATATCATACAAAAACTCCATCAATCCTTGCATATTATCAACACACGTGTACATTTATAGCTCACACATACTCATTCCTCGGATGCACATTCCTACTGCAAGCATGCACTCAATCTCGTCTATATTGACATTTACACACATATCAAAATCAACACACATCCGCTCATGTACTCACATGCACACCCATATACACACCTACTTTCATGAATGATACACTCAGAACCTTATCCATATTGATATTGTACACTCCAAAGATGCAAACACAATACTTTTTTGGGTTATCTGAACAAGATCAGATTTCAACCAAGAAGGACTCTACTTTTATCTTGGAGCCTCTTTCCGATCTATAGATGAAGAAAAAACTTCAAATATCTTCTTATTTGAATATAATAATATGTATAGATTAAGGAGAAAAGAACATAGGTTTCTTACCTTATGCCCTTGTATTCTGAACTTGGATTGATGTAGATTATTTAATCCCATTATTAAGAGATGTTCTCTGATGTTAGGAAGGGTCCAATGATGATTCACTGAAATGACTTCTATTTTGTTATTGAGAAAACTTATCTTAATTTCAAATGAAATTAAAGAACCCCAAGTTTGCATCAAATTTACAAAGGTATCTATCCCCTGTGGTGCATCCTTATACAAGTCCCCAATTTTCACGTAGTAAACCCTGCACTTGCTCATATGTGATATCTTTACACATGAACATTGTGGAAGTCTCTAGAACTATGAACGTTTGAAATAGATGTACAAAACAATGGATATGAACACACCAATGTAATCCTATAGATTTAAAAACCCTTGTGAATTTCAATGAATCATGTATATCCATCACCATCTTATGCTTCAAAGATGCCAAGGACCATATATCAGGTTGTGGCTACTTGAGCTTGAAAAGAGAATCCACCTTAATCATCTCTAACATGCCAAAATTATTTTATGTAGAGAGTACAACATATATATGTGTGTGTAAAAGAAAACTCTCTCGTATAAAAGGTGAGCAGGAGGTACTTGTGGAAGTAGTGAACCAACATCTGCATGCAATGCTTGGATAGTACATGTAAGAGTATGATGTGGTTGCTCCACCAAGGTAGAAGGAAATATATATGCAACAAAAAAAACATATTTGAAAAGGGTAAATAAAGAAATAAGAATAAGAACCAAACAATACTATGGAGTAATAATTACAATTGATAGGATATCTCATTTTGTTTGAGTTTTCCAATTTCATGCTTCACATTGTAGAAACATGTTGCATAATGCAAACAATACACTTCACTTTGAGATTTTTGAAGCCCAATAACTTTCCTTTCCAATGAAGATCTAAGTTTCCATGATCTCTAACATGATTAGGGCCAATGCCAAAGGGCAAATGTCCTTCTACAACATTGATATTGTGACATTTTAATGTGATAGCTTCATCTTTTCAACACCTATAAGTTTTAGGTGTCTAAATTGGAGTTCAAGCTATGGAAGTGACATTAGGAATTCAAAGTGGAAGATGCACAAAGAAGGAAATGTTACACTTATGTGTTCCTCGAGTAGCTTTGATGTGATCCTTTTCCCTATACATGGGCAATTTTTAATCTAGTGTTGGCTAGAGGTTTTTTCCCCATGTTACCACATACTTGATACTCTCATATGTGGTGGAAATTGTTACTTAGGGATTATTATTCAGCTCTTACTTCAGTTCAGTTCATTATCAATAGAGAGAGCTATTCCAGCCATCGTCTTCTCCGTGTGTCTTGCTGAATTTGTGCTCCTTGTGTGTGATTCTCGTGTGTCTCCTGCACTTCTACACACAACCAATAATGGTATTAGATTAGTTTCAACTCCTTCTCAAGTTTCGGTTTTTCGCGTCATGGCATTATGCACTTTTAACAGTGCAAATCGACTTCGAAGCATAGAACTGTGAATTTTAGCAGCCAATAAACATTTCCACCAAGTGCATTGGGATTTTTACCCCCATTTTGAAGCCATTCGTGCAGTAAGAATTGCCATCAGAGTGATGTTTTGTGAGCTGAAATTTCAGCACTTATTTCAGCTTTTGTCGAAGTAAAGATTTTATCACATTCTTGTTCTTTTGTGAAATGGCGGGCAGCAATGACTTGTTTGGCATGCTTCAAGCTGAAGATAAGCTTGATAGGACCAACTATCCGATGTGGTCTTACATGATGAAGCATGTTCTTGCTGCTAAACAACTTTGGAACATAGTGGCAAATGTAGATCAAAGACCCACCCGTAGGTTCTACTTCACAGTCTATTGTCATAGATGGAGCTTCTTCTTCGAGTACAGTGGTTTCTCTTTCTCCACCTACACAAGAACAACTTAGATGGGATGGAAAAGATGCTCAAGCTCATGCATTGATTGCACTTTCTGTGAAGTGTCGTATAGCTCCACACATTCAATCATGTTCTACATCGAGACAAGCATGGGACACTCTTGCTTCTTTGTATGCCATGCATAATGAAGCACGTGTTGCATACCTAAGGAAGCAACTTGAGGATGTATGTATGGCTGAAAATGAGTCGGTGGATGTGTATGTGACAGGCATCAAGGACTTGAAAGAGCAATTGGCAAACATAAATGAGATTATTCTGGATGCATCACTCATTTCTACATTGTTGAAAGGATTAATAGAATCTTTTCAAAGATTTGCTACTATACTCCGTTTGGTTGCAAAAGGAAATCCTAATATGTATGCATTTAATGAGTTTGTGTCTCTTCTTTTGCAAGAAGAGCAATCTAGAGTGAATAGGAGTGGTTTGATTGAGGGAACACAAGCACTTGCTATCTCACAAAAGGGGAAAAGCAAGTACGATTTAGCTTTGTGTTCATCAAAACCAAAGCCTCAACCTTCCTCTTCCACTCATTCCTCTAATGATGGTGATTTGCAAAAGAAGAAGAGATGCAAATATTGTCGAAAGGCTGGTCATACTATTGATGAGTGTAGAAAGCCTGCTAAACGCAATGAAAAGAAGAAGGAATTTGGCATTTCTATTGCTAAAAATTCAGCAAATGTAAAGAATGATGAAGCTAACATGGCTCAAGATTTTTGGGCATGTGTTGTTACATGTCATTATGATGCTTCTTTGCATTCTAAATGTATGGTTGTGAGTGAGGCTGATTCGGATTGGTTCTTTGATAGTGGTGCTTCAAAGCACATAACATCATGCAAACGATTTTTTCCCTCTTAGAAAGATGCACCCAAAGGAGGACATGTGGTGTGTGCAAACAATGCCTCTTGTCCTATCATTGGAGTAGGAGAAATTGAGCTTATGACTACAAATGGAGGTGTGATTCTCTTGAAGAATGCATTTTATTTGCCCGATATCAAGAAGAACTTAATTTTAGTTCCGTTGATTGCCAAAGCTGGACTTCATGTACACTTTGTTGATGATAAGTGTATGGTTCATGATTTCAGCAATGGCAATGCTATTGTGATGTCAAGTACATTATGTAATGGTTTGTATCACATGGATACATACAAGAGGGCTGCCTCGAATGCCTTGGTTGCTCATACTTCTTGTATGGCTGAAATGGAGCTTTGGCATGTTCATTTTAAGATAGTCATACACACACTACAAGAAAATTGCAGCTTGTTCATAGTGATGTATGTGGTCCCATCAAGACTCCATTTTTTGGGAATCATGTATATTTTGTTACCTTCATTGATGATGCTACTCGCCATACATGGGTGTATCCTATGAAAGCAAAGAATGAAGTATTTTCTTGCTTCAAAGCATTTTTAGCTATGGCTAAAAATGTTTCTTCACAAAAGCTTTTGACTCTATGCACAGATCGTGGTGGTGAATACATGTCACATGAGTTTAATGTTTTTCTTCATGAAAGAGGTATTTCACACCAATGTACACAAGATGTGTTCGATACACTCATGCCTTTGTTCCAAAATGGTGTGCATGACTATGCCCAAGTAGACCAGGCAACTGAGGCTCAAAGGGCTGAAAAATTTCAGCCAAATAGGGCTAAAAATGTAGAGAATTTCTAGCCAAACATGGCTGAAAAATTTCAGTCAAAAATTGTCAAAACTGCTAGAAATTTCAAGCGACATATGGCTGAACATTTGAGTCAAAATATGGCTAAAAATGAGCATAAAAATCAGCCCTTGCATGATATAAATGTTGATGATGTATTACATAATGAACACATGTTTATCAAGAGTGCACAAACTATGCCAAAGTGGCTGAAACAAACTTTGGAGGACCACAAATTGAGTGCACTGTTACTTGGTAGAACACCATCAAGCTCTCACCATGCATCAAGTAAATTTGTGGATTATTCTCTTATTGCTATAGGATGTAATGAAGAGCCACTTAGTTTTGAAGATGCATGTGACGATCCACAATGGATGAGTGCTATGCAATCAGAAATGGATTCCATACATAGGAATGGTACTTGGGAGTTATGTGAATTTCCAAATGGAAAGAATACCATTGGTACAAAGTGAGTTTACAAGATTAAGAGAAAATCTGATGGTAGCATTGATCGCTACAAAGCTAGATTGGTTGCCAAAGGATATGCACAACAATATGGAATTGACTATGAGGAAACTTTTGCACCAACTTCACGCATGACTACCATTCGTACTGTGGTTGCATTGGCTGCCCATCGAGGTTGGAAAGTGCATCAGTTGGACATAAAAACAACCTTCTTGAATGGTGATTTGCAAGAAGAGGTTTATGTGAAGCAACCTCCTAGATTTGGTATGAAAGGGAAAGAGCATATGGTTTGTCGCTTGCATAAAGCCTTGTATGGTCTCAAGGAAGTTCCATGTGCACTGTATGACAAAATCCATAAGCACTTGATTGCTCTTGGCTTCACATGTAGTTCGATTGAAAGCACACCCTATGTACGCAAAAATGGGGCTGATCTTATAGTGCTTGTTCTTCATGTCGATGACATACTCTTGACTGGGTCATGTGATGCAAAACTTGAAATTCTTATGGCTGATTTGTGGCATACTTTTGATGTCACTTATCTTGGTCTTTTGAGCTATTATCTTGGCATCCTATTTGTATCCGTTGAGGGGGGATTTTTTATGCATCAAGCAAAGTATGTTAAAAAACTACTTCAGCGTTTTGACTTTGAGGATTGCAATCCAGTTTCCACACCAGTTGAGATAGGATTCAGGTTCTCAGTTGAGGATTCCAATGATACATTTGACACTTCTCTTTATCAGCAAGCTATAGGATGTCTTATATATGCATGCAACACAAGGCCGGATATACAATATGCAGTTTCGCAGTTGAGTCGATTCATGCATAGTTGTGACACTAAGCATTGACAAGCGATGAAACGTGTGTTTAGATATCTCCGAGGCACTTTGAGCTTAGGTCTGTTTTATGGCAGAGATATTCAGACATGCTTGCATGCTTTTACAGATAGTGATTGGGCTGGTTGTTATGATACTCGCGTGTCCACTAGTGGTGATTGCTTTTTCCTTGGAGACTCATGCATATCTTGGTTGAGTAAGAAGCAACCTACACTCGCGACATCGAGTTGTGAAGCTGAGTACAGGGCAGTTTTCACAGCTATAGTGGAGTGTATATGGCTGAGACACCTATTGATGGATCTTTGCATGGAGATTGATGCTGCTACACATATTCTCACTGATAGCTAGAGTGCTTTGGTTGTTTCACAAAACCTAGTGTTTTATGCACTGCACCAAACATATTGAGGTGCATTATCACTATGTGAGAGAGCACCTTCATGTACGAGATATGGATTTGGTATATGTGCCTACACAAGATAATGTGGTAGACATATTCATCAAAGCTCTTCCATAGGAAAAGTTTGAAGCTTTTTGTAAAGCTTTAGGCTTATTACCTTGTGGGGGCTGCTCTATCACTCCCTGTATGTGTTAACATCATTCACTCGAGGGGGGGTTGTTACACTTATGTGTTCCTCGAGTAGCTTTGATGTGAACCTTTTCCCTATACATGGGCACTTTTTACTCTAGTGCTGGCTAGAGGTCTTTTCCCCATGTTACCACATACTTAATACTCTCATATGTGGTGGTACTTTGTACTTAGGGATTATTATTCAGCTCTTACTTCAGTTCAGTTCATTATCAATAGAGAGAGCTATTCCATCCATCATCTTCTTCATGTGCCTTGCTACGTTTGTGCTCTTTCTGTGTGCTTCTCGTGTGTCTTGCACTTCTACACACACCCAACAAGAAACACATACACAGTTGCTTCAATGGTGTGTTAGGAGAGAAACTAGTGGAAATAGATGAATTTGAGGACTTCGGTATGAAAGTGTGAGGTTTAGGAGGGAAAAAATAATGTTCTGAGTTATTTCTAAAAAATTCACTTTTTTCAAGTCAGCCCATGCACAAATTTTGGATAAAAAGAGCACTTTGCATCCTAAAAAACACGACAAGTTTGGATCTCAACCCATACCAATCACCTTCACCATCTAGATGTGATAACTAATGAAGTTCATGCAAGGCTCCCACTCGCTCTATGCATGTATCAATCATCAAAGGACTAGCAAAGCCAAGTGCAAATGCGCCAATAGCAACTGCAACATCCAGTATCGAGTCATACATTAGAATCCCAAATGTTGAGGAAACATGTGCTATCATGCATAACCTAACCATTTCATCCATGCCTCTATCCAAAGCATCTAAAGTGCCATCATCAAGGCTGATATGTCCTATCATATGCATGTCAACATTTGGCAAGAGGGAATGTAAGGATGACTCCAATGGAATCCTTCAAACCAAAATTAATCATCCTCTTAACCAAGGATGTGTCTACTTGTGCATCATGAGAGATATCCTGCTCTACCACACCTTGTGTATCATAAGAGACATTCTGCTCTACTTGCTCCATGTGAGCTAACCGCACAACATCAAGACCAAGGTTTATTTGATGACTAAGCTCTAATCGAGTATCATCACAATGTTGTATCATGAGCATCCACATAGTGTTGTAAAGCATCCAATTGATAATCTAAAGTGTGCTCAACATGAGCATCCACATGATCAACCAAAAGCTACTCTGCATAAGCTCACAAGCATCCAAAGCATGCTCTACATAGCATCTTTTTGAACATCTAACTAAGCATCTGAATTTGCCATACATGTGCATCATGAATGTTCAATAGACGTGTATGTAGATAAATAAAATGAGAGATGAAGAGTCTCATACCGCACATATGGATGAAATCCCATTGAGGCAAGTTTATCTCTAACATGGAGTACCTACATTGGATACATGTACCCAATCTTGACACCTTTGACAAACATAAGATATCCCAATTGCAACTAAAAATGATGCTCACTAAGCGATACATGATAATTTCTATCTTGCGGCTGATTAACTAATACCAAGCTCCTAGGTAATGAAGGCATTATGTAATGTCTAAGCATATATGATGCATTACTATGGTAGCATAAGGTATATCTCCTTCACCTTCAATGCTATATGTTGGTCTATCAAGCATGTGGACACATCCATGAACTTCACTTGATAATCGACAAAACCACTTGTGAATCGGAGTAACATGGAATGTGGCTAATGCATCAAGCAGTCAACCCATATGTGTGCTATTCAATGAACAAGAGGAATCTTGAGAAGAATCATAGGGGAATGTGACATCACCATCACTGACATAATCAACTACCATAGGATATCTAAAACTACTACCTAACTTGCATCATGTGCATGTCTCTAACATCATTGTCTTCATATCTGCTTTGAAGCAACATCGTCAAGTGTGGCCCTCATGGCCATAGTGCCAACATAAAAATTGTGGACATGATTTGTGTCTCACATGATTCAACTAATGCACATACATATCATGTAGTTCCTACCATAATGCATTACTCATCTTCTCATACATCACAAAATCATATGTAAAGTGCACAAAATGCAACCAGATAGTAGAGTTGGCTACCTCTACATCCATATCTAGCCATACATGTTTGGGCATGTCATGTGGCGTTTATGCATCTCTATGCACATACATTTGTAATCCTAAACAAACTAACATATTTCACATTTGATCTTTAAATCTTAGAAAGTCAATGTCATCAAATTAAAAAGATAACATGGTGATTCAAGAGACTAGAACTGTAACAAAAGACTAGAAATGGAACATAAATCAATACTCTATTGCCAATAGAATCACACATGGATATACATATGCATGAATCACATCATAAATGTCTCAATGCAAAAGCAAGCATGTGAATGACCTATCACATAACCATGCACCTAGCATATTGAAGCTGAAACCATGAGCATAAAGTTGCTTATCAAATCTCCAAAATGACCATAGATAATGTGAATAATCCTAAAAAAAATATGACAAACTATCCTTATCAATTGAGCAATCAAGAAAAGATAACCACTAGCAAAATAAAAATCACCACATGTCACTGATCCAACCATGGACAATGAAAAGTACACATGTCAAGAAGCTGATGGCAATACATGCCAATACAATGGTGATACACCTCCCACTCAAGAATGAATCCCATGTGTCACAAGTAAACTGTGAACTATTCCAAGAAAATGGAGATAAGGGACAATCCGAATGCTACCACATAAGCATTGAGGATCTACTAGACCTCCTCTCTAGAATAAAAGTCCGCAACTTGTAGATCATTATGTGTTTTTTGATTTTCTTCATAGTAAATATCCAAAGAAAATTATATGGTCTTCTTTTGAGATATGCATATTACTTTGGAACACCCCAATCCAAGCCACATAGCTTGGGTTATGGTTAAAATATTGACATGTTGTCAAGAAGATGGCAACTTGTAGATTCAGCTCTTTTGCTTTAGTCTTCCATTGGAACTTCTTATACCTCAACCTTCATCAAGCTCTGATACTAGTGAGGGCTTTTGTAAGCTAAACAAGAAGAGCAAGGAGGAGATGGAGGGGGATAGAGGAGAAGAGAGATGTGCACACATGCATGTGAGCCTTGACACCCACAAAATGATAGTCTCTGAGGTATACACTATAACATATGTATGTTTTACAATATAAGGATAGGGTTACATGACCTTTACATCCTCAATAATTGCTATATATATACATACACACACACACACACACACACACACACACACATATATATATATATATATATATATATATATATATATATATATATATATATATATATATATATTTCACAATTATGTATTTGATTTGTATTTTTCATGTTTTCATATCTTTTGTTCCTTCCTCCATAGTTAATTTATTTTGTGATTAATTGTAGAGTAGGAGTAGCTTCTTTCATTTCAACAAAATATTCTCCACCATTTCTAGCATAAAAACTTTTGAGTTGCATACCTCCTTTAACATCACAATGTTAAACTCATGAAATATCAAGGGAGGGATTCTTAACTAAGTTTTAAGATTTGTGATTAGACCATCAAACTTGGGTGGGAAGACCTACATACGCCTCGTTGCTAGATCCTTGTTGATCTTTGATATCAATTTGATCATGAAACTCTTTTATATCCACAACTCCTTCAACTAACTTCTCTATTATTGATTGGATTTCAAGATTTTGAATATGCAACATGGATTTGTACCTCATAGTGAAAACCTCAATATACTCCCAAGATTCACTTGCTTTGGATGTATATTGAATGAGTTTTAAGAAAAAATCCACACAAATGTTCATGATAACACACAATGCATTACTCGTTTCATGTTCCTAATCTCGATTGCAAGTTTAGCCTCTATGGGCTAAATGAATACTTTAGTCCTTAAACCACTTGAAATCTTATAGTGTTGAGTACAAGTCCATATTATATGAGTGGCATTTTCAATACTCAATTCCTTCCATCATAGGCCAAGCTTTAGATAGGTTCTAATCAATGCAAATGGTTTCCTTATATCTCTCACAATTAGACATGTTTTCATTTTATCATCACTTTTTGATACACTTGAAGGATTAGGCTTGGGATTTTTCATGTATCCTTTGTTCTCATTGCTTTCTATTCTTGAAAAATATTAATTTTCTCATGGTCTTTGTTCAGCATCTATTTGTATAATTTCACATGACACAATATAATTTGGTACCATATCACCTTCTTAAGAAGCCAGTTGGATGGAACCATGTCGATCATATCCTCATTTTTGAAGCTTCTTAATGTGTTGTTTCAAGTTGTAAACTAGGACTAAGTCCACCTCTTTTAATCCTTTTTCTTTCATATGCATGCCAAAGTTTGCCTTTTATCATCATTTGGTATAAATCCTGCAAACATGTTTCCAATACATGTTTTGGTTGATCCACTTGACTTTATATCTCATGCTTATTCCATTGGTAATCCTTTTCCACTCTTGAAGTAAGCACTAAGAAGTCAATTGGAATGACAATATGTTGACCATACACCAAATCCGAATGTTTAGCCCCAATGAAGTCTTGTAAACTACCCAATAAGCCCAAGTATATGATGCGATTGCTTTAGCCAATGAATCCTTGCATTCTTGAGAATCTTAAACAATATTATACACAAAACCTTATTTGTAGTTTCCATTTGACCATTTGACTTCTTATGAGTTATTAGAAACTCATTAACTAGAATTTCAATAACTTTGGTGATAAAGTGTATCCCTCTACCATTGACTAGTTGAATGGGTAGTCCATACTTATAAAGATATTTCCAAATAAAAATTTCATGTTTTTCTTATTCCACCAACTTTTTTATATATAATCAATTGATACAATAATGTACTAGGCATCCATTTCTTTCACTAGTAGGTTGATCAATCCATTGCAATCAATTCTTCACTTGGCAAAGGCACCTCCTACCATCATTGGTCTTAGGTTCATTTCATTTTTTAAGTGTATGTTTCATTCCTTGGAGTATATCACAATGCATGATAAATGTTTCTACATGCATGTGAAGAGTGGGCCACAACAAGGGAACAAATAAAACTATTTTACCTATCCATTTTATTGAAAGGTGACCTCTTGTGATCCTTGCATTATCCATCAACAATATGGGTAGATACTCATTTTTATGGATACATCATCTCAAGAAAGTTTTATACAATGCATTATATTGTTTCTTGGTTTCCTCAATTTTTCTTCTATCCAATATTGTAATAAGCCTTTCCATAGTGAAATAGTTCATTTTGAATTTTCTAAATTACATTATGGGATAATTCTTAGAATTAATGATTAGGTCATTTTACGTAGGAAAAATTTAGGGATGACACGTTTTATATTCTCTCTCTAAACCTTATCTACATCATGTTTTTTGGTTGAAAATTGAATGTGAAGATGATAGAATTAGGAAAAACTATGTATGAGAGAAAGGTAGAACATGCATAAGGGAATTCAAGTGTCTTTGTGAAATTTTTGTGAATCATATTTTAAGTACCTTGCTTAGGGCTCTACATTTAGTTCGTTATAACAAAATGCCTTGATTTTATTCTCTCTCTAGAATCTCTAAACTTGTAGGGCTCAAAAGTGATACTTGGAGGCCGATTTGGACATAGGTAATCTCTCACACTATTGTGTAGATTGAAGAATAAAAGTGTCTCACAAGATTAAGCTTATTCCCATTGTTTTTGAGTTATAGGGCTTGGAAACGTGCCCCTTTTTTTATTTACTTAAAAAACATAAGGCTTCTCTATTTCTATTTGAATTTGTGATTTTGATGCATACATGTGGACATGCACAATTATGGATGTCTTAGGATATATCTTTTCATTTCTTTTCTTCTACTTCTGATAGGTACAACTGAAGAAAGAAGTACTACAAGTGCATGCTTTTGCGAAAGTTTTGCAAATAATCAACTTTTTCTAAATTTGATGGATTGCACACTTCTTTGGGTGGTGATCAACTCTATTATAAGAAGACTTGTGCATCAAAGAAAGTGAGAGTGAGAGTAAGAGTGAGAGTGTGATTGACAATGTGAGTGTGAGTGAGATTGTGATAGTCGTCAAGAACCTATTTTCCAAACCTATTGTATCAATTGATTCATATCTATGATATCAAAATTTCTCTTGCTCTGAGTCATATCCTATCTACTCGTTTGCACCAAATTTTCCCTTATCTTGTGCAAGTTCTATTTTTCTCTCTTCCACCATTCTTGAGTGATCAGAAGCTTTTGATTGAGGAAATGATACAAGTGATATCACAACAAAATCGATCGTTGAGAATGATGGAAGGTTTGACACAAAAGGTCCGTGAGCAAGAGGAACTTATTCAGAAGCTTCTTGGAGAATTACGCAAAGAACAAGGTAGAAAGCAACTAAAAGGTGCAACAAATTTGTTCATGGAACTGAATGATGAAGTGGATGAAGGTGAGGAAACATCTAGTGTGCCTAGAGGAAGACAAAAATGTAGTTATGAAGATATGGAGCCAAGTGAGTTTGCCCTTAACCAATTCTTCAAGAAGGCAAAATTGAATGATTTTGATGGTGAGAAGAAGAGTGGTGAAGATATGGAGGCATGAATTAAAGACCTCAAGGATTTCTTTGATTTTCAACAATTTAGTGAGGTTTCCAAGGCAAAAGTTGGGAACCTGCACCTACGTGGCATCACAAAGCTATGGTGGAAGTCCTATATGCTGACTCGGATGCATTTTGGTCTAGTTCTATGGAAGCAATTTACAAAGCAAGCAAAAAAATACTACTATTCTCCACACTATCACATGGAGAAGAAGAGGGAGTTCTACAATTTTTGACAACATGAAAGTGACAAGCATAGCTTTTCTATTGATGAGTACAAAGAGAATTTCCAACATCTTTACAAATATGCATTGGAGGTTAGTGATGATGCTTTAAAGAGCAAGTTATTGAAGGGATTTGTGAGGATCTTCACGATCAAGTGAAGGGATCTGGATGTGTTGATTTTTTGGATGGTATTGTGATGGTCGAGAATTTCAAGAAGATGGAGAAGTTCAATTTGAAGAAGGTGAAAAGAAAAAAAATTCATTGTGATGGGACATACGCAACATAGACCTGCCACAACAAACATGAAAAATTTAAAGAATACTTCATCTTCTAATAATCAAGGTAAGAATCCTACTTAGGTGGAAAATCAAAGGAGGCATCTTACTGGTAGCAAGACCTTTATTTTATTGAGCAGGCAAAAAGACTTGGTTTGTTTTTTCATTGTAGAGAGCAAGGGCATCAGAAATATGAGTGCCCGAACAAGGCAATCTTTTGGCCTACCCAATCGAACGTGATAAACATCATCGAGGAATGTACAAAAAATTGAGAAAGTAGATGATGGAGGTAAGTGAACTACCTCTAGTTTACGTTGCATGGTGGCTAGTTCTTTCTCAAAGGCTTCTCTAATTACAATTTTGGGTATGATTTCTACGCATAGAATCACGTTTTTTATTGATTCGAGTAGTACACATTGTTTTCTATCTTTCAAATTGGTACAGAATTCAGGGATACCCCTAAATATGCAAATAATAAGACCTGTGGAGATTGCCAATGGATGACTACACTATACAAAAGGATACATTGAAAACCTTACATTTACTTTTTTTGATAGGTGTTTTTTCTGGAAGTTTTCATGTGATTGAGATGAAACAGAGTGATGGAATCATAGGCATGGACTTGTTAGTTCATAATTCTGCAACAATTGATTGCAAACAAAGAACAATCACTTTAAGGCTAGATGGTGAATCTATCTTCATTCTAGCTGATGCACTAAACCTATTCTCATTTTTGCTATGCAAAAAATTAGAGGTATGCATGAAAGTTGTAGAACATTTGTAGTGTATGTGAACAATCTGTATGACGAAGATAATGATGGAAATATTTTGAATTATGTTGAAATTCTTTTAAAGAAATATGCAAATGTATTTCGAGAAGAGTTACTTGGTATACCTCCACCTAGGAAGAATTTGACCATGCCATTGAATTGTATCCAGGAGGGAGGGAGGGACGGAGGGAGGGAGGGAGAGAGAGAGAGAGAGAGAGAGAGAGAGAGAGAGAGAGAGAGAGAGAGAGAGAGAGAGAGAGAGAGAGAGAGAGAGAGAGAGAGAGAGAGAGAGAGGGAGAGAGAGAGAGAGGGGAGAGAGAGAGAGAGAGAGAGAGAGAGAGAGAGAGAGAGAGAGAGAGAGAGAGAGAGAGAGAGAGAGAGAGAGAGAGAGAGAGAGAGGGAGAGAGGAGAGAGAGAGAGAGGGGGAGGGGGAGGAGAGAGAGAGAGAGAGAGAGAGAGAGAGAGAGAGAGAGAGAGAGAGAGAGAGAGAGAGAGAGAGAGAGAGAGAGGGGGGGGGGGGGAGAGAGAGAGAGAGAGAGAGAGAGAGAGAGAGAGAGAGAGAGAGAGAGAGAGAGAGAGAGAGAGAGAGAGAGAGAGAGAGAGAGAGAGAGAGAGAGAGAGAGAGAGAGAGAGGCAAAAAATCATAGAATTACCTTGTGATTGAGAGTATGAGTAAGAGGGAGAGTGAGTGTGAATGAGATTCTGATTGCTCGGGGGTGGCCACGAGGTAGAGGCTTCATCAAGAAGCTATTTTCCAAAGCTATTATAATATCAAAATTTCTGTCTCTCTGAGTCATATCTTGCCTTCTCCCCTGTGCCGAATTCCCCCTTATCTTCTGCAAGTTCTATTTTTCTCTCTTCCACTATTCTTGAGAGTTCAAAAGATTGTGATTGAGGAAATGCTACAAGTGGTATCAAAGAAGAATGGATCCTTGAGAACGATGGAAGGTTTGACACAAAAGGTTCGTGAGCAAGAGGAGCTTATTCAAAAACTTCTTGGAGAATTACACATAGAATGAGGTGGAAAGCAACCAGAAGGTGCAACAAATTTATTCATGAAGCTGAATGATGAAGTGGATAAAGGTGCAGGAACATCTAGTGTGCCTAGAGGAAGACAAAAATACAGTTATGAAGATATGGAGCTAGGTGAATTTGCTCTTAAAAAAGTCTTAAAGAAGCCAAAATTGAATGATTTTGATGGTGAGAAGAAGAGTGGCGAAGATCTAGAGGCATGGATTGAAGAGCTCAAGGATTTCTTTGATCTTCCACAATTTAGTGAGGAGTCCAAAGAAAATTTCTATCTTCTCAATCTGGTTGACCTTCTTGGTTCGCATTCTTCGTGTGTATCTGAATAAACTTCTTCATCAATCCTAGGTACATCTTCATATCTCCTTGATGATCCAACTCCGGATGTGCTTGCTTGCATATGATCTTCATCTCCATTCACATGCATATGCGATTTGCCTTTTTCACATCTTCTTATTTCTCCTTCAAATGCTTCAGTATTGTAATCTTGATCTGTGTACCAACTCTTCCGTTCATCAAATGTCACATCTCTAGAGACCATAAACTGTTTGGTTAGAGGACTCCATATCCTATAACCCATCGGCTTTTCATCATATCCAATGAACACATATTTTTTAGCCTTAGGTTCGATCTTATGTCTAAGTTGTGATGGTACATAAGCATAGGCAATTGATCCAAACACCTTACAATGATCCAATGATGGTTTCTTAGCCCACCAGGCTTCGTAAGGAGTCATTCCTTGTAGAGCTGTACACGGAAGTCTATTCATGAGATATGTAACTGTATTTACAGCTTCAGCCCAAAGATAATTTGGACAATTCTTCTCCTTTAGCATAGCCCTTACAAACTCTACTAGAGTTTCGTTTGTCCTCTCTACCACCCCATTCTGTTGAGGTGTGTATCTGCAGGTTATTTCTCTTTTGAATCTTGCATTCCAAAGATAATCATTGAATTCTTGGGAGGTTATTCTCCCCCTCCATCTGACCTTAGCCTCTTGAGCTTCTGAACTATAACTCTTTTTGCATATGCATGAAAATGTTGGAAGGCTCCAAACAGTTTTGATCTTTCCTTCAAAACATAAAGAGTTATCCATCTTGTAGCATCATCAATGAAAGGAACATAATACCTAGATCTGTTGATGGATCCTTCTTTTATTGGTCTCCATACATCTATATGGATGATCTCTAGTAATCCATCATGCTTGAATCCTTTCTTCTGAAATGGTAATCTGTGTGATTTTCCCAATTTTCATGCTTCACATTTATAAACCATGTATTGGTTCTGCACATCTGGTAGTCCTAATAGAGAATCATTTGGCACCATCATTTTGATTCCTCTTTCATTAAAATGACCTAACCTCTTTTGCCAGAGATCTAGTTCTATAATCACTTCATCACCATGTGTGATTAAGGCTTGACCAATATTCCCTTGCACTTTCAAAGTAAAGAGTCTAGCTTCCTTCTTACCATAGATATTTTATTTGTATCCGTTGTCTGGATCTTCCACAAATACACCTTCATTTTTAAATCTCGCTTGAAATCCTTTCTCCACTATTTGACCCACACTAATGATATTCTTATGTATTGTGGGAACATATAGTACATTAGTTAATAGGTCAGCATCGTTCTTGCACTACACCTTTCCAACTAAACGTACATTGTGCCTTGTGTTATCACCTATTTGAACTGTATGATTATAAGTGCTTTCTTCTAGCTTTGACATTAGTTCTATATTCCATGACAAGTGATTAGAAAAACCATAGTCAATATAGAATACCTTAAGATCTTCCTTCTCTGATGTACTTATTGAATTCATCATCAGTGTTGCATGGTCCTCATTCTGTGTATCATTCGCATACTTGTAGTAGGTGGTGTTGTTGGAGGTTCTATCCCCAATTTCTTCCTCCACCTCTACTATAGCTGCCTCTTCGATTTTGTCTTCATCTTTGAACCTGACTTTGATATATTCCACCTCTACCTCTACCATTGATGATTTGATTTGAACTTTGTTGATTATGCCAAGAATCATGAGTTAGATGATTGCTTAAGCCACAAATCCAACATGTCTTCTTCTTCTGATTACCTTTTCCTCTTCCATTTCATCTTACCTTTACCTCTACTATTACCTCTTCCTCTTGCAAAGTTTTCTTGAGAAGTCGATTCTCCTACATCATATGCTTTGCCTTTATCACTTTTCTTCTTTGCATATATAGCAGAGCTATGTCCTTTATCTCCGTCTAAATTTTGCTCAAATGTAAGCATAAATCCAAGCAACGGGTTTAGATCTGGTACAAAATGGCAGTAGAAAGTACAAAAGGTTTCCACCTTTTGTCTCCTCTCAAACCTACAAGTAGTTGTGCAATCAACCTATGATCGTCAATGTCTTCATCTATAGATCCAAGACTGTCTCGCAAGTCCTTCATCTTAGTGACATAATCACTGACGCTTTGACTTTGATTCTTCTTGAAGGTTGTGAATTCTCACCATAAGCTAACCTTCCTAGCTTTAGTAGTATTTTGGAAGTGATCTTCTAATGCATTCCAAATATCTTTGGCCATTTCCAACCCTCCAATGTGCAAGAGCAAGTGATCTATGATAGTATTGTATATGTAAGCTCTTGCGCTTGCATCTTTCTTCTGCCATAGATTCAAAGCTTCTGACTCTTCTTTCTTTGGTCTGCTATCGTCTTCAAGTGTAGGATTTTCTTGTTCATCTATCACGTATTTCATTAGATCCTTACTCATAAGTAAGGCTTCCATTCTTATTACCCATGCAAGATAGTTTTCTTTGTCTAATTTATCAATGGAGATATCATCCCCCATGGTCTTCTTGCTTCCGCTGCAACCTATGAGATTGGAATTTAAAGGGATGTTACCTTTATACATATTCATCCTTCAAGATAGCCTTGGAGTACTTCTGAATGCATTTTGTTGTTAAATGCTTCAGTTTTCACCTTTCCATTGAAGCCTTGTTAAATCCTCTTGTATCCACTCCTTCCTTTATTCTTAAGGACCTTTCACCTTTGATACCACTAATAGTGGTATTTTTAAAAATGATATCACTTGTCGGTGTATGAGAACACCACAAGAAGAAAGCTAATGTGATATTAGAACAACTCTATAATCACCAATAGCTCACAAATACAAAAACTTAGCCTTGACGAAAACAGAATTTATTCTGACTTCATTTTGATGCGTTTTTGGTGACTTTTTGGTTACTTTTCGATGACTTACAGTTTCATTTTGGTGACTTTCCGGTGGTTTATAGTTTCATTCCAGTGGCATTTTGGTGTCGGAACTTCTAAAAAATCACACAGGCTAGTGTCTTCTTGTTGCTTTAGCACCTCCACTTGTACAAAAATTCAAATACTTGACTTCATCAACCTGACATACCTTCATAGTTGAACCTAACTTTCTGATTACACATTCTGGTTTGCAAAAGAACTTTTGTTTTTCTATAGTAAAGGATGATAAATTCATTGTAAGCTATCACTTATGAAGCCTTTACAATATATGTCAGAACTAACTCTAATATGATCAAGAAAGATGCACAAAAAACTCGTAACCATAATGAATATTCGTGCAATTATGAAATCAGTTAGATTTCTTCACGCAAAGAGAGTTGACTCTATTCTATTTCAGAAATATGTGTTTTCTATTAAAGAAGATGTGTATAGAATGGTATGGACTTCTTCTGCTCATAACCATAGAAAGTTCTCCTACACTAAGTAACTTTCATCAAAATCTCTCTCAGAACTATCTCGGCTGCCTCTCTCACATGTAGGACTTATTCTACGAGTTCTCTACTCTCTCTCATGTATATATTCCAAGCACAATTCTCTGCTCTGCCTCCTTTATATATAATCGATCAGTATGTACTATAGTCTGTATTCAGTGTAGTCTATATATCTCTTTCTTTCTTCATTCGCCACTTCATCATCCACTTCACTATCCATTCCCTAGCTTTGTCAAATGAGCATTTATATACAATTGTTCCATATGCTCCTAAAATCAAGGATTCTAGAATTTTTGGGATTGTGATTGATTCTCTAGTTAACATGATATTACAATTGTGAATTCATCTCTTCATATAGGCATGCATTTTTTGAACGTTTGTCTTCTGGTTCTTGGTCCCTCTTTTTCTCATTGATGGTTTCTTGTCTTCATGTCTAATTAGTGAGTGAAGCCCCAACATCAATCACAAGGTAACTCTATGACTTTTGGCCTCTCTCTCTCTCTCTTTGATATGAAGTCTTCTTATAATAGAGTTGATCACCACCCAAAGTAGTATGCGATCCACCAAATTTAGAAAAAGCCGATTGTCTGCAACTTCCCCAAAAGCATGGGCTTGTAGTAGTGCTTTCTTTAGTGGTACCTGTCAAAGTAGAAGAAAAGGAACAAAAAGATATATCCGTAGACATCTGTAATTGTGCACGTCCACACATATGCATCAAAATCACATACTGGAATAGAAATTGAGAAGTCATCTTTTTCTTTAAATACCTAAATATACAGCACTTTTCCAAGCCATGTAACTCAAAAACAGTGAGAAATCAGCTTAAGCTTGTGAGAGATGCTTTTATTCAATTTTTTGATCTGCACAATAGTGATAGAGATGAATTAGGTCAAAATGTGCCTCCAAGTATCACTTTTGAGCCCTCTAAGTTTAGAAATTCTATAGAGAGAATAAACTCAAGGCATTTTCTTAAAGTGAATGAAATCCAAAGCCCTAAAAGACGTACTTATCAGAATTTTTCCTATTTCTTTCATCTTCACGTTCAATTTTCAACTAGAAAACATGATACAAAGAAGGTTTAGAGAGAGAATATAAAACTTGTCATCCCAAAAGTTTTCCCACAATACCTAAAATGACATAATCATTCATTCTAAGCACTATGCTCATAATGAAAGTTCAAAGTGAACTATTTCACTATCAAAAGGCTTATTACAGTTCTTCCCCCTTTTAAGAACTCAGTCCTTAGAGTTGGAAAGAAAGATAATATGCCAAAAGATCAACTAATTTCACCCAAGTTGAATCTTCAACTGGATATGTGTGGCATTTCACCAAAATCTCTACTATAGATCTATCTCTAAGTTATGTTTCCCTCCTATCTAATACTATTTCAGGTCCCAAGCTCAAAAGAGCCATCATCTTTTAGCTTATAGTTGTCCTGCAAAACATAAGCAACATTAGGTACATATCTTTTGAGTAAGCTAACATGAAATACAAGATGCACGTTTAAATGTTCAGGTAATTCCAACAAATAAGAAAGAGATCCAATCTTTTTCAAAACTTTAAAATGACCTATGTATCATGGAGAAAGTTTATGATCCTTCCCTAGCAACACATTAGATCAGTGAAGATTGACTTTAACAAATACCATATCATCAACTTAAAATTCAAGTGGTCTTCTCTTCAAATCGTAGAATTTCTTTTGTCCTTGCTAGGGTTCTTTTATGTGTTGCTTAATTTTTCTAAGTTCTTCATCCATCTTCTCAAGCATTTCTTTAGATTCTTCTGCTTTATTTGGAAAACTAGAAAACAAAGGTGGTGTCAAAGAATTATAACCATACGTAGCCTCAAATAGAGTCATTTTTATAGATGCATGCCATGCACTATTGTATGCAAACTCAATGAAAGGGCAAATATTCACTCCAATTATCCTACTTTTCATTCAAATACATACCCAACATATCTTCAAGTACTCAATTAATCCTCTCAGTTTCCCCATCAGTTTGTGGATGAAAAGCTATATTCATACAATTTCCAATCAATTCAAATGTTGCTCTCCAAAAGTTTGATGTGAACCTAGAGTCTCTATCAAAAATTATGCTTTTAGGCATTCCATGCAATCAAAAAATTTCGTTTATAAATAATCTTGCAACATTCAAGGCAGTACTAGTCGTTTTCATAGGGTGAAGAATTGTACCATCTTGGTAAGTTGATCAAGTACCACAAATATGGTATCATGTTTACTTCTATTCATAAGCAATTTAGTGATAAAAGTTGGTACATTTGGCAAGCCTTGATGCTTGACCAAAAGATCAAAGGTTTACTTCATATCTTGAGCATGAATATTCATAATTCATATGTGAACACCTCTTGTAAATATCTTGAGTTTAACTCAAGATAAATGTAAAAGGCAAAGCATGAGAGAATCTTGTATCTTTACAAGTTGTAACTCACAACAACCAAGTGATTGGAATCAAATTGATTAGGAGCCTAAAAGATAGAATCACTTTTAGGTGGTAGATTCAAAATTCAAATTTGAACTCATCTATAAACGTTCATGACTTTTAGTCCTGGAACAGAGAGCAGGACAAGGACACGTTGAGCTTCAAGATTGTGGGCACACTTAGCCCAGACATGTATGAGTAAGCCTACATCATTTTCCTTTGTATCATACATTCAATATATTACACATTTTTCTCAGATTATGCAACTATCTTTTCACTATTACCTACTGATAGACTCTCAATTTTAGTGAGCTTGTTTTGAGGAGTTCTCTGCGTATACTTTTTCTTTTAATGTGATTGAACTTGGTACATGTAGCTTAGACCTTCTAGTTCTATGCTATCAAATTTCACTTCATTTGGTTCAGATATCTATGAGATATGTTCATTACAATGTGCGTATGTCTGTTGTCTGTCATCCTCCTAAAATGTCAGGATTACACCCCAAACTTCTTAAGATTATTTCTCAGCATGTACTCATCCTAAATTAGTGAAATAACTTCCTATAGCAAGCTTAGGGGTCCAATTAGATATGGTTAAAAGCTCTTTGGTCAATTGTAATCAGCAAGTGAGCACTAAATGAAATACGGAGTAGGTTATAGTCCATAAATAGCAAGTTTTTACAACCCTTCAAACTTGGAGGTAGTCTATTTTGATGCAACTATTTGAAGATGAAGCTCTAAAGCACATTATGGTTCCAAATGCTTATTTAGAAAGCTATAGGTGTCTACTAAGGTACTCAAAAGTAACATTGGCAGGTGTAGAACAGGATTTGTGCAACACCAACTCATTTCTAGAGTGTATTCAACCATCTCCTCATAGTGGTATCAGAGCAATCATCAACTCAACATGGGAGATGGATTCCCATCATCAATTGAGAAATTGGATCGAGGTAATTACTCTGATTGGTCTATTAGAATGGAAGCATATCTACAAGGTAGAAATATTTATGGCTACATATTTGGAGATGAGTCAATGCCAATACTTAGAAGCAAAGGGCAACCCACTCAAGAAGAACAAGAAAGGTTATCAACATGGCGCTCAAAGGATGCATTGGCCAGGTCATACCTTCTCAACTCAGTTTCTGATTTCTTACTCCCACATATTAGGAATTGTAAGACATCACAAGAAACCTAGAATGCACTTGAAGCATTCTTTTCTTCAAGCACTAGAGCAAGAAAGAATCAACTGGGGATGGAGTTCACAACACTCAAAAAGATGCCCAAACATAATGTGGCTAATTATGTCACTAAAATGAAGGACTTAGCTGATCAACTTGGAAGCATTAGAGAAGTCACTGATGAGGAGCAAATTGTGAGACAAGTGATGAATGGAATCAAAGCAGATGACAAGTGGAAAGCATTCACTACTGCAATGGATCTATACATGAACATGCAAGTACTTGAATTCAATACTCTAATGGGACAACTGTTTACTCATGAAGCCAAGCTTGTGAAGAACCATGAAAACTCGAAAGGTAATTAATCCTCTATCCTATACACTAATAAGAACAAGAGTAAGGATAGTAAAGGTAAAGGAAAGAAATCTGATGATGAAGCTAGTACCTCCCAAGCTAACTTTGTAGGAAGAGGTAGAGGTACAAGAGGAAGAGGCAAAGGAGGTAGATAAGGCAGGGGGAGATTCCAAAGCACCTCTCAATGTGCCATATGTGGATTGACTAACCACACAATTGAGAATTGTTTCAGGAATCCTAGAAATAAGAGAGGAAGAGGCTTCAATAGAGGAAGCTATGGAAGAGGAAGATCAAACAAATTCAACAACTATAACAACAATTACAACAACTACAATAACCAAGGAGGCTATAGAGGAAGAAGAGACTACAATAATTATACTGAAGAGCAGGCACAAGAAGACTCACTTTTGTTAATGAACATGACCATGAGGAAAGGTAAAGCAGATGAGCATGTGTTTTATATAGATTCTGGTTGTTCAAATCATGTAGCAGGAAATGTGGCATCGCTATGTGACTTGGAGGATCTAAGGAACAAGCATGAGGTTCAGATAGGAGATGATACAAGGCACTCAATTGAAAAGATTGGGAATGTGAAGACCTCAGACGGAAACATAAATCTACTCAGTAAGGTATTGTATGCACCTACCATAACCAAGAACTTGACAAGTGTCGAACAAGTTGTAGAAAAAGGCTTGCAGGTAAGCTTTACAAGAAATGGAGCATTTGTTGAAGATCCTCAACAAGGATTCAAGAAGATAGCCAATGGAGAAAAGATAGGTAGAATCTTTACATTTGAAGTACATGATACTAGAAATATAGCACTTTTCAATTATGGAGGACAAACCTTATCAGAATTAGAAATGTGGCACAAAAGATTAGCTCACATAGGAGAAAGAAGTTTAAAGGAAATATGCAAGGATCAAAGTGTGCTTGGATTGCCAAATATATCCAAGAAACATATGATATACAAATGTAGTGCATGTCAATTTGGGAAGTCTCATAGACAACCATTTATTTGGGGACCTAGCAAAGACCCTTCAATTTTAGGATCCAGGTATTATGTATCATTCATTGATGATTGTAGTAGATGGACCATACTTTATTTTATGAAGCACAAGGATGAAGTGTTTAATTTTTTCAAAAAATATCTTGCTCTTGTTGGAAACCAAACAGGGAAAACACTAAAGAGGCTAAGGTCAGATGGAAGGGGAGAATCCTTCTCCCATGAGTTTGATGCATATCTCTAAGATACAGGCATCAAAAGAGAAATCACCACCAGATATACTCCTGAACAAAATGGAGTAGCAGAAAGGAGGAATAGGACCATTGTGGAGGCAACAAGGTCCATGATCAATGAGAAGAAATTGCCCAACTACCTATGGGTAGAGGCTGTATCCACAACCACCTATCTTATCAACAGACTACCATCTAAAGCATTGGATGGGATGACACCATATGAAGCTTGGAATGGAAGAAGGCCTAGCCTAGATCATTGCAGAATTTTTGGGTGCATAGCTTATGCACATGTTCCATCATAGATCAGGTAAAATGGATCCCAAGGCAAAGAAATGTGTGTTCATAGGTTATGATCTTAATAAAAAGGGTAAAAGTTGTATAATCCAAGTACTAAAGGCTTTATTGTTAGCAGAGATGTTGTTTTTGATGAAAATAACTCATGGTTTGAAGATGATTGCAAAAAAGTCAAGCTACCTTATGACCTAGAAGAAGACTTTCCTACAATTCAGAAGGTAAATAATCAACAATGTGAAGATTCAAGTGATTCTGATGATGATCACAAAACACCAAGGAGGAACTTCAAGGTATGGAGCAACAAAGGTAAAGAGAAGATGCAAGACTTGAGGGATATTGCAGAATTCTCTCAACAAACAATAAGGAGATCAACTAGGGAAAAGAAGAAGCCAGAAAGGTATGGATATGACACCTCTCTAGTCACTAACTCTCAATCTATATTGCTCAGGATATCAACCCAGAAGAACCATCAACCTTTGAAGAAGCAAACAAGAAATCTGAATGGAAGGAAGAGATACAAGCACTTCAAGAAAATTAGACTTGGGACCTAGTTCCCAGGGACCAATCCATGAAGATCATTGGACCTAGATGGATATATAAGGAAAAAAAGAATTCTTATTGATCAATAAGCAGGTACAAAGCAAGAATTGTGGCTAAAGGGTTTTCTCAAACCCAAGGAATTGATTATGAGGAGACTTTCTCTCTTGTGGAAAAGATGCCAACAATCAGAGTCCTCATAAGCATAGCTACTTCAAGGAATTGGAACATCTATCAATTCGATGTAAAAAATGCATTTTTTAATGGTTGGATTTCAGAGGAGGTGTACATGGCACAACCTCCTAGATTTGTTGATGATTTACATCTTGAGTATGTGTGCAAACTCAGGAAAGCTCTTTCTGGTCTCAAACAAGCTCCTAGAGCTTGGAATCATAGATTGGTTACATTTTTGTAGGACAAAGGGTTCAAGATGAGCAAGGCTGATTCTTCACTCTTCATTAAAAAGAGTAACTCTCAAGTTATATATCTATGTGTGTATGTAGATGATATTATTCTTACATGTAATGATGCAGATGGAATCAAGAAGATCAAAGCCCAAATGAAGGAAGAATTCAAGATAAGTGACCTAGGATTGCTCACTTATTTTCTTGGATTGGAAGTTGTCTATATAGATAAAGGGATCTTCCTTACCCAAAGGAAGTATGTTAAAGATGTAATTGAAAAATTCAAGATGCAGGATGCTAAGGTTGCGAGTACTCCCATGGAGGTCAATCACAAGTTAAGTGCTCATGAAGGGGAACCTATTGAAGACATTACAAGCTACCAAAGCTTAGCTGGAAGCTTGGATTATGCAACCCTAACTAGGGTAGATATCTGCTATGGTGCAAGTGTGCTTAGCCAATTTATGCACACCCCTAGAAAACCTCAGATGGATGCAGCAAAAAGGATATTGAAATATCTGAAGGGAGCTATGAATGAAGGATTGTATTATCCTTATACATCTAATTTAAGTGTAAAACTATTCACTAATGCAGATTGGGCAGGATCAAAAGATGATAGAAGAAGCAGATCTGGATATTTATCCTTTGCAGGTACAAAGATCATTTCTTGGTCTTCCAAGAAACAACCCACAACAACACTTTCTTCAATTGAAGCTGAATACAGAGGATTAGCAAATGCAACTCAGGAAGCAATGTGGATCAAGTCCCTATATATAGATTTGGGGTTAGATTTTGGCACTCCATACATATTTGGAGACAACATGAGTTCTTTGCATTTAGCTGCTAATCCTATATTTCATGCTAGGACTAAGCATATAGAAGTCCATTATCACTTTGTTAGAGAAAAATTAGCAAGCAAAGAAATACAATTGTCTTATGTGTCTACACAGATGCAATGTGCAAATATGATGACCAAAGCACTTGATGGAAGCAAACTCAACAAGTTCAAATCAATGATTGGAATGCAAGAAATATCTATGGATTGAAGACTCAAGCCCCTTAGGCTTGAGGGGGAGCTGTTGGTACATTTGGAAAGCCTTGATGCTTGACCAAAAGATCAAAGGTTTACTTCATACCTTGAGCATGAATATTCATAAGTCATATGTGAACACCTCTTGTAAATATCTTGAGTTTAACTCAAGATAAATGTAAAAGGCAAAGCATGAGAGAATATTGTATCTTTACGAGTTGCAACTCACAATAACCAAGTGATTGGAATCAAATTGATTAGGAGCCTAAAAGATAGGATCACTTTTAGGTGGCAGATTCAAAATTCAAATTTGAACTCATCTATAAAAGTTCATGACTTTTAGCCGCAGAACACAGAGCAGAACAAGGACACATTGAGCTTCAAGATTGTGGGCACACTTAGCCCACACATGTATGAGTAAGCCTAAATCATCTTCCTTTGTATCATACATTCAATATATTACACATTTGTTTCAGATTATGCAACTATCTCATATTTACTATTACCTGCTCATAGACTCTCAATTTTAGTGAGCTTATTTTGAGGAGTTCTCTACGTATACTTATTCTTTTAATGTGTGTTAACTTGATACATGTAGCTTCGACATTCTATTTCTATTCTATCAAATTTCACGTCATTTTGTTGAGCGATCTATGAGATATGTTCATTACAATCTGCCTATGTCTACTGTTTGTCATCCTCCTAAAATGACGGGATTACACCCCTAACTTCTTAAGATTATTTCTTAGCATGTACTCATCCTAAATTAGTGAAATATCTTCCTATAGCAAGCTTAGCATTAGATATGGTTAAAAGCTCTTGGGTCAATTGTTAATCAGTGAGTGAGCACTGAATGAAATACTAAGCAGGTTATAATCCAAAAATAGCAAGTTTTTACAACTCTTGAAACTTGGAGGAAGTCTATTTTGATGCAACTATTTGAAGATGATGCTCCAAAGCACATTATGGTTCCAAATGCATATTTGGAAAGCTAAAGGTCTCTACTAAGGTAATCAGAAGTAACATTGGCAGGTGTAGAGCAGGATTTGTGCAGCACCAGCTCATTTGTGGAGTGTATTCAACCATCTCCTCACAGTAAAGTCCATAGAGATACACTCCCACTTTTGATTTGGAACATCCAAAGGTTGAAGCATTCCAAGCATTCTCTTAAGCTCAGATTTCACCTATTGGCATGCTAAACATTTACTAACATATTTTCTAATATCCCACTTCATACAGGGCTAAAAGTAAGAATACTTTGTTTTAACATAGGTCCTCAAATATCTTGGATGTGTAGAAAAACATTAGGGGAAAAAATGAACCCTACATGGGCCTTTTAGATTAAGGAGTGATTAGTGATGGACCAATGAGAAGAGGGTGGTGGACAAAATCTAGTCCCTTAATCACATAGTTTAGGCATAGGCTTTCCTTGTTTTTTGGTGGTCAAAGAGGAGAAAACCACCTAGAATACATGGTTTTATGGTTTTGAAAGCCTTGGAAATAAATCAAAGCCCTTGGATTAGCTCCAAGATCCAAAGGCTAATGTTAAGAGGAAAAATTCAAGCCACCCTTGCTTTTTGGCCCTTGGATTTCTTTGATATGTATGGTTGAAATTCAACCCATCTCAAAAAGTGCACCTTTTCATCGTAGCCATTGGATTGGTGTATGAATCGAATGCTTCTAATTGAATTTCCATTAGGAAGTGCACTTGAATCCATAGCCGTATGATTTATCTTGGATCCTAAGGCCCATATCATTTGGAACCTTTGCATCCCACCTCTCCTAGTGCTTTTTGACATGAACCATCAGATGAGAGCTAGATCGAATGGTTGAGATGAGTTTCCATCTTGAGATCAGGTCGAATCATGCTCCTCCATCATATTCAATATAGATCTAATGATTCACATATTGAGATCAGCTCGATTTGCACCTTTCCCTTGGATTGATCAAGATCTAAGCACCAAGAAATGTGTAGAAATGTGCAAAATGGAGCATCCAAATCTCTCAGTGCTACAAATTGTCAAAACTCTTTCTCTAGATGGAGAACCATATTTGATCCAAGCCATTAAAATCAAGCATCCAAGGGCTATAAAGATTTTCATTTTTTAATACAAGTATAAAAGTGAATCAAATAGTATTATATTGGAGAAAACCACTAGTGGTATTGTATGCCCCTCTAATCCCCTAGATTAAGCTTTTAAATCCCTAAAAATTAGGGATCCTTACAAGGCCCATGCAAAGTTCATTTTTTCCCCTACTGAGGTGCATCATGACAATCATGTAATATTTGAGCTTTCAATGTAGACGAAAAGATATGCATAATCGATTGTTACAATATAAACACCCATTCTACAAATGAATTTTTTCTTGGTACATCAATCCCCTATTTGCATGCAAAAATTCAAGATAGGTGCATAAAAAGAGTCCTATTTTAGTTCTTTTTGAATTTGATTGAGGAAATAAGAATTTATTAGAGAAAGAAGATTACATAAAGGTTTTCAACTAAATGCATCATTGAACTTATTTTCCTTACTATCCAAATACTTAATGTCAAAATCATACTCGCTCAATAATTCAATCCAATGCTTTTGTCTATTGTTAAGCAATGGTTTTGTGAAAATGTATTTTAGAATCCGATGATATGTTTTCAATTCAAACTTAACCCCTAACAATAAATGTCTCCAATGTTTAAGTGCATGTACAACATTAAGCATTTCGAGATCATGAGTGGGATAATTAAGTTCATGTTTTCTTAATTTCTTGGATTCATACACAACCACCCTAACATCCTGTAAAAGAACACAACCTATGTGACTACCACTTGCACCACATGCAACTAGAAAAGATTTTCCCATTTCATGCATTTTCAAAATACAATTTCAATCACTTTTTTTTTCAATGATTCAAAAGATTTTTTACAAGCATCACTCCACAAAAATCTTGCATTCTTTTTAGTCAACTATGTGAGGAGATTAGCTCTTTAAGAGAAATCCTTAATATGTTCTCTTTCATATTGCACCAATCCTAGAAAACTTCTAACATCCTTTACAATTTTTGGAACTGACCAATCAACTATTGTCCTCACTTTATCCTAGTCCATATGGATTCCCTCTTTAAATATGACTCTTGATAGATACACAAGTTTATCCTTGGTGAAAAAGCACTTACTCTTTTTTCCATAATTTTTTTTCTCTAAAAGTTTGCAAAGTCTTGTTGAGATGTACATCCTACTCACAATTATCTTTAGAGCAAACAAATATATCATCAAGAAATACGAACATGAAATCCTTTAGGTAATCATTAAAAATATTGTTCATCAAGCACATGAATGTGGCAGGAGTGTACCTTAATCCAAAAGGTAAAATCGTAAACTCATAGTGACCATATCGTGTTCGAGAAGTTGTCTTAGGTATATCTTCTGTTTTGATCCTAATTTGGTAATATCTAGATCTTTAGTCAATCTTAGTGAATACAATCGCTCCACTTAATTGACTTAATAAGTGATCTATGTGAGGAAGTGGATACTCATTTTTAATTGTTATTTTATTCAGCCCCCTATTTTCAATGCATAATCTATAAGAGCCGTCTTTCTTCTTCTAAAATAAAATAGGTGCTCCCTAAGGTGAAACACTAGATCTTATCAAGCGTTTCTTCAAAAGATCATCTAATTGAATCTTATGCTCCTTTAAATAATCTATGTTAAATATATAGGGTCCTCTAGAATATGGTTCACTCCCTAGATACAAGTCAATGGCATGGTCAATGTGCCTGGGTGGAGGTATACCAGGTAGGTCTTCTAGAAATACATCTACATATTCTTTCAAAAGATTTTCAGCATAATTCAAAAGATTTCCATCATTATCTTCCTCATACAGTTTGTTCACATACACTACAAATGGTCTACACCCATCACACATACCTCTGACTATGTGCATAACAGAAATATGAATAGGTTTAGGATTATGTGCATTACCTAGAATGTGGATAATTCACCATCTAACCTTAAAGTGGCTTTCTTTGCTCGCAAGCAATTGATGTAGAATTCTGAACCAACTAGTCCATGCCTATGATTGCATCACTCTGTTTCATCTCAATCACATGAAAACTTCAAGAAAAACACCTATTAGAGAAAGTAAACATAAGGTTTTCAATGTATCCTTTCTGCGCAACGTTTTTCTCTGAAAGGTACCAGCCTTTGAGAGCAGCATATTGTCCTGCTCCATCATGCCTGCACGCCTGATATGGTTGTATGTACTGTCTCCACTTCAACGACAGATGTTCGAACAGATCTCCTCCTTCGCAATGCTCCATAATCATATGAATTGCTGAAGTCCCCTCGAAATGGGTGATAAGGGCCACGATATTTGGGTGCGACTGAACAAGGGTAAGGGCGGCGATCTCCGATCGTGCATTCCGTGCTTTTTTGTCGGAGCGCTCTTCAAAGCAGACTGACTTGCAGACATAGACATGGCGAGAAAGTTTGTCGACACATAACCGAATTACACCCTGCATCAATTCCTTGCCCATTTCAAAGTGCTCCTCCATCCTCCCGAAGTGGGCGTCTGCAGATACTCGCATATCTGATGTTGCCAAAGTAACTTACTACTCCATAGACGAAATGAAACTATATCGCAGTTATATAGCGGCGGAACGATGGAGGTGCATTCGCAAAAGCACGGCAAAAGCAAGCCAAAAGCACCGTTCACTGCTGTTTCGCAAAACCAAACGCAAAAATGTCTAATTATCAGTAATTTGATGTCTAAAATGTCCCGAAACACCAAAAATTTCAGATATTTTGTCTTTCACATTTTTCATAAACAATGTACATTTTTCACATTTTTCACATTTTTTGAAACAATGTATAGACAATCTGAAGTATTCATGAAGACAATCTGACTTTTTGTGAACCTTGCTTCGAAAAATTTTACTATTTCTGAAAACCCATTATACCACTATGCATAGTTTTTTAAAACCCATTATACCACTATTTTCATATCAAGTTAGTAATTTTTTTCATCCATGTAGATGCCTACTTCATCAAATGCATGTGTTTCACTTTTGGACTATTTTGAGCTCTCTTCTCCTTCTTACATAACAACAAGAGTGTTATGTTCATCTAAGTACAAACCAAGTTCAATAGGGAGCAAGCATGGACCTCCTTGTTTGCCTCCAATTACCTATCTCACATAGGTCTGAATTTTCTTTCCTTTTTCATATTGATGGTTGTTTTCTTCAAGTGCCTTCATGTTTCTAAGACTTCAGGCTTTTTCTGAACCTTGCTTCGAAAAAAATTAATATTTCTGAAGACCCATTATACAATCATACATAGTTTATGAAAATCGACTAAAAACTTATTATTTTCTTTTTAACTTTTTTCGTTTTATGAATATAAAAGATGTATTAAAAAGTGGAAAATCTAGCATATTGACATGTGAAAATTTTACGTGGAAATTATGAAAGAAAAATGTTTAAAATGAATGATTAAAATATATTTACAAGGGAAGCTTTCAAAGTATGATTCATATATATTACAAAACATGTTCTTAACATGAGATGTTTTATGCTATTTGCATAAGAGTGAAAATATCATAGATTTTCATAAGGTATCACTACAAGGAATATGGGCGTATAGCGACGGCTAAGGCGACACAAAGTTGTCGCTATAAAATTGCAATATGCGTCGTAATGACCGTCGCGCGCGGACCGTCGATTAAACGACGAGACGAACGACGCGTTTTCCGACGAATACTGCGACGGCAACTGCGACGCTCACCCATAGCGTCGCCTACACGACGGTTCAAAAAAGCGTCGCTTAAGCGATGCTCAAAACGTCGCATACGCAACGCTCAGAACGTCGCATACGCGATGCTGATTTGACGCATGTATCATGGCTTGCACGCTTGTTTTTACGTCGTTTATGCGACACATGTATCATCGCTTACACGACGGTCTGTTGACGGGAAAAATTAAAACGTTGGAGGCTCTTCGATCGGTATTTTCACGCATATGATCAAAGAGCTCTCCAACGTTCACAGTTGCGCTGCGCTTACGAGCTAAAGCAAGTATATGCAGGTCTGTGTTTCTCTCTTTCTACATCTTTTTCGCTTTGAATTCTTTCTCTCTCTCTTTGTCTCTCTCTCTCTCTCTTTGTTGACTCTCTCTCTTATTCTCCTAATTGTTGACTCTTGTTCTTGAAATGTTATAGAACTTCAAGTTTGCCAACATCTATATATCTACATCTTAAGAATACAACATGAACGAAAGAAAGGAGAAAATAACACTACATACATGCAACTTTGCATCGGTATATTTATTGCGATATTATTGGTTAAGATTTCAATCATCCACAATTTACTAGAGTGGTTCATAATTCATGAGTAGTCGCTTACATGGATATAGGTGACATGATATTTGGAGAACTCCAAAGAGAATTTTTAAAAATATTGAAATAAAAAAAAAAACAACATATTAGGTGTCATTAGCTAGTATGAATATGATGTTTGATATTCAATAACAGTTCTCTTCATTAATTCACCTTTGGAATCATCGACATGCACAATAGCGAAAGGTACAAAACTCTCTTCATTTATTCACCTTGGGATCTATTGTCGAACTGGAAGAGGAAATGGACGAGAACTGTGGTGATAGGGTTCTTCCATCTGCAAATATCAGAAAACCACCTCCCAACGGCGATCATACCCGACAGAACACCCAAGATCCTGAACCACTTAGCCTTGCTCTTGCGCATGCTCCACAGATTGCTATCCACATCATTGTCAACTACATCCTTGACAGTGAACTCGTGAATGCTGGTGTCAATATCTTTCATATATTCATCCATTGGTGTCAATGTTCTACCCACAGAATGCCTTCATTCATAAAAAATATTATTATGAATTCCTCTTACTTTCTATCACAAATATACGTCTCTCCCTTTAAACCATATGCAAGTCTCATCGCCAGCAAAGTGCTTCTGTCATGGGAGCTAGACGTAAGACCGAAACATACAAAGGCCTTCATTCTCCTTCCTCTTGGGCTAGCCATTCTCCTTCATCACCGCTCCCGTTCTTGAACCTTCTAGCAGAGGAGCTTGCTGCTGTGATTTTTGGCTGTGACCATGCGACTTACAATGAATGCGTCACACAGCTTCTGTTTGGTATACTTTATCTATCCTCTTACTTTCTGATAGAAAGTTGCATGGTATTTCTGAGGCAGATAGCTATGGAGAGATGAACATCAATCCATATGCCTGGACGGATGGGAAGTAGAAGACACGTTTTTCAGCTCAGGTTCTTTGCTTAGCTTCTGTCATGGGAGCTAGACGTAAGACCGAAACATACAAAGGCCTCATTCTGACCATGCGACTTACAATGAATGCGTCACACAGCTTCTGTTTGGTATACTTTATCAATCCTCTTACTTTCTATCACAGATATACGTCTCTCCCTTTAAACCATATGCATGAACAATAGCTTGATCATTAGCTTTTGTGCATGTCCAGGCCTTCGAGCTTCTCATATCATCTATGTAAAGAATGTCCGACCAAGGATGCCACTATTTTTGTTTAATAACATTGATAAAAAGTTGCATGGTATTATTGAGGCAGATAGCTATGGAGAGATGAACATCAATCCATATGCCTGGACTGATGGGAAGCAGAAGACACGTTTTTTAGCTCAGGTTCTTTGCTTAGATTTGATAATCTCTGATATTACATTAGATCACTGTCTGAGGTGTAATGAGGTTTTGTTTACATGTAGGCATGCATACAGGTCAGATGTCAGTGTGCACCATTGACAGAAAGCATATACAAGGGAGCATTAGCAGCAAATTATGTGAATTATTCACAGAAGAAAATCCTATTTGAGTTAATTCATGTGCGACAGATAAGCTTATATCTCTTTTCATGTAGGCTAGATAAGCCTACATGAAAAGAGATAGATGAGTTAAATCATGTGCAGCTAGATAAGCTTATATCTCTTTTCATGAGAAACTCGTTGAGTGTCACTAGACAGTTTGTGGGTTTACAACGTGGGTCGATCAACAAAGGAGAAGCATATACAAGGGAGCATTAGCAGCGAATTATGTGAATTATTCACAGGAGAAAAACCTACTTGAGTTAAATCATGTGCAGCCTGATAAGCTTATATCTCTTTTCATGAGAAACTCGTTGAGTGTCAGTAGACAGTTTGTGGGTTTACAACGTGGGTCCATCAACAAAGGAGAAGC